>VONZ01000336.1:0-217500 GCA_012976165.1 Labeo catla | reverse complement strand
AGAGACCAGTTCTAACGCCATGGTGAAACTTCAAGCAAAGCATGCTAACTGTTCTGTCTCTGGCTGCACAGACGAGCACTGAACACTATTTAGAGTCCCAGCATCAGAGAAGACGAGAGCAGTGGATTTATTGATTTATTTACTGTATATTACACTGCTGCCACACACATCTTATATAAACGTGATTTCTTTTCCAGCTGTTCGCCTTCACAGACATAACCGACATAACCATGTGTTTTTAACATAAATTTGTGTTTATTTGACAGTTTAAGCGCAATAAGACATGAAAGAGAACTTTAGTTTAGTACTCACATGCCGTGTGACAGCCGCTTTCTGTGTGTGTGCTTTGGATTTTTGCGCTCAGAAAACTGTGTATCAGAAGTTTAAACTGATATGGCTTTAAAATGCATGATTTTAGCGTGATAGCAATGATAATCAAAACCAAACAGTTGTTTTTGGCAGAGTATCTGAGGTACAACCTGTAAAATCACAGCTCTGTTCTGGAAAAGGGGGTGGGGAGCAGCAGCTCATTTGCATTTAAAGAGCCATGCACGAAAACAGTGTGTTTCTGTTTCCACTCAAAATGGGCATTTTCGAAATGATTTCCACCTTTTTTTTTTACTGGGAAAGTGGGCTATTTGTAAATTTTATGGGTGTGGCTTCCGGTCTCATCCGCATCCAGCTATTTTTAGTTGTACAAAACAGCTTGTTCTGCTGCTTGATATTGCAAATTAAAATAATAAGGCAAGACACACTAATGTATTTTAATTATGAGCACACTGGTTTATAGCACAAACAGTTTTACCATTTACTGCAAGTTGTTATTCTTCTCGTAATTTCCCTATAGGGAAGTTTCACTCATAGGATTACTCCCGTGTTGAGGAAAAAGGTGGAAAATAAATGACCTGTGGGGTATTTTGAGGTGAAACTTCACAGACACATTCTGGGGACTCCTGAGATTAATATTACATACTGTAACAAAGGGGCATAATAGGTCTCCTTTAAATAAAATTAGTAATATATTAAAGCAGAAATTTACTTCCAGAACAACAATCTACAGATAATTTACTCACCCCCTTGTCATCCAAGATGTTCATGTCTTTTTTCTTTATTCGTAAAGAAATAGTTTTTTGAGGCAAACATTTCTCCATATATAATGAATTTCAATGGTGCCCTTGAGTTTAAACTTCCAAAAGGCAGTTTAAATGCAGCTTCAAAGGGCTCTACATGATCTCAGCCACGGAAGAAGGGTCCTATCTAGTGAAACAATCTGTTATTTTCTATATATAAAAAAAAAAAAAAATTACAATTTATATTTTTTAATCTCAAATGCTGGTTTTGTCTAGCTCTGCGTGAACTCTGTATTCTGGTTCAAGACAGTTAGGGTGGGTCAATAAAACTCCCATTTAATTTTCTCCTCCAAATTTAAAATCGTCCCACATCCAAGAAGTTGGAGGAGAAAATGAGATGAAAGTTTTTTTGACCCTAACTGTCATGAACCGGAATGCAAAGAGTTCATGCAGAGCTAGACAAGACCAGTATTTGAGGTTAAAAAGTATATAAATTGTCAATTTTTTTTTTTAAATAATCGATCGTTTCGCTAGATAAGATCCTTCTTTCTTGGCTGGGATTGTTTAGAGCCTTTTGAAGCTGCATTTAAACTGCACTTCGGACGTTCAAACTCACAGGCACCATTGAAGTCCAGTATATGGAGAAAATTCCTGAATTTTTTTCCTAAATAAACTATTTCTTTACAACTGAAGAAAGAAAGAGCGGGTGCGTAAATTATCTGTAAATTTTTGTTCTGGAAGTGAACTTCTCCTTTAAATACTACAATATATACAATTGTATTATATTTTCAGTCAGTTTAATGAAGCTTTCATAATATCACAGTGGTGTCCAAAAGACTGAGACTGAGCTAAATAAATAATTAAAAATAACCAGATAATATTGAGTTACTTAGAAGCAATATCACTAATTTGCCAATTTTTAAGTAACTATTAAGTACCTTTTAAGTACCTGTTTTAAAATACCTTTAAATACAGTCAAACAGAATAAACGAACCATCTCTGAGCAACACAAAGTTGTGGTGCTTTCCTTTTAAATTAATCACTGTGAAAGAATGGACTGAAGTATTTAGTGAACAAAGGTCTTACAGGTTTTGAATGATATGAGGGTGTGTAATTAATGACAGAAATTTAAAACCATGAATCATTTTTAAATCGTGCTGCATAACATCTCTCTGTTGTTGAAGGAATTTGTTATAAGCTTGTGTTCCTGCCCCATTCCTGGCTGAAAAAAAAATATGAATGGCAGTTTACAAAAAAAAAAAAAAGTCATCATGGCTTGAATGGAGGTAAAAGAAAATGACATAGTCATGCTTCTCTTCCAATCCACATGCAGAGGCATGACATATACTTAGTGACTTAAGATAAAGGTCATGGGTGGCACGGGCGCGTGTACGCATGTATTGTAAAATTTACGTCTGCCTGATTTTTGTAGGATACAGTTCAAACTAAAGAAAACTATGTGTAACCTTCATTGCACAATCAAAGTTGATGGATAACTTGTGCTCTGACATCTCATGGTCTGTTTTGTAGGTAAAAGTGAAAGACACAGATTTTGACTTGTCAGCAAATGAACGCAATAAAGTTGTCATATATAAAAATAGACTGGTTCAAAGTATCCCTGTTGGTACCTAGTGTCTCCCGTGTCCTTCTTGAAGGAGAAACCCAACAAGGCGATTTTCTTCCCCGTAACAGTGTTAAACAGGCAGTCGATGATCCGACAGGCAAACCTCTTTCTCTGGTATTCGTTCATGTCAATCACCTGAACATTAGAAAGCAGAGAGTAAAAGGTTAGACAAAAATAATCAAACTAATTTTTATAAATACTCAAATTTTTAAATAAGCCTGTATTTATTTGGCTGTACAAGGCTGTATTTATTTGAGTAAACATGAGCAAAAAAAAAAGCCCTGTAATATTGTGTAATATTATTATAAATTAAAATAACTTTTTTCTATTTCAATATGTGACCCTAGACTGTCTTACGTTGCACGGGTATATTTGTAGAAATAGCCAAAAATACACTGGATGGGTCAAATTTATAAACTTTTCTTTTATGCCAAAAATCTTTAGGATATTAAATAAAGATCGTGTTTCATTAAGATATTTTGTAAATTTTCCACCATAAATAGATCAAAACTTAATTTTTGATTAGCAATATGCATTGCTATGAACTTCATTTGGACAACTTTAAAGGTGATTTTCTCAGTATTTTGATTTTTTTGCACCTTCAGATTCCAGATTTTCAAATAGTTGTATCTCCATTCTCTTCTCAGGTGCACCTTCACATATTCATACTTGCTGTGACATGATCAGTCCACCATCTGATTATTTTTTGTGAAGCTAAGTCTGACTTAATGCATCTTTCCATTGAATAATGACTCATGCAAAGCCAACGTAAGCCATCAAGAATTACTAAATATTATACTAAGTATTCAAACTGAAGTTTACCTGTTGCCAGTATGACGCAACCTCTGGTAGATTCAGTGCCTCACACAGATACACCAAGTTCAGCACATCCTTTTGAAAACAACTTCCTCCAAAACCTGATGTAGACACAAAAACAAGGACAACTGAAGCAAAACTCAATCATAAAAAACACTGATAATGAGGAATTAAGATGGCAATATCAAATGCTAATGGTAATAAATGCACTGACCCACGCTGGCTTTGAGGAACTTGCTCCCGATGCGCTGATCCATGCCGATGGCTCTGGCCACCTCTTCGACATCAGCGCCAGTGGATTCACACAAAGCAGAGATGGAGTTTATACTACTAATACGCTGAGCCAGGAACGCATTTGCTGCCTAAAAACACAAGCATTTTTTTATACATCACAAAAAAATAAGTATTACATTTCAAATTATTAGAAATGCTTGGCTTCTTTATGGCTACAATTAAAAATCTTACATTTAGATTATACATACCAGTTTGGAAAGTTCTGAGGACCAGGTGTTGGTGGTGATTATACGTGATTTGGGGACCCAGTGCTCATAAACTGCGCTGAGAGCACTGATGGCCCTTTGACCCTCTGGAGTCTCATCTCCACCTATCAGGACACGATCTGGGTCTTTCAGGTCCTTCACTGCTGTACCCTCCGCAAGGAACTCTGGGTTAGAGAGAACCTGTAATCAAAGGCGGGAAAAGGTCATTTTTTGACACAGAGAAGCAGAATAAACTGTGAAAAATCCAGGTTTGCAAATCCAGTTGGTTTTATTAGTTCACTTGAGAGATGCAAAAACTTTGGCAAACTTTGTAGGAAATCCCTTTCAAAATAAAAGCCTAATCCAGATTATGTTTGCAAGTACATGATGGCTATGTAAAATGTCAAACTAATGTAGAAGCATATTTTTACAATATAAATCACACAAACAAGTTCCTTTAACTTTTTAATACCCCCATTGTGTCCTATTTGAGTGAACACACACACACTTACACAAATATACATACAATTATATACTATACACACACACACGTTACCATTTAAAGGTTTGGAGTCAGTAAGATGTTTTTTAAGAAAGTCTCTTATGCTCACCAAGCCTACATTTATTTAATATAAAGTATAGTAACAACATTAAAATTGTGAAATATTACTACAAATGACTGTTTTCTATTTTAATATATTTTAAAATGTAATTTATGTGATATGTAATTTCAAATAATAATTTTTCCCCATTTACTGATTAAAAAAAAACAGATTCAGTGTTTCTCAAAATGAATAAAAACAGTAAAATGCAACTGAGAATATGCCGCAATCCTGCAATAATTAAGTATGTTAAATAAGACAAATATCCTTTATGTATTTAATCCTGTTTTATTAACCAGTGTCTTTGCTGCTGACCTTCGATGATCCAATTCATACTAATAAGCAAAAATTAACTTTTTTTTATTTGAACTTTATTATTCTGCATTCTACTATATGTGAATTTACTTTTGCTTCAGCCTGAGGCTTTTGGAGGCTTTTTGATTTCCCATATATCAGCACAGAAATATTCAGCTGCTCACACAAACATACCTGCAAGTTGAGGCTGGGTTTGGTATTTGCATCAAATATCCTGCGGATGCTCTCAGCTGCACGGACTGGCACCGTGCTCTTCTCCGTAACAATTTTATACCCGTCCGACACCTCCACAATCCGTCGTGCACATGCCTCGATAAACTTCAAGTCAGCAGCACGACCTTTGCCCATACCATATGTCTTAGTTGGGGTGTTTACCTGAGCAAAGATATTATGACATTTGATATTGGGGTCAGTGTACAGACCTACATGCAAAAACCACATTAAAATAGTTGGTTACACTCACAGAAATGAAGACCAGATCTGCGTCTTTAATGGCAGAGTCAATATCTGTGGAGAAAAAGAGGTTCTTCCCACGGCAGGACAACACTACTTCGTTCAGGCCCGGCTACAACAGCAAATAGAAGAGACACATTTGATTTACCATGCAATAAAGAATTCTCAGTAAAAACATCTGTGAATGGATGAAGTATTTCTTTTATACTGTACTATTCACTTATGTAATAGTAAAAGTATCTTTAATGAGTAAAATATACACTACCAGTGAAAAGTTTTAATGTTTTTAAAGATGTCTCTTCTGCTCACCAACCCTGCATTTATTTGATCCAAAGTACACCAAAAAGAGTACATTTTTGAAATACTTTTACAATTTAAAATAACTGTTTTCTATTTGAATATATTGAATTTATTCCTGTGATTTCAAAGATGAATTTTTAGCATCATTACTAGTTACATGATCCTTCAGAAAACATTCTAATATTCTGATTTGCTGCTCAAAAAATTATTATTATGTTGAAAACAGCTGAGTAGAATTTTTTCTGGTTTAGAGAACGTTCAGAAGAACAGCATTTATCTGAAACAGAAATGTTTTGTAACATTCTAAATGTCTTTATCATCACTGTTGATCAATTGAAAGGATTAATTAAAAGTAAAAAAATATATAAAATAAATAAGAACTGTACTTTTATACTGACTCCATGCTTTTTATTTCAGATAAATGCTGATCTTTGGATCTTTCTATTCATCAAAGAATCCTGAAAAAAAAGTACTTGACTGTTTTAAATATGGATAATAATAATAATAATAATAATAATAATAATAGTTTCTTGAACAGCAAATCAGCATATTAGAATGATTTTTGAAGGATCATGTGACACTGAAGACTGGAGTAATGATGCTGAAATTTTAGATTTGATCACAGGAATAAATTTTAAAATATATTAAAATAGAAAGAGGTTATTTTAAAAAAGTAAAAATATTTCACAATATTACTGCTTTTCTGTATTTTGGATCAAATAAATGCAGGCTTGGTGAGCAAAAGAGACTTCTTTAAAAAAACATAAAAACTCTTACTGTTCAAAAACTAAATGACTTGTAGTGTATCAGAGTCCACCTTCAACTTGGGTTTAAACCTATTATTCCTTTAATTGTATTACCTCATATATGGGCAGGGTATCAGAGTTCCAGGCTTTGATCCGGGATTCATTAACATCCACTACTGTGACTGTGATCTCGGGACACATGCTTGCAATGACACTACATGTCGGACCTCCAACATACCCAGCGCCTATACAGCAAATCTTTTTAATCTGAAACATCTGAAAAAAAAGAGAGACAGATGAAATCAAGGTGCAGCAGACTATGAGACAAATTATGAATGGCCCCTTATAAACCAGCCAACTTTTCTCAGGGCAGTTCCTTGTCTTTCACAGAGTTCCAGGGCCACATGAGGTGGTCAGTGGTAAGTATCATATTACTGACCCCCTGGGGTTTGAGTAGTGATTAGAAATTCGACTCTTTAGCAATGTTTCGGTTCCTTTGAACAGTTCACTCCAAAATCTGATTCAATGATTCTTTTATATTATATTATATACATATTCAGCGGTCTCCTAATAAATGCTATTAAAAATTCTCAATTCTAAAATGAACTCTCTCACGTGTATGTTAATAAAACAAAGCATTTTTAAATTTATTATAAATGTATAAGTTTAAGTAAATTACATTTCACTCTATTGGTACAATCTCACTCAGTTTTGACATCGCTTCGTGAATGAATCGTTTAGAGCGGTTCTGCGAACCAGATCGAAAGAATCACTGAGAAAAAAAATCCGACTCAAAAGACGGAACCGTTTAAGTAGTTAAAGTGAATGGCTCTGCTTTAACAGCCATGAATAACTAATAAAAAGAACCAGATGCTAAACTTCAAAGATAGATAGAAAGAACGCAAACTTTGTATTCGCAAAAAAAGTTTATAACTGTTGCCTGTTGATGCTTTTAACAGGTAAAATGTCATTAAATGATTCATGATTTGAATGATGATCTTCTCATGAACACGGGAACTCTTTCAACTTTAAGAACGGAATTGTTTTATCATTTAAAGATTTATAGAATACGATCAGTTTTAGATTCTGTATCATAGCTTCAGTCACAAAATCACAACTTTAAATTCAATGTGATATACTTTAAAGTATACAACAGATTTCAATAGCTATACAGACTTACCTTGTCTCACAGCGAAGTTCTTCAGCTAAAACACTCTTCTGTTTGACTCAGGGCAGTATGCAGGTAAGGTTCCTCCGTCTGAGGTGCCTTGTTCGCGAATGAATAAAACTATTATATCCTTGATACATAAACTCCCACAGAACACACACACACACATTTACGAACACACACCCACCGGGAGGGGATAGCAACGTAAACACTTCAGAGAGGGGAGGGGCCGAACTCTGCTTCCGGGTCATTATGTCGTTCTTTTCAAACTAACAGTCTTGTTAGAACGTTAGAAACCGTATTTTGACTGTGATTTAAGCAGAACAACTAATCGTTCATAGACTAGAAGGGTTTATTCTCATTATTTAATTCTAATTCAGTTATTGTTAAAACAAATACGGCAAAACATTATTCCGACTTTTCATTTGATATGAATGTCATTACAGCGAAACGCTACGTGTGGAGAACGCAGACGCTCCAGGAGCAGCCAATCTGTGACTGAGAGATCTCGGTGACGTAACATCAAGGGAACGTATTAGTGGTCTGTTTGACGCAGAAATTACTCTTGAGAGTCCAGTCATATACGAAAAAAAGACTAGCCACCACCAGTAAATATTCATATTACCTCATTTAAAACAACAACATTAAAAAAAAAAAAGTCACGACGTGATGCTGTTGTTCATATTTATTTGTAGTAACCAAAAGTGCATAGATCAAGCCCTTTCTCATAGAGCAGTTTCATTAGAACAGTGTACATACACAGAATTTACATGCCCTGAAATCCACACCACCACCTTAACAGATCTACCCAGAAATCATTAGTCCAGCCACATGAACCAGCTTACTTTTGTGCAATTAAGACATTCTAACATTCTCAGAGAACTGAAGAGACAAAAGTTTGAGAAAGTTACACCACACTTGAAATGGGGCAGATTTACATCCTCTCTTTGGTGTTTTTCGTTGCATTCTGTACACAAATGTAAAGGTGCCACAACTAAAGTGCTACTGTTTGTAGATTTACACTAACAGGAAATCTCACTCTTCACAAATGTTACAAAAATTACCAATTTAAATCTTATTTTGAAAGGTTACTTTGTTTAGATTTTTTTTTTTTTTTTTTCACTGAAATTCGACAGCTACCCATACTATTTTACTGTTTTAGTTAGTGTAGCTACATAATGATTCCTGAGCAAATGTAAGTTAAGAATGGCATTTAACTGGCTACGCTAGCAATTGCTCTATCAATTTTTATACATAAAGGGTAAACAGACTGTAAAAGTCTTCAGGGTGGAGAGGTCTGCTTTAGATCAGCCGCCTCTCTGTGGTCAACAGATCCCAGAGCATGACAACATCCACACAGCCATGACTACAAGTAAAAACTGGAATACACCCATTTTATTATTTCCTCTTGCGCAAAAGTTTTAATAAGAAGTGGTCTTGGTTAATCTTAACTTTTTGAATCATTTCAATTACATCTGTATTTAGAATGAGTCAATGCAGAGTCAAGGCTCATTCTCCTACATGGACCACTGACATCATGTCTGTGAAGTCATTATAGCTTTGGAATGTATTGGGTACCTCCAAACAAGAAACGTTATCCTCTTCACCTCAGTCTACTCAAAAATAACCCGAATCTTTTGACGACACCTCATTTCTAAGTAACCTTTACTCTAGATCACAGTTCGAATTCAGACTGATCTAGGGCAAATGTCATTATATAGGCTTATATTGTTAAATACATAATAATGCTTTATAATAAAAATATAATAAGAAGTACAAAATTGAAGACAGAGATATGTAAACCCGGGAAACTTTAGACTCCAACCATTCAGCATTTTCACCACTAAGACAACTTTCTCTTTTTGCTTCTTGTTTTGAAATGTAACACATTGTAGAAACACCTTGTTATCAAAGTGTATGTGTACATCCGCCCCTCCCCTCATTGGACTAAAGAATCTGGAATCTGAAACACTGACAGATGATTAAGGAAACGAACAAGTTATATTAGTCACAGTAGCTGATCAGGTGGAAGCTGGATTAAAAGATCAAATCTTTTGCTGTGGAAAACCTCTAGTCCACAGGAGGTGCTGGTGGCTCTCTGCCAGGATTCTAAATGAGGAGAAAAAAATTCCATCCAGTGACTACAATAATTACAACTCAAGTTAGTAATGTAAATTGACAATGTTGAGCTGCTACACTTTCTGATTACTGTTCTTTCACATTTTATTGATCATTTATACTCTACTGGTGAAAGGTTTATAATAATTAAGATCTTATGTTTTATGTTAAGTCTCTTATGTTCACCAAGGCTGCATTTATTTGATTGAAATGCATAAAACAGTACTATTGTGAAATATTACAATTTAAAATAAATGTTTTATTTTAATATATTTCAAAAATTTAATTTATTCTTGTGATGGCAAAGCTAATTTTTCAGCAGTCATTACTCCAGTCTTTAGTGTCACATGATCCTTTAGAAATCATTCTAACATGCTGATTTAGTCCTCAGGTAACCAGGTTTTTATTATTAATCTTGAAAAACATTTTTTGCTGCTTAATATTTTTGTGGTAACCGTTATGCACTACAGTTAAGTTTGGGGTAAGTGAAATATTAATACTTTTACTCAGCAAGGACTTACTAAATGATCAAAAGAGACAGTAAAGACATTTGTAATGTTACAAAACATTTCTATTCAAAATACATGCTGTTTATTTAAATTTCTATTCATCAAAAAATGCATCATGATTTACACAAAAATATTAAGCAGCAAAAACTGTTGATTGATAACAATAACCATTATTTAAATTATAATAATATTTCACTCTATTACTGTTTTTACTGTATTTTTAATCAAATAAATGCAGCTTTGGAGAACATACTAGTATTCTGACCAGCTAAAAATGTTTTTTAGTTAGTTATTTCTTTCTTTTGCTGTAGTGTGTCAGTAGGAATTTTCAGTTTACATTTCCAAACATTCATTTTCCAGCAAGATTCCGGTTTGCACAAGAAGTCTGGCAACAGCCAGTGCTTCACACAGAGATCTGATCTCATCATCATCCAGTCTGTCTGGAATGACATGAAGAAACAGAACAGACTGAGACAGACTAAATCCAGAAGAACTGTGGCAATATCTTAAAGATGCTTCAAGAAATCTACCTGCAAAGCTACTTGAAATACCATGCGCAAGTGCACCTAGTGCAAAAGCTTGGATGGATGGTCACACCAAATGTTGATTTAATTTAGTTAATAGAAGTTAATTGACAAAGAAAATCTATTTAAAATACTATTTTTGACACCATCCTCATTTTACAACATTTTTTAAACAAGTGCCTAAAAACTTTTAACAGTACTGTAGATTTGCAGGTCGATTTCTTGATGCATCTTAGAGATCTTGCCACAGTTCTTCTGAATTTAGTCTGTCTCTGTTTGTTCTGTTTCTTAATGTCATTCCAGAAAGACTGGATAATGATGAGATCAGATCTCTGTGTGAAGCACTGGCTGTTGTCAGACTCACTGTGCAAACAAAAATTATTACAATTAATGGTAAAATAAATGTTTGGAAATATGAACTGATATTTCCTACTGACACACTACAGCAAAAGATGTAACTACAGAAATAACTGCCTGGCCACCACTGTATGTATGTATGTGTATATATATATATATATATATATATACACACACACATAGGGTAATTATTCCAAATGTTTGACCAGTAATGCAAGTGATAATTGACACAGTTTGACCATCATTATGAGGAAGTTTATCTGTCATGACTTACGCCATGGGGGCCGGAGGGCTTGCCGCTGGCTGAAGGACCCCTCAAGCTGGCTGGGCGGAGCAGAAAGAGCACGAGAGCTACAACTACCCATCCCATAATAATCATGGGCAGAGTGATGTCCCCTTCTACGGAGGAGTTGGGGCCTGGCACTGCATACACACAAGACTCAAATGTTAGAAAATACAACAGAATGTGTGCTATAGTGTGACATGTTTTTTTATTTATTTATTTATTGGACAGACAGACTTACTCTCCTGAAGGCACTCTGTGTCTGTACAGTAGGACTGGGACTGTCTCAGCTTGGAAATGAATCACAAAGGCTAATCAAAGAACATACTATATGGATGACATGTGGACATTATATTAATTTATAAAACATTAACTGATTTCAAATTTAATCAGAATATATATCACAATTTTGCGTTACTCCCTGAAAAATTAACTAATTGCGTTACTTATTTACTTTTTATGAAAAGAAATGTGTTACATTACTTTTACGTTACTTTTTAAATCTGGGCAGGGCTTGCTTCTTTGTTTTTAATATAAAACAATTCTAATGTAAAAGCCCTTTTACACCAAAAGTGAAATTAATTCACCTCAGGCTGAAAGAAAAGTTCATTTATGCGGGAGATCACTCTTCAGCTATAAAGAAGCACAAATGTTTGTTTAGCTAAAGTAATTTTTGCTTATTAGTATGGTTGAATTGCATCATCGAAGGTGAGCAGCAAAGACACTGGTTAATAAAACGGGACTAAATACATAAAGAATATTTGTTTTATTTAACATATTTAATCATTGCAAGGTTGGGTAATTTTCTGAGTTTGCATTTCACTGTTTTTATTCATTTTGAGGAATACTGAATTTGTTTTTTTTGTGAGTGACATGAATTAATGCATGTTCACATTTAGTCTAGAATACAGTAATATCATGTTTACTCCCAATTTTTCCGACAGGAGACTTGTCAATCAATAAATGGGGAAAAAAGTGACTGGCGTTACAGATATTTTCTTAGATATTCAAAAATAATGCGTTACTTTACTAGTTATTTGAAAAAAATAATATTATTACGTAACTCACGATACTTGTAATGCATTACCCCAACACTGTATGTATATGTATGTATATGTATATATATATATATATATATATATATATATATATATATATATATATATATATATATATATATATATATATATATATATATATATATACACCCCCAAAAAGCATTATATCTTGTCTTCAATAGGCCAAAACCTATTGGATTTTAAATTTTTGCTCAAAAAATACTTAAAACTTACCAAATGTTACTCCTTGGCTGATCTAAGTGAACCAAAGAAGCACTAGCGCCATCTATTGGCCATTCATTTAAACTACAATAGCAAAAGTATTCCACACTTATAGCATCAGTTTAAAAGATAAAATAACTACATAAGATATGTAGTTACATAGGCCACTACAGGTTTTAAAATCGACAAACCACTGGAACAGAAAAGCCCTGTCAGTTTGGCACACATCCCAATGAAATGGACTTATTCAAATTAAGTGGTTTTTCACACCATTACAAAACAAACATTTTAGCAATTATTTATTAGTATCATAGCTTCATTAGCCAGTGTAAAATTGATATAGTTAGTGTAAACTCTTTCTCTCTATTATAAAATTTCCTGACATCACTTGTCTATAGCTATACAATCACAAGAAAAATACCCAATAATGTTATTTTTTTTATTTGCACAAAATTCTATAAATGGAGGTTTAATTGCATACTTTAGTTCACGGTTATTTGCAGGAATACTCAGATAATAAAACTTTTTTTGTTTTGTGTTCATTTATAAATGCACATGAGACCCCCTTTGAAAATGTAAAAACTACTACTCTAATAACTAACGTTGTTCCAAGAAAAGAAGGGAAATCCAATGTAAGGACAGGTTCAATTTCAATCATAGTCATTCACTTTTCTTTCATACAGATCAGTATCAATAAGTTAAAATTCAAAAGATCAATTTCTATTTGCGCAATCAGGAGTAAGTTCTTTTCTTCTGCTTTTTATATCATTATTACAAATAGTTATTTGAAATGCAAAAACAAGAAAGATAGAGAAAACAAGAGATGGAGAATTTACCAGGCTGATGAGTCTCCTCATGGCATGTTCATGAGAGCAGATGCACTCACAGGGGTCGTAACCTCCCTCTGCCATCCTCTCCTGAATAAAACACAGGATTCACATAGATTCCAGAAATGTATAAAAGCTACACCCTCAATAATACTGAATTATTTTAAATATAAAGACTCAAAACTAAATGGGTGTGGTGAATTATGATGGCTTTACATGGGAAGGTCTATAGGATTTTAGCATGACTCACATTTGAAATCCAAATAAACACAAAGCTGTGGTAGGCTACTTTAAATACCCAATGAACTGACTATGTTGATGATCTACATTAAAAACATTGTGTTATTTAGACTTTTTCTCCTTTCCCAAGCTTCATCTAATGTGGCAGTAGGCTACTCATTATTATTTTATGAGTAAAAGTGTATATGGATCAAATCTGTTTGACTGCTTGATGAACATGATTGAACAAACTGAAATATAATTTAAAAAAAAAGAAAAGAAAAGAAAAGAAAAGAAAAGAAAATAAATGTCCAAACACCAAATTGTTCAGGGATTTCTTTTATGTTGTTGCAGTTTCGATTTGGCCCAAGACACACGAAAAACTGACGATTAAATGACAAATAGTATTCATTAATTTATATTACACAAATTGAAAATTCTCATGATTAAATGTTAACATGAGTAAAAATATGATTATTGCGTAGGCTGCATTAATATATTTACGTGAGAAGTGTGAAGGTTGTCGGTTGCTTGCAGGTAACTAATGAGTGCAAGCTCTGAAAGTTTTACTTCACTGCGCACTCCCGTTAAATCAACTTCGCGCGACTGGTGTAGGTGTACTCTAAGTTAATTTATAAATCGAATACGGCAATAAAAATAGCCATCCCTAAATACATTTGTTTGCTACAGCAATTAGTTCCAACGCCATCTAGACATATTAATGCTGTCAAAACTTCACCGTTTTGATCCGTGTATTTTTAATAAGCGAACGAACCTGGCATTTTAGGCATGTCCGAAACTTGGAGACTGTAAACAAATGAAGGGAAATCAAAAGGTTTACTGAAAGGGGAAGTTTACTCAAAACAGTGAATTACTAATTTTCCAGAAAATAATACGACGCCTTACAGACGTTTGATGCAAATTTCTTGTCTTATCAGTTGACTACGTTTTGTTTTATCTTAGTTGTTTTGTTTGCTTCCTCTTCAACTCAACCGGCTGACTTCTCTTCTGAAACACTGCCTATCTGAACAAGAAACACTCTCTTGAACACAAAATGTACACTGTTTAAGTAAAACACAAATAATAAAGGTCATACTTTCCCATCGTAAGATGCCGAAAATATTCTTGCTTAAAGCAGTTTGCGGTATTATTTAGATATTAGCGTCTTCAAAGAAAGATTGTTTATTTACTCATTAACGCAGTGTAATTATTTTAATAGAGACAGCATTTCAAAAACATAAATGGAATAGATTTTTACCGTAGTGCAAAACAAACAAGATGTGAATACACAGATGTCTTACCGATGACTTCGACAACTCACTAGAAGAGATTTAAAACCATTCGCTTCAAACCAGGAGGACAGCAATGTGAATATTGACCCCTGAAAGCCTCCAGTGCAAATGCACCCTGTGTACACTGGTGTTTGGCAATGGGCCCCAGCTCCGGCTGATGTTCCGTCTGTGTTTTGATAAGGATCTGGGAAGCGAAAAGTAGGAATGTTACTATGGCGAAGGCTTGGCTCATGAACGGTAAATAGCCTGCGCTGACGTTGCTTTGTATCCTTCCTGAGGCGTCCAATTGCGCAGCCTAATTGTTATTCATGAGGTAAGACTTCAGCGCGTCAGCGTCTACATTTCTGCAAATCAACCAGGCCGACTGGACCTAATTCATTATTATACATGAGGAAGCCTTTACCATGGTAGGATTCGTACATTTGGGTGGCGGAATTAACAGATGAGAGCCACGTCGCTACATGACGTGAAATGTCGCATATTTTTGGTAAACACTGAAATGCCGTTACTTTTCTCACCGTTCGCAGAGCGCATCATCTATTTATTGGTTATCGACATTTTGTTGGCGTGCTGCATGCTGTAAATAATGAAAAGTAAGGTAAATTTGCAGTGCCCATCACTGCCTGTCACAGGAGTGTGTCTGTGTGAGTGAAGTGTGTATGTTGCTCTTTTAATCAAAGAAAACCCCATCTAAACTGCATTAAGCGTTTCACATATATAAATGAACAGTAGGCTAATTTTGAAAAAGAAAAAAAAGTAGGCTACTCTGACATGAAATTAATTTATGCCCAAAAT
Organism: Labeo catla; assembly: GCA_012976165.1. Taxonomy (NCBI): domain Eukaryota; kingdom Metazoa; phylum Chordata; class Actinopteri; order Cypriniformes; family Cyprinidae; genus Labeo; species Labeo catla. Next base: position 201,723 of record VONZ01000336.1, on the reverse strand, counting down.
TACTAAATCGACGTTGTACAATGAAAACTCACTAATAACCAGCACGTACTTATGTAAAGTCTTAGTGACAGTTACATTTAACTATAAATATTTATGTGCATAAATAATCTTTCCTGTCTGAATAAGTGACAACAGAGCAATAGAGAGAAGGCTATGGACTAATTATAGACTAGTTTTATAGGGTCATTTGCCTGCACTCCAGACAGGTTTAGCAGGTTGCATTTTTTTTATTCTTTTACCAAGACAAGTTTGTTTTATTAGACTGAGATTTATTGTATAATGCTTTCCGGAAACAGCTATACAATTCTTTGACAGTCCAAATCCATGGTGAATAGAGAATTATAAATACTTTTTCTAAAATGCTTTGCAAACAATAACTACTTACTGTAAAGCCAGTCATTTAAAAGGGCTTTTAAAAGATGAATACAAATATTCATGTCAAGCGATATTTCGTCTTGCTTAGAATAAGTTTTTTTGTTTGTTTGTTTTTGTTTTTAATCATGTTGATTTTGTATATCAAAATAAAATCCACTATAGACAAAAGTCATCAACATTGGTGTCATCAGTGATGGTGCCAAAATTCATTATTGTGGTGTCTTAAAAGTTTGACTCTTTAAAGAGTATATTTAAACATATTTATTCATTTAAATATATTTAATTTATACATATTTATTAATTATTTAGGACCCTTTATCACTCTAGCAGTTATGCCTTAATTAGTAAAGCTATCCCTCCTAGCCTAATTTAAATTAATTTCACATCAGTTCACATCACACACACACACACACACACACACACATATATAACATGATTAACATTACATACTAAAATAGTCAACCTTTTACAATAACAACAACTGATTACAATATATAATCCATTATGCACACTACCATTTAAACATCTGGTGTTAATAAGTTTTTATTAATGTTATTGGAAGAAGTTTTTTATGGTCACCAAGCTATACTGTGTTTTATTTAATCAAAAAACACTGTAATAATAGAAATATTGTGAAATAATAATTCAGTTTGTCTTCTGTTTTAATATACATTTAAATAAAATTGTATTTTATATATTTAATTGATTCCTGTGATGACAAACTACATGTTCAGCAGCCATTACTCCAGTCTTCAAATAATCAAATAATATGTTTTAGAAATGCTAATATGCTGATTTGGCGCTCAATAGACAATACTTCTTATTATCAATGCTGAAAATAGCTGTGATGCTTAATATTGTTGTTGAAATCATGATTTTGTTGATGAATTCCAGGATCCTTTGATGAATTGAAAGTTTAAATGAATGGTATTTTTTGAAATAAATTCGAAATTTGAAAATTAATTAGAAAAAAAAAAAAACATTATTGATTGTGTTTAGTCACTTTTCAGTTGAATCCATTCTTGCAGAATAAAAATATAAATTTATTTTAAATAAATAAATAAAATCACTTGCCCCAACTTTTTGAGTGGTTGTGTTATTTAACAGATAATTACACATTGCGGAATTCATTCAAAATTTATTTGCATATTTCAAATCATTTGTATGTGCCTATTTACTTTTACTATTTGTATTACAATATCTTAGCAAAAACAGTGCAGGGGTGAGGATGGACACTTGGACAGGATGTATCCAAGCTTTAGAAGCACGATATCATGTGACAGCACCATGCCATATGGGACTGATACTAGATCTGAATGCATTCTGGATCTGTCAAGAGCCCTGCTTTTCTGCTGCGTAATATCTCCACCTGATTCATCAAAGAGGACAAACGCAGTGTTCTAGTGTAGTGTTTGAGTTTTCCAGACTCTCATTGTGTTCGCCAGTGTTTGTACTGGAGCTCAGCGATCTGTTTTAGGAGAGAGAGAGAGAGATAGAGAGCGAGAGAGGGGTGTGAAAGTGAAGCACTATCAGTCTTTGCGGACTGGAGGCTCAAAAACAGCGGAAGAGAGAAAGAGAGAGAGTGAGAGAGAGAGGAATCAATCAGCAATGGCAAATATCGCTGTGCAGAGGATCAAGCGAGAGTTCAAAGAAGTGCTGAAAAGCGAAGAGGTTTGCAAAACGATACTTTACTTCATTTTCCTACCCGTTAAGAGCAAACAAAAGGACTTTGGGGGATAAACATCCAGAAGCCAATGAGCTAGCTTAGCCTGCTATGCTAATGTTAGCATGAACTGTCATATGATGGCCTTTAGATACGGAAGTCAAAGATATGACAAATGTGCTTCCTTAGATGTTTTAAGTCGAAAGCTTTGACTGAAATGTGAAAACCATTTATGGACACATTAAAGTGCTGGCATATATCTGACTGCACACGCCGTTCTTTAGCTATGGAGCTAACTTGCTATTTGACATAGTTAGCCTGCTAGCTTCACTAACCCTTCTTTAGTATGTTATAATATTAGCACTCGTGTTTGTCTAATATGAACATAGGTTTCTTTTTTAAAAGTACTTTTTATTGGTCGTGTCCAGACATGTTTAATATGTTAGTGTCAGTTAGCAGGACTGCCAGGTTGTTGAAGTAGTTTCAGTAGTGCAGCACTATGGTTGTTTCAACCCCTATTGAGGAGCCTACCTAGACAGCATTTTTGTGGAACCAGAGACACCTTTCTTGCTGTCTACCTAGGCTGCTTATTGTTTTGAAACAGTCTCACAGACTTAACTGGTCACTTCTTTGTTCTGGGCAGCTGAAGTAAAGAAACAACCTTGTCTCACTAACTAAAGGCTTGTTTCTGCCATCTTGTTCTGATCACAGTTATGTTAAATGCACAAAAGTTAACTGGGTTAATAATCTTTTTTTCCCCTGTTTCTATTTTTGTTCTGCTTAACAACAGACAAGTAAGAATCAAATAAAAGTAGATCTGGTGGATGAAAACTTCACAGAGTTAAAGGGAGAAATAGCAGGACCACCAGACACACCGTATGAAGGTAGTGAGGCTATTTCATCAGTGTTCTCTATATAAAATACATTAATGTTGTGTTTAAGATTATCATTTACACGTCTTTTATCACTGCAGGGGGCAGATACCAGCTAGAAATCAAGATTCCTGAGACATATCCTTTTAACCCACCCAAGGTAATCTTTTTTGATATTTGATGTTTAGGTAATATTAGTTATTGTTGTAATATTTAAGGTAAAATGAATTGGATGTATTTTTAAGTAATTCAGGATTTTCAGTAGAGGTTTGCACTTACGTCATGATTTGGTCAGTTACCCGGATGCGTGGCCATACTGGTGATACTCAGATGTAAATGGCAGCAGTGATTGGACGGTTAAAGTACTACTGAATACGTTGTTCTGCTAATTTATGCTGTCTAAACCACGGGAAAAAAACATTGTTAAATCAAATAGAAATATAGAAAGCTGCTAAATCATATAGAGAAGGACTTAGTAAGCAGGAAAGGGCGCAAAATTTTTATGAAGTAAAGTTAATAGGTGGTAAATATATGTATTAGCAGTATTAAGATATTAGCCTGATATTTCACCTACCTGACTGGGAATGACAAGAACAAACATTCTAGAATTTTTCTCTCTGCCTGCGAGTTTGAACTTCCAAAATACAGTTTAAAGGCAGCTTCAAAGGGCTCTAAATAATCCAAGCCAAGGAATAAGGGTCTTATCTAGCGAAACAATCGGTTAATTTCTAAAAAAAAAAAAATGTTACAGTTTATATATCTATTCTCTGCAATGCACAAGCATAATCTGTGTGATTCAATGAAAATGAAAATGAGATGGAGTTTTTTGACATACCATAACTGCATTGACCGGATTACAGAGTTCGCATGCGCATCGCAGAAAATAGACTAAACAAGCATTTGAGGTTAAAAAGTATACAATTTTTTTTTTTTAAGAAAATAACCGTTTTGCTAGATAAGACCCTTTTACCTCAGCTGGGATCATTTTGGAAGTTCAAACTCGTGGACACCATAGAAGTCGACTATATGGAGAAAAATTCTGAAATGTTTTCCATAAGAAACATAATTTCTTTACGACTGAAGAGATAAAATCACGAACAGCTTTGATGACAAGGGGTTGAGTAAATTATCTGTACATTTTTGTTCTGGAAGTGAACTTCTCTTTTAAATCAAGTAAAACTTCACTTATGTCCCAGTGAATATATGAAAAGGATGTTCAGGAAGTGATTTTACTGACCTTTGGTTAAAGGTTAGAATACTACATGACTTTTGCTGAAAATCAGAACCAGTCTGCAGATTTTGGTCAGTCAGAGTTGACAGATTTTATAGAAAATTGTGTAGTGTATGATGGACACACTCTTTTTTTTTTTTTAGCTTCAGAATATAGTCCCTTTCACAAATACAGTCTTTACTGGTAAATAACCAGCAAATTATGGTTAAGAGATCAGGACCGTTTCAAAAATACCGGTAAATTGCGGAACAGAGAAGTTGAGTATGAGAAGTGTAACATTGCCAGTAAATTACCGGTAATGTGCTCTGTGAACACAGAATGAGATTTTCGGTATGAGCATGTACAAGTTCAGAACGTGCTGGTGTAAGACGTCTACTCTCGGCCAATCAAAACATTCTGATGCAGAGAGCTGTTTGCAAAAGTCATCTAATATGATGTCTCTGGGCCAAAATCAGCCAAAATCAACACAAAAATGAAAACCTAGTCAAAATACTGACAACGTTAGCATGTTTACACGACACCAGGAGGCGCAGCCATTTATAGGTCATTTCCGGTTAATGATGTTACAGAATGTGCCAGTATTTTGAAACTGATGTGTGAATGGTGCTTTTCTGGTAAAAAGACAGAATGCCGTTGCCTGTGTGAACATTTTTTTGCATTTAAAGTCTTTTTGGGTAATTTTACTGCGATTTACTGGTATTATTACTGTGTGAAAGGGTTTTATGATTCTGTCTATTTGTAAGATATCAGACATATTTGATCATTTTAAAAACACATATAATTTGATCATTATATGTGTCTACAAGGCACATGTTTGTAACAACTTGAATGTCTGGTAGTTTGATTCTCAGTCCTTTAGTGTATGAGGCCCAGTTTTTCTCAGTTACCCTTTACAAAAGTTGCCAAGTATATGACAACTGGTGTTTTAAAATCTGTTTAGTTCTGTAGTGTATTCTATCCTGAACTGGACCAACATAACACACTGAAGATTTGTAACTTCACTCGTGTTATGTGAACTTGAAGACAAGGATCTACTGTGTCAGTCCTGTTCTGTAAACAGACTGTGTATAGAAATTAACCCTGTTTTATCAGGGTAATAATTCAAGTTGTTTTGTTTTGTTTTATAGAAGAGTTATAAGAGCAGGAATGTGCATTAACAAACCAAAGTTTGTTAAAGTTGACTTGATTTGAAAGATCAGAGGACTTTGAAGTTAAAATACCTTTTTTTTTTTCATTCATATGTTTCAGGTGCGGTTTATTACTAAGATCTGGCATCCCAATATAAGTTCAGTTACTGGGGCGATATGTTTGGACATTTTAAAAGACCAGTGGTGAGTGCTTATAATTAATGAGCATGACAGTGTAGTTTATTGTCAACAAGCATATAACGTGTCGGACACAGTGTTGTTTCTTTCCCCAAATATAACTTGTTCTTGTTCCCTTTTCTGTACTCTTTCTTCATCATCTTATTCTGTCTTCTCTTCCTGTGCACAGGGCTGCTGCTATGACTCTGCGAACAGTTCTGCTCTCACTACAGGCTCTGTTAGCTGCAGCAGAGCCAGATGATCCTCAAGACGCTGTGGTAGCCAATCAGGTAGACGTGCCTGTTAGAATGAGAATGTAAAATAACAAAGCATTGCAAACCCTTTCAACTACGTCACTGTTGTTGTTTTTTGCAGTATAAGCAGAATCCAGAAATGTTCAAACAAACGGCTCGTCTCTGGTCTCACGTTTACGCTGGTGCTCCCGTGTCCAGTCCCGAGTACACACGCAAAATAGACAAACTTTGTGCAATGGGCTTTGACAAAGTAAGTGCTGAAAGTGGACAGCTGCTACTGTGGTTAAGAATTCAAATGCACAGACTACAGCAGGGGTTTGCAACCTTAGGGATGTGTGGCACTATTGGCATGTGTTGCCTTTAAAGGGATAGTTCACCCAAAAATGAAAATGACCCTGCCCTTTTTGACCCTGCACAGACAGTGCAATTGACACATTCAAGGCCCAGAAAGGTAGTAAGGACGTCGTTAAAATAGTCCATGTGACATCAGTGGGTTAACCTTAATGTTTTGAAGCTGAAGTCAAAAATGTTGCAGACCCCTAGACTAGCGTCTGTGAAGTATTCACTCAGACATGTATTATACAATGAAACTGAATCCATCTTTTTAGGTAAATGTTTTCACATATGTTGACAGAAAATACTCTATGGTTTAGAGGTTTGGGGTTGGTAAAATGTTTTGTGTTTGTGTGTGTGTTTACAGCTTATTTTAAGCTCATCTGCATTTATTTGATCAAAAATAGAGTAAAAACAGAAATAGTGAAAAATTATTAGAATGTAAAATACAGTTGAGGTCAAAAGTTTACATACACCTTGCAGCATCTGCAAAATGTTAATTATTTATAAGAGGGATCATATAAAATGCATGTTATTTTTTATTTAGTACTGATCTTTAGATATTTCACATAAAAGATGTTTACATATAGTCCACAAGAGAAAATAACAGTTGTATTTATAGAAATTACCCTGTTCAAAAATTTACATACTGGCTTGATTCCTAATACTGTGTTGTTACCTGAATGATCCACAGCTGTTTTTTTGTTTTTGTTTTTTGTTTTGGTGATAGTTGTTCATGAGTCCCTTGTTTATCCTTAACCATTAAACTGCCCGCTGTTCTTCAGTAAAATCCTTCAGGTCACACAAATTCTTTGGTTTTTCTGCATTTTTGTGTATTTGAACCCTCTCCAGCAGTAATTATATGATTTTTGATCCATCTTTTCACACTGAGGATGACTGAGGGACTCATATGCAACTATTGCATAAGGTTCAAACGGTCACTGATGCTCCAGAAGGAAACACAATGCATTAAGAGCAGGGGGATGAAAACTTTTTGAATTTGAAGATCAGGGTAAATTTGACTTTTGTCTTCTGGGAAACATGTAATTATCTTCTGTAGCTTCTAAAGGGCAGTACTAAATAAATAAAAAAAACCAAAAAATTATATATATATATATATATATATATATATATATATTTAGCAAAATAAGAAAAATGTACACATCTTCATTCTGTTCAAAAGTTTTCACCCTTCGGCTCCTAATGCATTTTTTCCATCTAGAGCATCCGTGAGCATTTGAACCTTCTGTAATAGTTGCATATGAGTCCCTCAGTTGTCCTCAGTGTAAAAAGATGGTTCTCAAATTCATACAGTCATTGTTGGAAAGCGTTCAAATACACAAAAATTTGTGGGACCTGAAGGATTTTTCTAAGGTACTGTAGGCAGTTTAAGTGTTCAGGACAAACAAGGGACTCATGAACAACTATCACTACACAAAAAAAACTCACAGCTGTGGATCATTCAGGTAACAACACAGTATTAAGAATCAAGTGTATGTAAACTTTTGAACGGGGTCATTTTTATAAATGTAACTTTTATTTTCTTGTGGACTATATGTAAATCTCTTTTATGTGAAATCTTATTCAGGTCAGTCTTAAATATAAAAAATAACATGCGTTTTGTATGATCCCTCCTATTTTGGTAAAATAATTAACATGCAACGTGTATGTAAACTTTTGACCTCAACTGTAACTGTATTTTAATATAGAAAGCTGAATTTTCAGCTTTTCAGCAGCCATTAGTCCAGTCTTCCACGATCCTTTAAAGGAACACTCCAGTTTTTTTTTTTTGAAAATAGGCTCATTTTCCAACTCCCCTAGAGTTAAACAGTTGAGTTTGATCATTGAATTCGATTAGACCGTTAGCATCTCGCTTAAAAATAACCAAAGAGTTTTGATATTTTTCCTATTTAAACTTGACTTTTCTGTAGTTACATCGTGTACAAAGACGGACGAAAAATTAAAAGTTGCGATTTTCCAGGTCCATATGGCTAGGAACTATACTCTAATTTTGGCATAATCAACGAACTTTGCTGCCGTACCATGGGTGCAACAGGCGCAATGATATTACGCAGCCGTCAACTCTGCGGGCTGCAACTCTGCATCTACACAAACTTTCTACGGTCACTTTCAGGTGCTGCATAATATCATTGCGCCTGCTGCACCCATGGTACAGCAGCAAAGTTCCTTGATTATTACGCCGGAATGAGAGTATAAGTTCCAAGCCATATCAGCCTAGAAAATCGCAACTTTTCATTTTCCGTCAGTCTTAGTACACAATGTAACTACAGAAAAGTCAAGTTTTAAACAGGAAAAATATCGAAACTCTTTGGTCATTTTTGAGCATTTTCTAATTTTCTAATCAGATTCAATGATCTATGCTAAGCTATGCTAAAAGTACTACAGACAGACCCCGAGATCGGCTGAATAGATTTGAAAACGGTAAAACTCAACTGTTTAACTCTAGGGGAGTTGGAAAATGAGCCTATTTTAAGAAAAAGTGCAGTGTTCCTTTAAAAATCATTCTAATGTGCTGGTTTGGTGCTCAAATAACTTATAAGTATTGAAAACAGTTGTGTTGCTTAATATTATTTTGGAAACCGTGATACAGTAATGAATTAAAATTAAAACGGCATTTCTTTTTTTTGTAACACTACACATGTCTTTACTGTCAATTTAATGCAGAAAAAATGTATATTCAGCAAGGATGCAAAAAACAAGCAACCCCAAACTTTTGAACGGTAGTATATGTTGACAGAAAATATGCAGAATACTAGTTTGTAGGCACTATTGAAAGGATAATTAAATTATTCTTTAATTTCAGTTCAGTTCAACTAAGTTCTTCTGAATGAGTGAAAGTGTTGTTCTGTTGTGTCAAGATGGCTGTGATTCAACTGTTTTCAATGATATTTACTCAAATTGGTGTGTCATCTAAGAGTTAATTCCACGAATTTACTGTTGCTTACAAATGTTCCATTCTGTCTTTGTCTCTCTCAAACAGAATGCAGTAATAGTAGCCTTGTCCTCAAAATCATGGGACGTGGAGACAGCGACAGAGCTGCTACTAAGCAACTGATCATCCAGTTCTCTTCATCAGGCCATATTTTCCTCAAACCCCTCCTGCTTCATGACCCATCCACTCCCACCCAACCATCCACACACTCACGTGTCACCCATCTCGGTTTGTGTTCAGAATGAATGTTTGGGTTACAAGACAGCAGTCAGACGGCAAGAGTCATCTTCTGTCTCTCATAGCAAATGTTCACATCACTTGTCTGGTCTAGTCTTTTTTTTTTTTCCATAATTTTCATTTTTGCCTTGCTACAATCATTTCCCTCTGAAATTTAGGCAGCCACCTTCCTTTTAAAGAAACACAACGAAGACGGTCATTTCATGCTTAAAGAAAGCCACTTGCATCTGTGAAACAATGTTAGTACATGTAAATTCGTATATTTAAGGTTGTGTACATTTAAAAGACAAAATAGCAGGAATGTTATTTTTTTCAATCTGTACACCATAAAATTGGTTTGGGATATGCTTATTTCAATGGGATATTTAGCATTTAAAACTAAAATCTTTGAGATTAATAATACCCCTTCTATTTGAGACTTTCTTACAATGAACAAATGTGTGATTTTATTTGCTTATTTGATTTTTTTTTTTTTTTAAATGTTTCTTTGGCTTTGCACTAATCTGTCTGTACAGCAGTTGATATGGCCAGATGACATGGTGTTATGTTGTGAGTGCAGACACAGTTTCAAAATTACTGGGTGAAGTGTTATGTTTTGTTTTTTTTTTTTAACGAAAGGAAGATTGCCTTCTCACTTTTCCCTCTTCTTGAAAAGACGGACAATGTGGGATTGGTCACAAACCCTTTCTTTTTTCGTTTCAAGGCAGCTGTAGAGGTTGCAACTTGATAACGGACAGATACACCTTGAGTTGCCTCAAGTTTTTTTTTCTCTTTTTTTGAAGAATGTATTGTATGAAACAACTTGCATTTAAGTCTAAACATTTTGTACATCTAGAGATGAGAAAGTGAAGACATAAGAGTTTCTGTTCTTTTAAAACGATTGGCTTTTTTGTGGAACAATCAATATGGTGAGACATCTTCAGTTTGGCATCAAAGTATGTTGGTGCGAGAGTAAGGCGAGGTGCGTTTCTTATACCGAAATTGTATTCAAGTTTCCACTCGAGCATATTTCGCACATAACCAATGTTGCAAGCATGAATCAAACAGCTAGAGTTTTCTAGTCTACAAAGATGGTTCGAAGCAAACGGGCCAAGAGCAAGTACTGCCACACAATGCTTTGTGAACCCGTTTTTACCCGTTCTTTTCTTATGGGTGAATTGCTAAAAAGTTTAATTCCCCCTTTGCTATGAGCTCTACTTCTAACTGCTAGCATTCCCATGTACCATCTGTTTTCCAAATCCCCCCCACTTTCACAGCTAGTTGCTTTCGTACACCTTTCTCATGTACATACAGCCAAGTTTTTTGGGGAGGGGGGAGATAAAGTACTGTTCATCTCTAGAATGCACCATCGATGGCTGGATTTATATTTTGTATGAAAATCAAAAATGAAACAAAAAACAAAAAGACTGTCTTCCTGTAGTGATCACCTTGTTCAATATTGCACGAAGAAGTGAATTAAAGGACAAAAGCTTCTGTCAAAGGAGAAATGCAGGTCATGGGCTCTGGCTTTAGTCACTTTAAGCTCCTTTACAAAACAAGGCAGAAAAAAACCTACTCGAGCCGTACAAGCATGGTTATTTATTGTGAAACTGTCATATTCTTTTGAATTAAAAAAAAAAAAAAGTGAAAAATTTTAACTCATGTGGTCTGTGAATCTCTGCTCTGTGCCTGTTTGGACATCTACATCAGTAGGTGTTAAATTGAAAATGCATGTGAAATATACACTACCAGTCAATTTGAACAGTAAGGTTTTTAATGTTTTTTAAAATCACTTCTGCTTATCAAGCCTGCATTTATTTTAACCAAAATACAGCAAAAACAGTAACATTTTGAAATGTTTTTACTATTTAAAATAAGTGCTTTTTATTTTAATATCTTTTAAAATGTAATTTATTCCTGTGATCAAAGCTAAATTTTCAGAAATCATTTGAATATGCTGATTCGCTGTTAAAGAAACATCATCAATAATTAAAACAGATTTTTTTTTTCAGGATTCTTTGATGAAAGAAAGATCCAAAGGTCATCATTTAACTACTGAAAAGCTTTTGTAACATACACTATACCATTCAAAAGCTTGGAGTCGGTATAGTTTTTTGTTTTTTTGGGAAAAGAAATGATAGAAATTAATACTTTCGTTTAGCAAGGATGCTTTAAATAAATCAAAAGTGATGATTTAAAATGTTACAAAAGATTTATATTCCAGATAAATGCTGTTCTGAACTTTCTATTCATCAAAGAAACTTGAAAATTCTACTCGCCTGTTTTCAACAATGTTTTTTGAGCAGCAAATCAGAATATTAGAATGATTTCTGAGGGATCATGTGACTGGAGTAATGATGCTAAAAATTCAGCTTTGAAATCACAGGAATAAATTACATTTTAAAACACACTCAAATAGAAATCGGTTCTTTTAAATAGTAAAAATATTTCAAAATTGTACTGTTTTTGCAGTACTTTGGATCAAATAAATGCAGGCTTGTTGAGCAGAAAAGGCTTCTTTAAAAAAAACATTAAAAATCTTGTAGTGTAAATGTGCTTGGGAAAAGATATAAACGTGGGGAAAAATTAAAGTTTTTCTATTTAAACGTGAAGCAATTTGAACAAACTTCATGTAGCAACTACAGAGTGCCCCTTGCAACAGTATAATAAATAGCAGCATTTATCAAATCATACAGTCTTGTCTTTGCACTTAAATTTATAGAGTTAAACTAATAGAATACAGGACATGAGCCTCAATAAATTCTTGAAATCAAAGAAATCTGTCGACAGTATTTGGATTTAATAGAGGATTAAAAGAGGAGAGGGAGATAAAACAGTAAAAAAATCTTTCCAGGTATTTAATAAGCAACCTTAGCAGATTAAAACAGATTTTTTTTTTTTTCTTTCAAATGTTTGTTTTTAAAAATGGCTCCGGACAGAGAGGCAAAGAGCAACGAGAACAATTTCAACACAAAACAAAAAATGAAAATAAAACGAATGAAGAGAAACAGATCTGTGTTTCTACATACAAGTTTGAACATCTGAATCTAAAGAATTCATTCCTCATTCGTCTTGAGCTGTGGGGTAATGACAGTTCAGGTTTGTGAAGAGCGTTTGATGTATAAGTGGATGCGTCTCTTCGTTGGGGCACCCGATCCTTTTACTGCCTGACCGTCCTTGTCTTCACACACCGACGCTTTACCTGAATTCAGAAAAACATTTAAATAAATCAATCTAGATTACAGGAGAGTATGGCATTATAGTGAAGAATGGTCTGTTCCTCAGAGAAAGCTGTTGTATGATATCAGAAGACTTAAAACTATATAAAAGAACATAAAACAAGTCATATAGAGGACTACTATGATGCTGTTTTTGTATAGAATACATAAGCCTATACATAATTCAAAGTTTGGAACTCGGGTATTAAGACTTGTATGGCTTAATATAACATAAATGGTCTCTTACTGAAATATGTAATAGAAAACCCATTAAACATTCACATTATTTAAAAAATTATCATTGTTTTATACATGTTTTGGACTGGTGGGGTTGCCATTATTTTGATGACATCAAATGGTTGCACTCTGTGAGTTACTGGTGCTACCTGTTGCTATTTTTACCGCAACACAACTTGAAAATTAAAAGGCGGATACGATGACTACAGCTACTGAAAGAGCTTACAGGTGGAAATGGATATAAGTGGAAGCTTAAACCAAATGCCATACAATCAATTTTCCCCACTAAGAGTCTAAACACCCATGAATTTCAAGTGAAATCTGCACTGAGAAGCTCCTTTATTGGCTGCGGTGTCATGACAAGCGTTGGCACGTTTACATCCTGCAAGGATGGCATCTAGCGTTCCTTGTCTCTGCCATTTGTAAGCTCTTTTAGTAGCCGTAATCTACTAAAAGCCTTAAAGGCATCAGGGCTAAAGTGGAGAGAACAAAGATGCGCGTCTTTAAGTTTTATTCGTCCACAGGCATCTTCCCATTCTTTTCTTCTCTTCTTATCAGTAGGAAAGCAGTGAAGACTTACATCACTTCTCTTGTTGCCCTTTGACTGAATATTACAAACAAAAGCCACACAGTGTGGCACTGTATCTGTATTTTACGAGTTGTGTTGAGGTAAAAATAGCAACAGGTAGCGCCAGTAGCTCACTGAGTGCAACCATTTCAAGTCATTGAAATAATGGTGCTCCCCCATAGTCAAAAATATGTATAAAATGTGGATTAAAAAAAAACAACAACAACAACAAAAAATCTTTCACGGGTTTTCTATTACATTTTTCAGAAAGAGAAATCATGTATGTTATATTAAGCCATATAAATCTTAGAGTGTGTTCACACTTGTCATGTTTGGTTTAATTAAAACGAACTCTGGTGTGATTGATCTGTTAGTGCGGTTTGTTTGAGTAAGTGTGAACACTGACATCGGAACCCTGGTGCGCAAACAAGCAGACCAAGACTGCTAAAAAGATGGGTCTCTGTCCGCTTCCAAACGAACTCTGGTGCGGTTCGAATGAAGAAAGAACCCAACATGGACCAAATACTTCTAAACCAACCAAAAACAGGAAGTAATGACAAGATGCGATGCTATGCGAAATGATCTCATGAAGGGAACAAGCGGTGTATTCAAAACAAAATGAGCAGAGGGCAAACGTGGAGCAATGATGAGGTAAAGTGTCTTTTATGAGCTCTTTGTAATTTCGTAGGTGGTGAAAATAAAATCATACACGCAACAATGCGCACGCTTAGTCCAGCAGACAGCATTAGGTGTATTCAACTTAAAGCGGCACTGAGCAGACCGATTAGTGAATGGGTATTTTGATGTCATAAACCTGCAGTGCTGCTTTAAGTCAAACGCACCTTTTCCTTTCGTTTGGGGTATTTGTTGAGTTCCTTCACAAAATACATGTCATTCAGCCCGACCAATCAGGTTGCGAACATATCACTATGCCTTTAGGTTCGGTATCTTTAGGTTGGCTGTCAAAAATGCCAATGTGAACGCTAAGTAGACCAGTTCCAAATGTATTATTTTCCTTTTTGGTTCTGACCAAATGGACCAAATGAACCAAACGAACCACACTACAAGTGTGAACACACCCTTAATACCTGGGGTTCCCTTTTGAGGTAATTAAATTACACCTAAATTCATTTTTAGGTAAACTATTCCACTAAGCCAGGGGTTCTCAACTCTGGCTCTCAAGTTCCACTTTCCTGCAGAATTTACTCTGCATTTCAGACAAGGTTCAACTTAAGTACGTTCCCGTCAATCACACTTCACATTAACATTTGTCAATTATGGCAAAAAAAAAAAAACAGGCTCTAAACTAATTGCTACAACAAAATTTCAAATGAGGCTCCCTCTCATACACTCACTGACAGCTCGCCCTGTTCTGCTGCATGGGTAGATTCATTCTTTTTGGGGCCTGCTGGGCCCCTCAACTGCTTGTGAATGGCTTCTTCATGCTGCTCCTGTAGCTGCGTGAGTGAGAGTACATACTCTGGGCTGGACTCAAATTCTCTCTCTGTCTCCCCTTCACTTCCATATGTCTTTTGGGACACTTGTTGATCTCGCTGTGCTACTCTCACTGATCTTGGACAAAAGAAACACCTGCCTCAACCTCAAATAAAAGATTTCAATAACAGCTAAAGACGACAGAGTTAGGAGCTGTTCACACCAATTTGAAAAACACGGTTCCCACTGATGCAAATTAAATGCAAATGTGTCATTCTTTGAAAAAGATTTGCATGTAAGAATAAGTGAAATGCACTCTGGCCGTTGATGTGCTCAATGAAAAACAAATAGAAGTGGGTTTATCATTTATGGGGCTATAAACAAATTTATGTGTGCTATTAACTATTAACTTTAAAATAAACTGAAAACCCCCATAAATGTAACTCTCCTTGAATGGCACAATGGAGAAAAGAAATAGCAGGATACATGAATATACCACCATTTAAAATTTTGAAGTTCCAAATCTCAGTTTAAATGCAGCTTCAAAGGGCCCTACACAATCCCATCTGAGGAATAAGGGTCTTATATAGTGAAACGTTTGGTAATTTAAAAAAAAAAAAATTAATAAATAAATAAAAATGTTTGTATTTTTTTAACCACAAATGCTCATCTTGGCCTAGCTCGAGCAGAAATACAGACCCAGTGTTTACAAAGAGAACATGCAAAGAAAGTCAAACACCCTTTAAAAAAAAAAAAATAAAAAAAAATAAAATAAAATAAAACAACGATGTCAGACGATTTTGAAGTTGTAGGAGAAAATGACATGGAGTTTTTTTTCTCCTACCATACCTTGTTGAAGTGGAGTACACAGGCGAAGAACTAACCATGTGTGACCTTTCCAGTGTGATTACATTCCAATGTGAGAAGTAACAGACGTGCATCGCAAAGCTAGTGCAAGGTGAGCATTTTGTGGTTTAACCCTTGTATGGTGTTCATATTTTTGTTACTCAGCCAGTGTTTGTAGGTCTGGTGGACCCGCTGCATTTTTTGGGTTTTTAAAGGGATCATGTAGAGCCATTTGAAGCTGCATTGAAACTTTAATTTGGAGCTTCAACCTGTTGATCCTTATTGAAGTCCACTATATGGAGAAAAATCCTGGAATATTTTTCTCAAAAACCTTAACTTTTTTTTGACTGAAGACAGACACGAACATCTTGGATTCAAAAAATGTTTTTTCGATAAGTAAACTAATACTTGTTTTTAGAATCCTTTTTCGCTCACTAAAACTGCATTTATTTGATCCAGATATAATAAAACAATAAAAATGTAAAATACTATTCAAATTTAAAACAGCCGTTTTCTTTTTTCATTCATTTTAGAAACATTTCTTTCTTTTTAAGAAAGATTTAAAAAAAAAATATATATATAAATAGTATGTTTTAAATAATAATAATATAAATAATACACATATTTGTGTACATTGACACTTTAGTTCAAAAGAACAGGATTCATTTAAAGTTGATTAAAGTATTAATTAATTTCTTTATGCTAATTATGATTTAAGATAATTATAATTATATAATCAGGGCCATAACTTTCCATTTTATAACATCTCACTACTCTCTATCCCTGCCACCAAAGCTGTTAATACTTGGACTCTTGGTACCAGAAACATCTCCCAACAATTAAATATTACAATAATATATATTAATAAAAGTTTTTTTTTTAGCATACAGAAAAAAATAATTTCAGAATTGGTGTGAAGGCATATGTAGAAATGTCAGATGCAGGCCTACTGGTAACTTGGGAAGTCTAGTGCAGGGGTGGGCAATGTCCTGGAGTGCTCATGTCCTGCAGAGTTTAGTTCCAACCCTGAAAAAAAAAACCCTCACCTGCCTGTAGCCCTAGTAATCCTGAGGGGTGTTTCATAAAACAAGTTTACCAAATAAGCCAGGCTTATTTTAGTTAGTCTGACTTATTTTGAGCCAAAATCAAGTGACAATAAGTCAGACTGACTGACATAAGCCTGGCTTATTTGGTAAACTTGGTAAGCTTGTTTAGGTGTATTTGATTAGAGCTGAAACTAAGCTCTGCAGGTCATCGGCACTCCGGGACCGACGTTGCTAATCCCTGGTCTAGTGACAGATTCACTTCCAATAAAACTACAATTGATTCCTATCATACTATGCATAGCATATGAAAAAGTCATTCTGTTGCACTCACTTACCTTTGCAGGTCAATCTGTCTCTGTGGCACTACTCTTTTCGTTTCTGCTTCTTTCTGCTGTTTTGGTGTCTTGCCACTGATTGAATCAGCTGAGGCTGTGGTGGCGGGATCTTGGGCAGGTGCTGCTCTCTTCCGGCCCCGTCCTGCCCCTCCTCCTGTCGTAGCTCCAGCCTCTTTATCTGGTGTGGCACCGCCTGCAGCACTTTTAGGGGGTCGACCACGTCGTGGTTTATTGGCAGGAGGCTGTGTCCCCGCTGAAGGGTTTGAAGACATGCTGTTCTCTGTGCCGTCACTTGCAGGAGCAGCACGCTTCTTCCCGCTGGGCTGAGCGGGCTCCTCCTAAAGGTATATAAAAAACCGAATAAGGGATGACAGAAATGTGAATGTGCAGCATTTTTAAGTGTTTACATCAGATGTATCTGACCTTCTTTACAACTCCTGCTTTTGTGATTACTGGATTCTCTTCGTTCTCCCTCGCTCCTGTCTCTGAGGCCTCAGAACTCATATCCCTTTATGATACAGAATGAACAAATGTGAAGTACTATTTGCAGAACAGTATAATCAATGCTGGATAAATGCCACATAATAGTGAATGAAAAGTAAAGAAATTCTGATTGGCACAAACCTGCTCTTATTTGTTGCAGGCGAGCTGGGTTGGGAGTTGGTGCTTGCATTGCTTCCGGTGTCAGAGGTGGTGGTTTTAATGTATGGTCGGCGAGCTGTTACCGTTAAAGGTTTGTTGACTGTCCCCAGCACACCTGTCTGCTTTGGTGGTGGCTGAAATATTTCAGCAAGTATGTGGAAGGGAATGGAGTCAAAGGATTCAATTGTTAGTTAATAGTTAATTGCATCTTTCCAACCAAACAAATGTTTACGTCATCGATCCCTGCAAAATATCTCCCACTACTTTGAACTTTAAACACACTTTCAACTTTTTTTGAACCTAAAATACACATACTTGATATATTTGCATTAAACTGATCAAAAGTTTATATTGTTAGAAAAGATTTCAAGTTCTTTTCTTACTGACCCTAAACTGACAGTTGTGTATATTTTTGTTTTAATTTTTTTTAGATAAATTTTTATATTCAATTTGAAACTGGCTCTCTCTTACAAACTGTAACTTTTTTATTTTTGCATAAAATAAAGAGCACCTACATTGCTTCTAGAAATTCATCAGGGTATTATTCACATGTGAGACCCTGGACCACAAAACCAGTTGTAAGTAGCACAGGTATATTTGTAGCAATAGCAAAAATGATCAATTTTTCTTTTAAGCCAAAAAATCATCAGGATATTATGCAAACATCATGTTCCATGAAGATATTTTGTAAATTTCCTACCATTAATGTATCAAAACGTAATTTTTGATTAGTAACATGCATTGCTAAGTCTTCTCCTAACAAAACATACATCAATGGAAAGCTTATTTATTGTTTTCAGAAGAAAACAATTTCACAAAATTGACCCTTACTGGTTTTGTGGTCCAGGGTCACATATAGTTGCAGAGGTGAAAAAACCTACCTGGATTTTTCCTGTCTGCAGAACTATTTTGGCTTCTGGTGACAGATATTCCTTATCATTGATAAAATCCTGTAGAGAGGGACAGACAAAATGAGTTTCATAGTAGGGTAACGTAAAGCGTCACTGCGGATAGTCAAAGCAGTTGTTACCTTATCAGGTGGGGTAAAGAACTTGCTAGGCAGCACAGGATCTTTTGGGGAGTCCAGATGACATGAAGTGCTCTTGTTTGCGATCACAAATAATGCCACATCACATACAATGTAAAGTTTCTGTAAAAACATGAAAACAAAGTAAAAAACACTGGGATTCAGAAATACATAAACATTATGTGTAAACAAGTTAATGGTGACAAACCTCATTTGCTTTTGGGTCATCTGGGGCCTGAGCATCCTTTGTTTGTTTGATGTTCTCTACCATCTTCCTCAGGAACGAATGACTGTTATTCTCATTCTTTGTCATCAACACCTCCAGCATGAACCACAAGCACCTAAAAAAAGTCATCGGAATTAGTCTGAATTCATTTTAAAACATTCAGTTGTCAGTGTTTAGAAGTGCAGTGCAAAAGGGTGTTAAAACTGTCTTTAAAACTCATACTCTTTGACATCTCTGAGCTGCTCCAAATCTTGTGGTTTGGTAAGATCCGGATCATGAGCTAGAAGATGGATCATGTATGGCACCACATATTCTGGCAGGAGTGACAGCAGCTTTTCTGAAAATCAAACAAGATTTTTAGATCTTGGTCATTCAGTATTTTCAGGAAATTGACTTAACTCAAGTTATTGCCTCAGTATGGCATGTGTGATAACACAAACGAAAAACTGTATCTACCATGGGCCATGGGGTTCTGTTTGATGTACTCTCTGCGGACACTGATGTTCTTGAGCAGGCACTGTCGGGCATGAGCACGGCGCTCTTTCACTGGGTCTTTGGCGCACAATGCAAACACAGCCATGTACTCCAGTGGCAACAACAGCTTTACCAGAGCAACATGCAACTTCTGAGCAAAGATCTGTCGCACCTGATAGCACTCATCCTATTTAAAAAAAAAAAGGGAAGGAAAAAGCAGAAAAGAAGTTGTGGGTAATATACACTTTTGTAACTTTGATGTTATTTGATGTTTCTTGTTACGAAATAGTCTTAAAGAAGAAGTCCACTTCCTGAACAACAATTTACAAATAATTTACTCAACCCCTTGTCGGCCACAATGTTCATGTCTTTCTTTCTTCAGTCGTAAAGAAATTATGTTTTTTGGGGAAACATTTCAGCATTTTCCCCCATATAATGGACTGATATGGTGCCCTGATCTTGAACTTCCAAAATGCAGTTTAAATGCGGCTTCAAATGATCCCAAATGCAGTTGTAAACGATCCCAGCCGAGGAAGAAGGGTCTTATCTAGCGTAACGATTGGTTATTTTAATAAAAATAATACAGTTTATATATTTTTTTAATGCCAAATGCTCGTCTTGTCTTTCTCTGCCTGGAATGTTTTTTTTTGGTTCATGACAGTTTGGGTATGTCGAAAAACTCCCATCTCATGTTCTTTAAAGGGATAGTTCACCCAAAAGTCAAAATGTTGTCATTAATTACACACCCTCATGTCGTTCCAAACCTGTGAGACCTTCGTTCATCTTCTGAACAAAGAAAAAAAAAAAACAACAACAACTTTAACAATTTCTGTGTCAGTCTCTGCTGCTCGTTCACAAGACCCTGTGTATGCAGGGTCAGAAAGCTCTTGGATTTCATCAAAAATATCTTAATTTGTATTCTAAAGATGAATGAATGTCATATGGGTTTGGAATGACATGAGGGTGAGTAATTAATGATATTAATCTTATTTAATTAATAATCTTATTTAATTAATAAGATTTTTTATATATAATTGACTTGGTAGAACATACTACACTGCATTTAAGATATGCATTTTACACTGATAGTGCTTGTAGCTATATTGAGCTTGGCAACTCATGACCTTGGCATTACTAGTACCATCATCTATGAAGAAAATATTTTCACTTTATCAGCATCGGTCGATATTGGATATTTAACTGTAGATTAAGTGAGCATTAGATGACAGTAAAGTTAAATGTAAACACTTTTCCTAATGTAAACACTATTCCTAAATCCACCTGTATCATTTAAAATGATAATTTTTTTTTAGTTTAGAAGTTTTAATTTTATTTAAACAAAGCAGTATAGAATATTAAAGCTAGCTATTACCTAAAAAAGAATAATTTATAGGGATGTAACAATATTATCAATATCGTGATATAGTGATAGCAAAACTCAATATTATCATGGTCACGGTGACGATATAAAATGATTCTTCTGGGCAAAAAGTGTAGTTTTTAAAATATTTTTAAACCTCTAAATGTGTGTTTGGGTCATGCTTCGGCACAGTATCTCTCAAACAAACTACAACCAAAAGCACAATATTGCTTAATCCCTTCATCAAGTCTATTTTTGCAGCGCACTTCAAAGCAAAGTGCACACATTGTTGAGGCAATCAGCTCATGATCCAGTGTTTTCCGCATCTCAGAACGTCTCTGCTTACAGTGAATAAATGCATGTGCTGTGAGTTTAGTGCATTTGGGAATGCAACGGCCACCAGTTACACTTTATTTTCATGGCAGATGATTACAGCATTTCACTAGATTTGTACTGAGATGCATTTTTGTAAGCCTGTTTTCATTAAAGCTGGAATTTTCCTTCAAAAAGAGCAGTCCAAATTCAAAATATTTCTTTTAAGTACAGAAAGTAGCATTGTAATTTTCCTACTGTAAACCAAAAAAATATATACCTATATATTCAATTTCATTTATTTTGCAGTGCAACTGTTTTACAAAATATGGCTAGTACTGTCATTGTTATTATTATTTTTATTATATTCTAATTTGTTTGGCTTCCTAAAACACCAGTATGAATGTAATTTAAAGAAACAGTATATCACAAATAAAAAGAGGGTTGAGTCCCCTTTAAAGTTCAGGTACAAGTCAATTCACTGACTTAAGTTTGCTTAGTTAAGAACATGAGTTGGAGCTCTTAATTTTGAACTCTCAAAGATGGAATAATTTAACTTTAAAATGTACAACATTTAAAATTTTCCCAATTCTACGTTTGTCTTTTTTTTTTAAATAAACATTCATATCACAATATTATTGTATCGTGGGATTTTGATATTTTTACATCCCTAATCATTTAATTTTTTAAAACTAAAAATCTTGTTTTCAATGATGTGTTCCAAGTGTTTCCAAGTAGTCTTGTGCTGAACTCACATTAATGACGAGTCCACAGAGCTGGAACTGTTCTGGAGTGATGATGTCATGGTAACAGGGTTCTTGTGCCAGTTTCATGATGGCGCTCCCCGCTGCAAGCCTCAGCCGAGACATGTCAGACTTGCTGTGTCCAAAAACACGTGTTAGTGGCCTATTAACCATATTCGGGCAGCTTTCATAATTTACACACATAATCACTCTTGACACCCAGTTAGTACCTGATCTTTTTCTGCTCTGTGAGGTCTCCCTCACTGACCAGCATGGCTGAGAGGAGTCTGAGAGTAGAGTTAGCTGATTTAGACTGATTATTCTTCATTCCCAGCAACCAGCGGACCAACAGCTTAATGGCTTGCACCTGGCAACACACATGCACATTAATACACTACACACACCAATCACCACGGGATGTTTTTTAAACTGATTACTTAAAGAAATTTTACCTTAGCCAGCACTTCAGGGGAAACCTCATCGTCAGCTGTCCAGAGCCGCCCATTCTTGTTTCCCACAGACTGAGAAGTGGAGAGGGTTCATTTAACATGCAAGGCAATAAAAGCATTCATACATGCTCAAAGCAGAACACCACATTAACATGCTCACCCTGTCATTCATCAGAAGGTCCTTCACAATAAAATTGGCTACGATCGACTTCATGGGCGATGCAAATTGATCCGGGGCCAGCATTGAAATGTGTCCAAGAGAGACAAGCGGAGTGATGAGCTGTTCAGGCACGTCTGCATTCAGACTGCGAGACAATGGCTAGAACGAGAGACAGAGACCAAAAAAAAAAAGCATATTTAAAAAATTCTCATGTTGAAAAAAATTTTTTGTTATTGTACTATTGACATGATTTGACAGTCATTATAAGAAATGCGTTTATGCACTTAGATTTACCTCAAATATCTGAGCTAATTGGACCTCTTTGTTGTGAAAGATGGCATGGATGCAGTGGACCGCCTGTTTGGCCTGATGTGGGGTGCCTCGTTTTGCCTTCTGATGTAGTATGGGAATTAGAGTTCTGCACAAAGAGTAACAGAACAACATTTTACTACACTAAACTTTTGAATTTGATATTAATAAAGCTGACGAGACTGAGTGAGTTTAAAGTTTTGGTCCAGGCTCTAAAGAGTTTATGTGTATGCATGTGGGAGTTGTTCATACGAGCGAATTTGTGGCAGTTCTGTCTCAATCTTTTGTCCTGTGTTTCTGAAGATCTGTATTGCTGCTTCTGCCACTTTATCATCCTCCATCTTCAGACACTGCAGCAGAGACTCGTACGTCTCAGCTGAGTGGAACGCAGTGGGGTGAGTAAATGACAGAACCTGAGGTAAGGACAGATAAAACTATTAAAAGAACCCTTTTTTTCAGATATTTATTTGGATAGTAATATTTTTATATTAATGTGATTGTATGTCTACATTGTACTTCAAACTTTAAATTTTTAAAAGTGCTAGAAATCCTATTTTTCCATCATATTTAAACTAGAGCATTTGCAGTTACAAAAAGTACCTTAAGTAGCTCAAGTCCAGCACGAATGGCAGTATCAGGGGTTACTCCCTCATCTTCGTCATCAGCAGTGCCCTCAATCGACTTATTTAACAGCTTAACCAGGGCGCTGGGCACACACATATGCACACACATTATTGGTGATCCAAAAAGTCTACACAATACCTGCAGTTACACTTTACCCTCACTAGATGTCTCACCCTTAAAAAGCTATTCAGACTGTTACACAACCGTTAAGAGGAAAAAAGCACATGGCCCATATTGCGCTTATCTCTCTCCCACTCAGTCAGTTTCTCTTCCCCTCTCATTCATATTCTCACTTTACATCTGCAGGTGCACTGATAGCAATCCATATCCGATATTGCTGTTTAAACAAAGTGCATGCATTCTCTGTGACTGTGCTTCATCCTGTACATCAGTTCCGATGTGTTTTTTGGACTTGATTTTTAGGGCTGATTGTCTGCAGGTGCTCAGATTGGAATTTGTTTGGGCATTGTAGTTTTTGTTGTTGTAGTAAGGACACTTAATTGACAGCAGCTGTGGAAATTAATGGACTCGTCCCTTAAAAAAACAAAACAAACAAACAAAAAAAAAATTCAATTTTTTTTTTCCTATTTGACCTCATCGCCTACCTGATGGCCTCAGAGTCGATGTGCACCGGTGCGATTCTCTCCAGCAGAAATTTCACCATCTCCAGGAATGGGTTTGTGGGCTGCTTGGGGAATGTGAGCTTCCGTGTGATTTCCCTCTGAAAACAAACAAATAAATAAATAAATAAATAACCAACCACTCTCAGGTGACTTATCGGTTTAATATTTAAAGGGATAGTTCACCCAAAAATGAAAATTCTTTCAATAATTACTCACCCTCATGTTGTTCCAAACATATCAGATCTTCGTTCATCTTCAGAACACAAATTAAGATATTTTTGATGAAATCTGAGAGCTTTCTGACCCTCCATAGACAGCAAGGGTACTACCACGTTAAAGGCCCAGAAAAGTACCAAGAACATCGACAAAAGTCAATATGACATCAGTGGTTCAATCGATATTTTATGAAGCTAAGAAAATACGTTTTGTGCGCAAAAAAACAAAAATAACAACTTCAATAACAGCATCACCCTAGTGCTATTTTGGAAAGAATCACAATGCACTGCACACTTTCCTCACATGTAAACAACGCTTGCTGCTGACGTAGAACAAACATGCATCGCGCTTTGTTTACATTTAGAGGAAAGAAACTGTTGAATAAAGTCATTATTTTTATTTTCTTTGTGTTCTTGCAGCTTCAGAAAATTACGATTGAACCACTAATGTCACATGGACTATTTTATCGATGTTCCTGGTACCTTTCTGGGCCTTAAACGTGGTAGAACCCTTGCTGTCTATGCAGAGTCAGAAAGCTCTCAGATTTCATCAAAAATATAAAAAATTGTGTTCCGAAGATGAACTAAGGTCTTACAGGTTTGGAACAACACACATTGAGTAATTAATGACAGAATTTTCATTTTTGGGAAAACTACCCCTTTAATACTACTACATATTGTTGACTGGAACAGGTCTTATGCGTTATATACATTATATATGAACACTTCTCATGTGAGCCTGGAAAGTACAGTGTTGAATGTGATTGAAGGAGAAAGTGTTGTTATACTCACCACACACTGTTCAGCCTGTTTACATGAGCAGGTGGGACTGATGAGTAGCTCAAGCTGAAGACGAAGTTTCTCATCTTCGCCCAGAACCTGATTGAACTTCTTCATAAAGTCCTGAGCTTTACCTGGGTCTGGGAGATTCTCTGAGAATGAGAGAGACGAGTTACACCTTGTAAAACCTGCTGGTTTTAATAACTGTTCATTTATAGGCATATATATAGCTATGCTTACTAGCAATGGTCATAAGTTTTCCAAACATGGCTGTGGTGTTTGCTTCAGACTGCAGGAAGAGAAAAATAACAGTCACTTATCCGCAGAAACAAAATCCATGTGTGCATTATATACAATCACAAAATAAAAGCAAATTGCTTATTTGATGACCACCACAATATAATTCTTTTCCTCACTAATTAATAAGTTATTATTAGCCAATGATAACTCACTTTGACAACACATACTCAATGTCCCTCGGAACATTTTTAATAAAAATATACAATATGCAAAGGACTCATACCGACATGCAAGAAACACTTCACCTAGAAATAAATGCAAGCTTCAGCAGAGCTGAAAATTATCAGTAAGTACAAATATCTGTCTGTTGTCATGATATTGGAATTTTTAAGTTCGATACAATAACTTAAAAAATATTGGTATTCAATACCATTTTTAACATCACTGGGAAATTTTTAAAAACAAAAATGGAAAAATATCTAAGATTCTATGCAAGTATCGACATGAAATGCTGCAATCGTTCTTCCACAAATATGTTAATATGCTGGAAATTATGCTAATGTGATAACATGTAACTGGTGCACAGTGTATTCCCAAAAGTCTGTTAAACTCACAGCACATGCAGAGATGAGTTTGCTGCATTTTAACTGAAATACAATATAGTATTATATAGCATCAGAAGGTCCTTCACAATAAATACAACACAATATATGTTTAAAAAAAAAAATGTATATTTTTGTCAAACAATAGCCTGTTCCTTACAAAGATCTACAGTATGACTTCTTGAGATTTGGAATGTAGAACACAATTTAATTTATATTCATATACTGTAGACCTAGTCACCACCATGAGCTGTCAGTATGCAGACATTTTGTGTTTCTGAAAAATAATGACTGCATACAGGTCTGAAACAAGACAACTGTGAGTAAATACAAATGTTGGGTTAACTATAACTTTAACAAATAAGGAGAGCATGAGGGTGAGTGAGTTATCACTGTTTGTGTGTGCATGTTGAAAAAATAGAGCCATGTATGTAATGTGAGTGTATTAGAGTTTTTGTAACTTACTGTAGGCAATTTGTGTAAGTCCAGCAGTTCTCGAACCAGCCCTCTCAGCATATTCTGACACTTCCACATTTCATTCAGTGCTCTGAAAAACATGGAGAAACTCCGCTTGACATAACTGAACACATCAGTGAGATGAGTGCTGTTAATAAAGTACAGCGATACTGTCCAAAACTGTTAGATGAGAACCAGACTCTCTCTTGGCAATCTGATCAGCTTTTAAAACAGTTGATTAAGACTCACTTGACTGCGTTAGTGTCCAGACAGGCATAAAGGTAGTACAGACACTTCATCTTTTCCTCAGTCTCCAGACTGTGAGGAACCATGTACTGTGCAAAGATCTTCTCCACCAGCAACCTAATACACAAACACAATTTATGAACCTGGGGTTTCCATATGAGACATGCTTCACTGTTTTTATGTCAATAAATTAGTCAAGGAAGCATATGAAATCATTTATGTGTGTAGGGCTTGGTATTGTTAGAATATTATCAATTCCGATTCCGATTCTGCTTATCGATTCCGATTCTTTTCGATTCCCAGTTTCACTTCCAATGTGAATAAAAGATGATATCAAGCATATTTATTCTGTTCAACAGGCTACATAAAAACAAGATTCACTTAAGAGCTGTTTGCAATATAGAACTGCGTGATTCTGGAAAAATTCGGTTGTTGTTGTTTTTTAAAATGGAAGTTGTGGTTCTCTTACGATTCTGAAGAAAAAAAAAAAAAAACAGACAACTAAACAAAATCACATGCAGGCCTAATTTATAAGTAAATGATTCAGTGATTCACTCAAGATTTACTTGGTTCATTACTGGATGAATCAGTGTTTTTGAATGAATGATCAAAGACAAATACATTATTAACAGCCCCCTTTCGCCATCTACTGGCACAGGGGTGGCAAGCATTGGTCCTGGAGAGCCACAGCCCTGCATAGTTTTGTTTCAACCCTAATCAAACACACCTGAACAAGCTAATCAAGGTCTGAAGAATTACTAGGAAGCTACAGGCCAGTGAGTTTTTATTAGGGTTGGAGCTGAACTCTTGGTATTTGAATCGTGTTTGTGATCTTTGACGATCTGTTCAATTAAAATGCTTTGTCATATTGGTGGTGACACATCTATTGCAACATGTTTAGCTTATCACAAATATTATAGGCTACTTTGCTTTTTTGACTTCTGATCACAAGTGCCAACAAGGTCCTGGCAGTCGGGTCCTCACAGATGAAGAAAAAGAAAAAAAAAAAAAAAAAAAAAAAAAAAAAGAACCGTGATATAGGAATCGATAGGTGGAACCAAAATTAAGTATCCAATTCTGGAATCGGAATCGATTTTCGATACCCAACCCTGTGTGTGTGTGGCTCCTACTTGTCATCTATGCTGTTCTGGTAGTAGATGTGTAAGAGTTTGTCTTTGATCCAGCTGATTTTCAAAGCGGACTCCTTCCCAGCCTCATGGTGCAGACAGTACTTCTTATAAAGCTGAGCCAAACCCATCATTGCTTCTTTACGGACACGCCACTAAAACAAAACATAATAATTTAATTTCATCTAAACCAGAGGTCTTGGATATGTGGGGTTCTGTTTTTTTTCTCAGTTCCCTTTTCATTTACATTTTAGGTGGATTTGAACCAGGGCTCCATGATATATCAAAATAAAATCGATATTGTAATATGAGTTGAGTGTGATTATCAAATCACAATGCAATTTACTGTATTTTCCAGAATATAGGTCATGTTTTGTTTTGTTTTTTGTTTTTTTTAATATGTTGTAACAATGTTTAACATATTTAATAGTTAAAAAAAAAAATAAAAAAAAAAAATTATAGCGGTATTGAATGTCAAAAATAATGGGAATGTAGACTAAGTTTTTTTTTTAATTCTGTTTACTTTATTCAGGGTTTGTACAGATACTATAAAATGACATTTCAGGACTTTCAAGGACTTTTCAAGCACTACCTTCTCTGATTTTCAAGGACTTCAATCAAAGAGCTCACTAATCAAACAATGTCTTATATTTCAAATTCTTAAAAACAGATATAGATACATAAAAATATACTAACAAAAAAATGGCAAAAATACAGTGAAGCACATGCAAAGAATGACTACTAAAGTATTACAAAGTATACTATATTTTTTCTATAGTAAAACCACAAATTCATGTATTCTTTTTTTTCTTTGTTTTGTTTTTAAAACTGTACTGCCTTAATGGTTTTTTTTTTACTGTTAAAAAAAAAAAAAATCAGATCAGGACTTGGAGGACATATGGTGAATCATCTGATTTAGATCGGGACTTCAAATTGAGTACAGCGAATCATTTGATTTGATTCATTTAATTGGCAAAATGATTCATGAACCCGTTCTGATCTTAATCAAACTATTCGCGATACACGACCTGTTTGGAGCGTGTGGAAAGAGTAAATCATTTTGACAAGCAATGATTTAACCGATTCGGAGTTTCAAAAAGCTGTTTCACCCATCACTGAGTGCTTATTAGAATCGTTTACAAGCGATGTCAAAATTCGAAATTAATGGCTCTTTTATTTTGATCCGTTTTTTGCTAGTGAATTGCTTGAAATGAATGATCCGAGTCACTAGTTTGAATCAATCAGAGTAGTTCCAGCGTAAATTACTCACTCAAGTGAACCGGTTTTTCCGTTCCCCTTTTCACGTCTTCAGCCATGTTTATGCGACAATGTCAGTACTACTACTGGCTTAGCTCGATTGTTTTTGGACATTAACTGAAATAAGCGAAAAAGGTATGGTCTTTTTATAATTGTGTGAATTTTACATGAAAAAATATGTTCTTACTGACAAAATTAAATGCATATTTCACAGATACATTTGGTAGAGAGCAGTTGTACATTTCTTTCGTACCAACTAGCAATTTTGAAAATACGAACATTCTCATGAATTCGAAAGTTTACATCAGAACAGCACAAATTCATTCTACTCGTGTTTCATGAATGAGGCCCATCGTCTTTCAATAATTAAAGCACTTTTAAAGTACCTCTTTACGATTATTGCTATTTTCAAGGGTTTTCCAGGCCTTACATTTCAAAAAGTCAAATTCAAGTCCTTCAAGCACCTTGTATGAACCCTGTTTGTTACTAAAAGAGGTTTGAGTTGGCTCTTATAAAGAGCCAAATGTGAATACCCAAATTGTTCAGCCATGAAGAACGGTGCACACACAAAAATAATTTTAAAAACAGAAAAATGACTTTTTACTCTAAAGAATTTATGCTGTTTGCAGATGCACTACTAATAAAACCACCCTAATCATTCTAGAACGAATCATTCTTTCTTTAAAGTCAATTTTCCTCACCCTCTTGTCCAACATCCTCTCTCTGACAAAGCCCAAGAGTTGATCATTCACCAGGTTCAGATCTTTCTTCCCTGCGTTGATGATGGTCACAATGACATCATGCCTGATTGCCTCTTCTGGGTCATGAGATCTCACCTTCAAAAAATCTGATATGACAGTTACACAAGATGTTTAAAAGTCAAGCAATACTTAAAATGAAAAGATCAGTAGACATCACATTAACCTTAAACACACCTGTAAGATCCTTGGCAAGGTCTGGGTGGTTCATCAGGCAGTGGCTAGCAAACTTCACACATTCCAGTCTCACAGGAACATGGATGTCATTGAACCTTTGGGAGGCAAATAAAAAGAAAATCACAATTCCATAAACCCTTGAATGATATATATTCCAAATATTCCAGTTTTTTTAAATGGTAGGAAGCTCTGACCTTCCCAGAAAGCACTGCCAAAGTGGGCGATTCTGAGTGGCCAGTTCAGAGTCTTTTGCTCCAAAGAGTTTAGCCAACAGTTTAACCACAGCCAACCTCTCCTCTCCATCATTACTCTAAACAGACAACAAAAAACAGATCAGCCTTCCAATAAGTGTTTGTATGCAAGCTGGTGCACAAGTAAGCTATGTGCATTTCGTCACCTTCAATTTGAACTCAAGTTGTGGCATCACAGAGACAAGAAGCAGAGGGTCGATTGCAAAAAGCTCCTGAATGAGGTCAAATACATGCTCAGACAGATCGCTCACGGAGGACTTTCCCATCACCAACACCTGATTAAAGAACTACAGAGAAGAAAGAGAATAAGTCAATACAACATCTGTCATATTATTCAAACTAACTGAATTCATTGCATCATTGAAATGCATCAAATTCAGAAAGGACAAAAAAAACACATGGATGATTATTTTGTGACTCACTGAGGCAATGCAGGTCTCAATGGTCTGAACCGTTCTCTTCAGAAGAGTCTTGGCCAGGTCATATGCCTGCTTATTCAAGTTCTAAAGCACAGAAAGTGGTACAACCAGACATTGGTTAGCCATCTGAGACTGGATTAGGAAATAAGACTGGGACGTAATAAGATGTTTGCCTACTTTGTGAGCAGGGATGAGGTTGATGAGGATTGTGTCCAGCAGCTCCTGCGTCACTCCATCTCCCTCCATGATGATCGAACTCATCAGGTCCAACATGTGCATCTGCACCTTCTGATTATGGCTGTTACTGGAAAAGGGAAAAGTCCTGATCAAAAAGAGTACAGTTGCGTAACTGAAGAGACGATTACACTCACTTAAAATTAAACTCACTTGATGACAGAAAAGAGGGTTTTGAAAAGCTGAATGAAGATCTCATTACAGTCCTCCAATTCAAAACAGATGTTGTAGGACTTCACCCATGCCAGGTTCTGTGCAAATGAAAATGTAAAATTTTAGCTATGGCAATCAGACTACATGCTAAAAATAAAAAGAAAAACAAATATTGGCTTATAATCCAATGTGCCTGAAAGTAAATGTAAAACACGCATACATAACCAGTTATTTGTGAAACTATGAAGAAAAACTATGATTAAATGAAAGGAATAAACTGTGACAGATTGAATGAAACGTCTCACCTCTAGTAAGTAAAAATATCTGTTGAACTGAGGGCTCTTGGTATCCTCTAATCCCTTCAACTGCCGTGTAATGAAGAGAAAAATTTCCTAGATGGTGAAAGAAAAGAAAACTAATTACTTTTATAAAAAAAAAAAACTGCAGAACTAATCTCAATTCTGTGTTTCATTTGGGTGATGTGATTGTGTGCAAGATGAGGAAAAAGGACAGCTTGACATGAGGTCCAAGTGCGTGACCAGTTTGTGAGCCGTAAGGAAGAGGTCAGTTTATTAATAAGTCATATGTGAGATAGGAAGTTTGTCCTTTGAGTACAACATGTCATACCTTGAGCTTGTCATGTGAGGTGTATGGGGCCTCTGGAGCATAAATCCTGAAGATGTCAGCAAGACAGCAGGCCACAAGTAACCGTACATCCTTGTTGGGGTTTCGCAGGAAAAACTCAGAGGCCAAGTGGAGAGCCAAAGCCAAATACTGCTGCTTTTCCTCCTCTGAGTCTTGATCCATGTCCATATATGTCTTAACCACCAGCTATAAGACAGAGAGGCATCATTTAACACCCGTTTACAGTTTCCCTTATAGACTGAATAAAGTATCTCAAACCATTTTATTAATTTTGTAAAAGGCTAATTTATCCAAACTTTAGACAAAACCTAAAACCACACTGCATAACTGCAAAACCTAAAAAAAAAAACAACAACAAAAAACACACAATAATAAAACCCTGTGCATTTCTCATGAATTTAACAAAAAACCTTTTAAAACATAACCACTATTTAAAGTCCACTTCCAGAACCAAAATTTACAGGTAATGTACTCAACCCACTCAACTCAGGCAGAGTAAGACAAGATGAGTGTTTGAGATTAAAAAGTATTTGAATTTTAATGAAAATAACCGATCGTTTCGCTAGATAAGACCCTTCTCCCTTGGCTGGGATTGTTTACAACCGCATGTGGGATCGTTTGAAGCCACATTTAAACTGCATTTTGGAAGTTCAAACTAGGGGCACCATATCAGTCCATTATATGGAGAAAAATCCTAAAATGTTTTCCTCAAAGAAGAAAGAAAGAAAGGAAGAAAGAAAGACAGACATGAACATCTTGGATGACAAGGGGGTGAGTACATAATCTGTAAATTGTTGTTCAGGAAGTACACTTCTCCTTTAAAAATACAACAACACCTGGACACAATTTTTCAGGTTAATAGCTACAGCATTACATTAACATTCACTAAATCTACATCAATAAAGTGAATGCATCTACCTACCTACCTAACTTTTTTTAAAAGGTAAGAGTATTATACTATTATAGTTATAAAGTAGTTAGGAGCACAAATAGTTTTACTACATTTTGCAGACATATGAATTGCTACCAATTTATCACACACTGTTGCAGTGGCAGATGACTGCTCTTAGACACAACATTGATTGAGAGAACAAGAAAGTAAAACTGACAGTCCTCAAAACCATGCCTGTGGCAGGCAGCGGTTTGACACCACTCTCTCCTCCATCTCATCAAGCTGTACAAACTTCAGGTAGGGCTGAATGAATAATTGAAACAGAAATTCAGAACTTCTAACCACCATAATTTTTGCCATGTCAGTTATTTAGTTTTTAATCCTGTTAATACTTTCCCATTAAAAAACAATTACCGTGTGTTTAGACGGCATTATACAGACATGTATGACTGTTGCACTCACGTCTTCTTGCATGTGAGTGGCACAATTAAGACGCTGTGTCAAGTAAAAAGAATTTAAACTTGTAAACGCCACTCATCAATGTTAGTTCCAAAACAGTGGACCAATCAGAAGACCAGAGAGGCAGAGAAAGTGCTGCAAGTTTACACTAGTAGGTTGACATGCCAACTTTTTGTATTTGATGGCAACATGGCAGAGTAGGCATTCTCCACCTCGCATTTTTAAACCATTACTAAGAACTCCATCTCGCGTTTTAGACGCAAATACGTGTTCTGTGTGAATGGCCAGTAAAAACCTGGAGTAAATACTAGGGGTGTGACGAGACACTTATCCCACGAGACTGCGTTCACGAGAACGAGACAAGACGAGATTTTTAAACTTTTCTTAAGAAATCCTCAATGATAAAATATTTTATTCAACTGAAAAACACAAAATGCAAAAAAATGTAGGTGCATTTTGAACTTTATAAAATTAAACTTCCATTTTAATGAATTATATGCAGTAATAACATTTGAACAAGGGCTTTATGATTCTAGATAAATTGAGAATCCCAGTTGTTATTAATAAATTGGAGACCATGATTCTCTCACGATTCTGGAGAAAAAAAGATTAGAAAACTAAACACTATAACGTAATTTACTAGTGGTTCTGACAAACTGTTCATTCCTTAAGTCTTTTAAAAACATATATTCATTTAAACAAAATCAAAACAAAGTCAGTGTCTCACTTCATTAAGCCTGCATCCCAATGTGCATACTATCCATCCTAAATTCTATGTAATAGTAGTAATTTTCAATACTATTTAGGCAGATATGGTGGATAGTATGCACATTGGGACGCAGGGTAAGACTTCTTTGACTATTGAAATCTCCTGAATGAATGATTCAATTACATACTTTTTTTAAACGGCAGTTGTCGGATAAGCGTTACAATACATAAAAGTTAAGATACTTTCGTTTTAATCGCTACTGTAGACAATGTTTATACCCAAACTATAAACTTTGATCCAAGTACTTCTGTTATTTAAATGTCTGTAACACAGAAATAATGATTATAACGTGGTTGAAAAGACTGTTTGTGTTGCTCTTTCTGCGTTCACATTTACCTCGACCCTCTGATTCATTAACATGGGCAGCGACAAAACGTGCTTCTCACGCTCCACTGACACTCGCGATGTGAAACAGTCCTAATACACATACCTAAATCGTTGTCATTCAGGAATAGGATTGCGTGGGTGTTTGAATCGAGATCTCGATGTTTTAAGGATTAATCGTGCAGCTCTAATGTAAACACTGCAAAATGTTTTATGAGGATATCGCCACGAGATCTCACGAGACACATCGGATCTCGTCACATCCTTAGTAAATACTTGGGCACACAGAGTGACAGGACAACAGTTTTACTTTGGGTAGCATTTCAGTGAACTGACCAAAATTGAAACTTTTGAAAATGAGGCTGGCTGCCCACATTCGCTCCCTGATTGGGTCTTCTGGGTCAACAGCGTCCATTAAGGCTTTTAGCCCAAATGTGAACACATTTGGAGAAAAACTGATATCTTTACAAGTTAACTTCATATTTCTTTAGACAGAAGCACAATTTCTATACATTTTCCACTGATTTACACAATATGATGAGTAAAGGTGGGAATCTTTTGGTACCTCACAATTCGATTCTTATCAATTCTTGGGGTCACAATTCGATTAAATATCGATTCATGATTTCTCATCAAATTTTTTGTGCACACTGGATGTCAAACACACCAATTAACACCTGAAAACAAATACTGTGTTTCGACAGGAAATTATATGCATTACGGAACCTCTAAGGGAGTAAATGTGAGATTGGAGGAAAAAAAAAAAAAATCTTTTTCAATGCTTTCTCTCGCAATTATATTGTTGGGTAATTATACTGTATATAAATTGATTTTTGAAATTTGTGAATCAATGAGAATCGCTAGAAACTGAATCATGATTCATGTGTGAATCATATGCGATTTTCCCCCCACCCCTAATGATAAGCATTAGAGGCTTTCAGCACTGTCTGCCTGTGTTTCAAAATGAAAACGCACTAGTGTAAACGTAGCCTTACATAGCCAATACAGACAGAGGAATAAAGACAAGCAGCTTGAAACAGCTCACATAGACTAACTTTTACTGCACCAAAGCCAAACTGCAGCTTGGCAAAATAAAAACGATCATCTTTTTCATGTCAAAGGCAAAAAACATGTTTGTTTTGCAAAAGGTGTATAGCCCATAAACACACAGACCTTGAATTCAGCAGAACACAAATAAGGCTTATTAAACACTGACTCTGGAAATCAATGCATCATATCTAAATATAGGATACTGGGGACTTTATTTTGAAAACTTGATAGGTGTACGAAGAATGCCATTATATAGTATAGAATGTTTCAATGTTTGCATCACACTGCTTGTCTGTGTTCACAGTGTTCCATATTATATATGTGGTGCTGAGTGGAAGTGGAAACGGAGGTGGAGCTGTGATTTACGCAGCAGCAAGAAGCATGGTTTTTGAAAGTCAGAGTGTTTCCTTTCTCACTCCAAGATTGTTCAGAGTGAGGTTTCTCTTACTTTCTCTTACAGAGCTGGAATGAAGTGATTAAAGAAAGCTTTGATCAAGAAATTTGTTTTTTAGGTCCACTATAATCAAGTAAAAAAGTAAAAAAGAACATGTTAAATGCTTGGAAAGAAAACTCCCTAATAGTAATTTCAAGTCTATTGCCTGGCTAAAATAAAGACTTGGAATAATTACTGACTGACAAAAATAACATTGTAATGGCCCTTGCAGGTGCAGTTTGGACTGCAATCTTTGTTAAAATCACAGTGAAATGGAAACAGTGACAGATCTTTTCTTCCTTATTGTGACACATATGAAATGGAATTACTGATTTTTTTTTAAAGTTCAGGGTGGGGATTAGATCTGTTGTTAAATGGATTCACCTCTTCATAAAAGCAATAGTCATACTTTGGTACAGATATATAATTAGGCTAACCTGCATGAAGAGCACAATATTTAATTGAGATGGCCATTGAGTATTTTGTTGTTATAAGCACTTAACACTTATAAATCTAGGACCCAGAAGGAGAAATGATTTTCTCTACTTTACCTCTCTCTGGCGCCTGTGTATGTGTGTGAGTGAGAGCGCACGTTTGGTGAAGTGGGGGAAGGGCAGCCTGTGCGCTGAGCTCAAGGAAAGCTGTTGAGCTTCAGCCTCAGTCAAAACAGCACACTGACATAAGCAGGAAGCCCAGCAGTCATTCCAGTTTCCTACAAAAGGCCCTGATACTCTCCCTAACAAACATAATTTTTTCCATTTTAAAAAGCGAATACTAAGCAAAGCTAGAGTGAAAGAATCTCTGGAAATTTGTATAATTTGACTGCTACAAAAAGCCCATAGTTGTTTAGTTTACCAAAGACGTGAGAGAAAAAACAACTTGTGGCACTAGGCTATATTTTACTCGGATTTCCCGTTTATTTCCATCACCACTGGATTTAGGGGGGGAACGGGCTGACCTAATTTTTTGTTTAGTTCACAAAACGGACAACCTAATTTATGAGATCTCATTTTCCACAAAATCCTTGTTTGTAGAGTGGAGAAAATGTTAGCTGAAAGGGTATATTTAATGGCCTGATGTGTTGAAAACATATCTGTCCATTCAAAACTGCCATAATGGTTGTGTAACAACACAAAACACATTAAGAAACAATACATGACAAGTTGACATGCAGGACTGCAATTAACATTTTAGAGATAGTTTACAAGTTGCACTTTTCTCTTAGTTGCATTTAAATGTGTTCAAGTATAAAACACTAAAGTTAATGGCTTACAAACACTTAGCAGTAGAAATGTGTGATATTTATGGTCCACAATACTGTAATTATTGCTTTAATGATATGCAAACTGACATCGAGTATATCACTTTGAAAAAACAAACAAAAAACAAGTCCTGAAAGTCCAAAGCATTCACTGCACGTTGAAGCCTATTAGAATGCTATATAATTCAAGTAAAGCAAAAAAACCCTGTATAGTTTTTTTTAATAAGATATCACATAGTTAAGTAGGGCCCTATGATTTCTGTGATGCGAATGTGGACGAAAACACGTACGGAATCGCAAAATCCAGTCAGAAAAAAGGAATTTACTGAATAATGTCACAGAATTTGTCAAAGTTTGAATGAATTAATCAAAAGTAGGTCATTACACTTAAATCAAACCGCCAAATGGACTAGTATCTGCAAATATTACGCCGCAAAAATATCATTTAAATGTGAATCCTACATGTTCTGCATGTCTGTTTTAATGAATGGTGCAGACGAGCGGTTTTATTTACTAC
Source organism: Labeo catla (assembly GCA_012976165.1). Lineage (NCBI taxonomy): Eukaryota > Metazoa > Chordata > Actinopteri > Cypriniformes > Cyprinidae > Labeo > Labeo catla. The sequence continues at coordinate 164,624 of VONZ01000336.1, read as the reverse complement.
ACTCACTGAAAGGTAGACACGGCAACCCGTCAAAATAAAAGCCTGGTTTAACTTGAAGACGCTGTGCCAGATATATATTACTACTATTACTACTACTACTAAAATGAAACAAACATATTTTAGGGTATAATCCCACAACTTTTCTTCCATGTTTTAATTTTTATTGTAATTTCTCCTTTGTTTGCCAAAAAAAAGCTTGCTTAATTTAAAATAATTAAAAGATAAATGAAATGTATTATGCCTTCATTTGATAACCAGAACATTTTAAACAACAAAAAAAAAGGCAAAAAACCTTTCATAAGGCTATTTTAAGAATTTGAATAAATTAAGTATGCATTCAAATAATTAGACATGCTAAAACATAGAATTTGATAACAATAAAACATATGGTGAGAAAAAAATAAACATTTCATAGGGCCCTAAACATTTCATTTTTGTTAAACCTTTATTAAATTAATGTTAATTAAAGGGATAATGTTAAAGTTTCATGATTTTAATTAATTAGACATGCTCTTTGATTAATAAAATTTTATAATTAATATGAAAAAAAAAAAAAAAACGTGATCGTGAATCTGATACTAACTTTGTTACAACAGCTCAAAAAACATGAAGTTTAACATTAAGTGAATCACGTTTTAGACACAATATTCCATCAAACGGAAACCGTTCTAAACAAAGCTGGAACAGAACATTTCTGTACATCTCAGAGCAACACTGCAGTGTTTCAAGAAAGTGTTTCTAAATGAATCATTAGAGTCAATGACTCAATTCATCCATAAATTCAGCCACATGTTTCGTTTCTAAAAGACTCAGCTGTTCTGAATGAATCATTTCAATCAAAGATTCAAATAATCACTCATTAAGACTGGGTCTTGTCTTTGTCAATATCGCACACCCTTACTTCACAGAAATACAGGACCAAAAGGATGAAGCAGTGCAACAACGCACTAATACATCTCCACTATATTATACTACATTACATTTTAATTTCTAATTTAGACAATGTGGGAAAAACCCCATGCACACTTTCATTCTCAATAACATATAGGTAAGAATTAGTAATCCAGAGATGAACACAGAAAACAAATGACTTTTTACTCTCCACTATTATTTCTACAGTGAAGGAAGTGCCTTTGTCTCTTATATGCTGAACTTCAGTTATTAATATTAGCAATATTAGGTTAATTTCAGTAAAGAGTATACACTGCTATACCATTAAACATTGACTAGTTTGTTTGAGCTTCCTGACCAGCCAGACACAGTGACACTAGGGCATGCCTACTTGATTTCTCCAGGCAAAAAAAAAAAAAGTTTTTTAAGCAGACTTTGGGAGAGCTTTTTGCATTATAAACCACTGTTTAAGATGATAACAGATTGAAATACAATGATAAATACCAGTTTGCAACATCTAGCAGCATAACAGACATTGCAGATTCAAGATAAATGTCTGGGCCCGCTCTTACATTAAAAAAAAAAAGTTTAAAAGTTTATAAAAAAAATAAATAAATAATAATATCATTTTTGATCAAATTTAACCAATCAATTTTCTTTCAATTGAGGTTCATATTTACGATTAAATATCTTTTAGTCAATACTGTTTTCAGTTGACGCTAGAACAAAACGTCACTAAACATAGCTCACCCTTCATCCAATCATTCCAATAAACCATGTGCGAACTTTCACATTCTGTCAATTTTATGACAAATTTCAAACAATAAGTGTCGTTTTGATGCTCTTTAATGTGGTGTGTTAGATTGCTGTACCTGTCTGCCTCAGTTCAAGCAGCAGCATGGATTGCACATGAACAAATCACATCTTCACCTTTACTACTAGTTATAACACAAAATAAACCTGAATGAACTCCAGAAGTTGTGTTGAAAGAAACATTACAACTTAAAAAAAAAATCAGGTCCCATGTAATCACTCAATCATTGTTTTAACCAGGGAAAGATGTCAATAATACAGCTTGTGAACAATGCAATGCAACATTTACTTCAGGAAAGTCATTTATTGTCCAAACACTAGGGTTGGGTATTGAGAACCGGTTCTAAAAAGCAAAATCCAAATTTCCAAGAACAGGGTATTCTATAAGACACACATTACTGTTCTTTTTAACGATTCCTGCATTCGCATTTTAATGCAGTTTTAAAGTTTAAAATCAAACGATTCAAACACACAAAGCGAAAAAACTGTTTGGCACTGTTTGTGTGAACTGCACACATTTGAACCGCAAACATGAACAACGGTCCTGGTGCAGGTTTTCCGTTCTCGAACCGTTCCACGCATTTCCACTGCAGGAAAAGTCGTTCCGGGCCGGACCTGACTTCTCTTTCACTTTTACCGCCCAATATGCACAAAATACGTCAGTATATCATCATAAACACAGCCATTTTTTGGTTGAAAGTCGAAGTGAAAGTAAACAGATGAGAGAGACAATGCTTTTTTTTGAGAGAGAGAGAGAGAGAAAACACATGTGCAAAAGCATTTTTAGATCCGTGTGCGTTAGGTGTTAAAGAGACAGTAACGTAACCTAGCCTAACAAACGTGTTACCTGTCATTAATGTTAATGCATGAACAAAAAAATCATTCACTGATCTTGACTGAATATCTTTCGTAACTTTAGTGAGTTAATCTATATTTTATTTATGAAAAGAAACAATGCAGTGTTTTTAAGCTTTTGATTGAAATTTCTATACCTTAAATTTGTTCAATTGTATTTATTTATGCTCTTGCTAATTTATTTGCTTGTTCCAATGTTATTACTGACTCTTATTACTTGCCTTTAACAATTTAATGTTTGAAACTGATACTAGTCGTTGTTGGTTTTTTTTTTTGCTGTGGTATTTTTTGTTAAAACTATAGGCAATAGTACCTCTTAGTCCTAAGTGTTCTGTAGGCTGCTGGTTTTTGCACATATTATTTAGCTGCAACAGAAAGCTTGGTAAAAATACAGAATAAAAATGTTTGACCTAATTATTGACTTTTTAATTTATTGGGATCAAAACTAGGAATGATAGCCAACCCTACCAAACATTCCTGAGTAGGTTAGAAAAAAAAAAAAAACTCTAGAGAGAAGCATTTTAATAAAAATATGCATTAAACTACATAATTATTACATCTGACTTGAACTGAATTCATTATTTAATGTATGTTTGAGTAAATTTTTTTTTTAACAAAAAGCTATTACAGCACACTTCAATACATTAAAACTATAAAGTTAATAAAATCAATCCAATTTATACAGGGCTATATAGAGTGTTTTTCAGAGGCATGGGCTCAAACGTTTAAAAAAAAAATAATAATAATATATTAATTTTAATAATTGGTGTGTTTTATTTCTTTTTTTTTTTTCGTTTGTTTTAGTACAGCCAATCTCTGTTCTGGATTATGATAATTTCCCAAAATGTCACTTGTGTCGAAATATTGCAAAGTCTGTAAAAGCTGTTAACAGAGGCCAGAGATGCTGAAGACATATGCAAAGAGGATAAAATACTGCAGCAGGCAAAGCAGCTCACTGTTAACAATGCATAAAATATTGAACCTGGGATGGGGGTTTTATTTTCAAGTTTATTCTGCTTTTAAGTAAAATAAAGCAAGAGCACTGCAATAAAAAAAATAGCATTTTCCCCCTCCTTAACCTCTTTCTCTTCCTGTCATCCAAGCATCGAATAACAAAAAAACTCTAATGTGCCAAGCCATCAGAACCAAACCAAAAAAGTGTGGTTAAAAACCGAGGTATGTATTGAGCCATGGGCTAAGGGTATCCCTTAACATAATCAGTAGCATTAAAAATGTACTTTTGAGCAAGTATTACCCACACATTTATTGCAAGTGCAAACAATCTTTCATTTAAGCCTCTGAAAATGGGAAACCCATTCTTTAATCATACAAGTAATACACTGTTTCAGACAAAATCTGAAAAATTAAAAATAAACAGTAAGAAAAAAAAAAAAGCAATAAACGAAGTTCTTTTGTTTTGAAAGCTCTTCTAAATAATACCACACTTTCTATTCCACTGACTTCCATACACATGCATACAAATAGAAAGAATACAAACATCAATTATGCACTGAAAATGACAGCAAGAAATTAGTTGCTTACTGACCCAAATAAAACCCTTCACTTCCTCAGTGCAAATCTAATGATTTTTTTCATAGAAAGATAATATCCAAAGTGCAAGGTCTGATCACAGTAGGCTAACAAAATATACTCGCCACTTCAGGCCATTTGGCAGGAAATTTGGCATCGTATCACTTGCTCACCAGTGGATCCTCTGCAGTGAATTGGTAGCGTCAGACAGTTCAAACAGCTGACTAAATCATTACAATAATCCACAAGCTGACTCTAGTCTATCAGTTAACATCTTGAGAAGTGAAAAGCTGCATGTTTGTAATGAATTAATCATTAAGACTTTTTAACTTTAAACCATAGCTTCTGGCCAAAATATTCCATAATCCATTATAACACTTCCTCCACTGGAAGTAGTTCATCCCCTGCTGTCTTCTCATATCAAAATCCACTTTCATATTTGTTTAAAACTGTTTTTGACTGTAGATGGTGTTTGATCTGTGTGTATTCCTCTCCTGCTTAAGACAAGATGATTTTTTTTCACTGGTGAAAGCAAGTCGTAGCTGTAAACAATGCTTTGAAGTAAAAACATCTTAATGATTTATTTGTTTATTACAGAAACACAGCTTTTAGCTTCACAAGATGTTAAGTGACGGACGGGAATTGTGTTGTGGATTATTGTGAGCACCCATTCACTGCAGAGGACCCACTGGTAAGCAAGTGATGTAATGCTAAATTTCTTCATATCTGTTCTGAAAAAGAATTAAACTCATCTTAGATGGCCTAAGGGTGAGTCATCTTTCAGCACATTTTTGGGTGAGCTACTCATTTAACCTTTAGCCCCCATGTTCATAGCCCTAGATATAGCAAAATGAACTGCATATTGCAAACATCATTAGTGCACTATTATTGGTCCATGTACGTTCACCAAACGCCGTTTATGAGTCAAAAGTGGATTTATCTAGAACAAAAAGCTCACAGCTGGCATTTAACCTGTTACAGGAAATCGTGAGAATGCATGCCATGAAGTACAGTACAGACAGGACATTATATAAATAACACTTAAGTCATGCACTTGTGTTTTCCAATACAGTGTCTAACTGGTAACTTATTTGAATTAAACCTGATACAAAGCTCAATGTGTTTATTCCAGTGATGTGTGTGCATTTGTCAACACTTTGGCTCTTACCTTGAGTCGTTTGACGACTTCATCGTTGCTGATTTTATCAGTGATTTCTTTGACACCCAGTGGGTAGATGATCTTTCCGTCCCCCGCTGGTCTTTGCTGCTGAGGCTGCTGCGGGAACTCCATCATCCTTCTCCAGACAGACAGACGGTCCTCTACTGGCCTCTATAGGCGACAACACTAAAGTTCAGCACACAAACCCACCACACCACTACAAAAACACTAAAAAACACCTTATGCACTTCTGTCTCATGCTTTCTGGACGTGTAGCCAACACCCCTAAAACCGAGCAATGACACGAAAACCTTGCAGACGACAGTTTGCGGGAAAATCCCAAATAAAAGCACGAAGCTAATGAAGCTAATAGCAGTACTAGCCTGGGCGCTAACGAGACCCGCTCCGCTACCGCGCTTTTACTCTAAAACGCATTACTATCTGTGCATTTAAAGCTCTCCTGACAATGGTCTCCACATATTATGCAAGTTCAGACATAACCATACTACTTGGTTAATAAAACATCGTTTAAAAGCGCCTCAGAGAGTAAAAGAGCTCTTTGAGCGGCTAATGGCCTAGCCGTCAGCTCCAGGCCTCAAACTATTCAACAAACATCCAGCCAACACTAACATTTACCTACTAAAATCCCAAACCGCCGCTTCATGTTACCCCAAAAACATTTATTCCATATCTCTCACTCGACACTACTCCACTCCGACCGTTATCCTAACTTTAGACGGTAAGAAATCTGAATTGTTTACTTGTTTTCTCTGTATAAGTTCACTCAGCGAGGCAAACAGCGACCACCAACTTGATCATCCCACACAAACTGTGTGAATTAAACTCCTTCGAGCGACCCCAGTTGCAAAACAACCGCTTACAAATCATTCCCCGGTCATTACCTCACAGACAAGTCGTTGTTTTAATTCATGAGTCGGGTTCGGGTTCGGGTTTGGGTGTTTTTTTTAGTTTCGGGCACAAAGCTCCGTCTCTTTCATACAGGGTTGTGTGAACGTCCTCGCGTGGAAAGTGGAGGCGCAGCGACCCCATTGGCTGAAAGACGGTATTGCAACGCGCCGATGGAGGGAGAAATATTACCATACAGGTTAGAAAAGAAACGCCTGTACGGCACTGAACTTGGTTTACCGTAAATATCAGAGAAGACGAGCCTCTACATTCCGTGAAAAAAACGTATATGTAGACTACAACAGCATAGCATACCTTTTTTTTTTAAATTACTCCCCCCAAATTTAATACATACGAAATATATATATAAGAATTAGTGAAAATAATAGTGCAACAATGTAATATTTAATATTAGTGAATTTCACAGTGAAACATGATTTTTAAATGTTTTTTAATGAATCTCTTATGCTCACTAAAGCTGCATTTATTTGATTAAAAATAAAGTACAAACAGAAGTAATATTGTGAATTTATATTACTATTTAAAATGTAATCTTATGTATTGTAAATATTTTACTGTCACTTTTGATAAGTTTAGTAGTATATTGTGTTTTCTGCATAAATATTACTTGGCACAACTGTTTTCAACATTGATAATAATATTGAACGATCATTGATAAGAATTTTTTGAGCAGAAAATCAGCATATTACAATGATTTCTAAAAGATCATGTGACACTAAAGAGATGATGCTAAAAAATGTAGCTTTGCATCACAGAAATAAATTACATTTTAAAATATACTACAATAGAAAACTGTTTTTTTTTTTTACTGTTACTGTTTTGAGCACATAAATGTAGCAAGGAACATTTATGTGCTCAAAACAGTAACAGTAACAGTAAAAACACTAATATTGTGAAAAACATTAAAAACATTTAAAACATTAAAAACATTTAAAAATGTATTAAAATTAAAAAATGTTTCCAAACATATATGATATATAAAGAACACATAATAGTATTCTTGAGACATGGGATAAAGCAGCTTAACAGAATTACTTTTTAATAAATTTGTTAAAAGAATATTCAAATATTTAAACATGTGTTATTAATTTACCTTTTGGTGTAATCCTACACTTCTTATAATTATATATTTAACATACCCTGCAGTTCAAAGGTTTGGGTTTAGTAAGATTTTTAATGTTTTTTTGTTTTTTTTTAAGAAGTCTCTTATGCTCACCAAGTCTGCACTTATTTGATATAAAAATACAGAAAAAAGTAATATTGTGAAATATTATTGCAATTTAATATATTTTTAATATACTTTAAATATACTTTAAAATATAATTTGTTCCTTTCATGCAAAGCTGAATTTTCATCAGCCATTATTCCAGTCTTCAGTGTCACTCGATTCTTCAGAAATTATTCTAATATGCTGATTTGATACACAATGTTGGGTGTTTGGTCCTTGCTGAATTTATTCATTTTCGTATTGTAACAAAGGATTACTATTTTGAATAAAAGCTGTTCTTTTTTTTACTTTTTATTTGTCAAAGTATCCTGAAACAAGTATCACAGGTTTCAAAAAATATTAAGCAGCAAAAACAGTTTTCAACATTAATAATAAATCAGCATATTAGAATGATTTCTGAAGGATCATGTGACACTGACTGAAGACTGGAATAATGACTGCTAAACGTTCAGCTTTGATCACAGGAATGAATGACATTTTAAGGTATATTAAAATAGAACACAGTTATTTTAAATTATAATAACATTTCACAATATTACTGTTTTTTCTGTATTTTTGATCATGTAAATGCAGCCTCGATGAGTATAAGAGACTTCTTAAAAAACAATATAAATCTTACTGATCCCAAACTTTTGAACGGCAGTTTGTGTATTTACTCTTATTTAATCTTGTATTCTTACTTGTGTCCTGGAGGCTTCACCAAGACAAATTCCTCGTTTGTGTTAGCCTACTTTGCATTAAATCTCGTTCTATTTCTGTTTATCTATGTAATTTTGCTTTGCCTTTCAATAAAACAAGCCGGAGTCATTCTGTTTCCATCCAGTAGAGGCGCTGCAGTATTTTTTACTCTATGTTGAGAGTTGTTCGTCTGGTTTTCTTTTACTTTGCTTCCTCCTCTAGTAAAACTTGTAAACAGTGGATTTATCGTAGGTGTCTTGTGAAGGGGTCACAGCAGAATGCCAAAGAAAAAGAAAAACGGACAGAGTCCCTCCCGAGCCCCGTGGAATGCGGCTGAATACGGCGGTTCCGAGAGTCGAGCACCCGGGCCAAATGGATCTATTGTGACCCGGCCGGACTCCTCATACAGTAACTCTGGATCCACGCAGTTCAGGAGCGGTCAGCTGGAATCTCAAAGCCGAGATGAAATCATCCAGAACATGCAGGAGATGTTTTCACATCTAGATCCAGAAGTTATTTACATGGTGCTCTCAGAAGCAGATTTTAAAGGTAAGTGTAAATGGACACCACTGGCAGTCATTTTAGCAGGTGGCTGATTCAAGTTAGATTTGGGAACATTGCAAGAGACAGCACGCAATCCAAAAAGATATAGTTAAATAGATCTGTTACTATTATCTGTAGGGAAACCAAGCTGGTAGATTTGTTTTGGAACATGATAGCTGGTTTCTCTGTGGTCTTCACTTGGTGCAAGATGGTCATAAGCTGCCTGACCTACTGCTATGTTCCAAAGCCAGCTTTCCCATCTTCATCTGGTACAACCAACTGGTAGAAGGTTTGTTAATGGTCAGAAATGGCTAAAGACCAGCTTGGACCTCCTAATGGCAATCTTAGCCCACCTACAGACCAGCTACATCAAAAGCTCCACATTCACCCAGATTTACGTAGTTACTTAATATTAATATGTTTTCTATATATGTGACCCTGGACCACAAAACCAGTCAATTTTTCTAAACTGATATATATAACTGAGATATTATACGTCGTCTAAATGCTGAATAAATCAGTGTTCCATTGATGTACCATGCAACAACATGTATGGTTTGTTAGGACAGGACAACATTTGGCCGAAATAGAACTATTTGAAAATCTGGAATCTGAGGGGGTAAAAAAATCAAAATATTGAGAAAATTGCTTTTAAAGTTGTCCAAAAAAAGTTCTTAGCATTGCGCATTACTAATCATAAATTTATGGTCGGAAATTTACAAAACATCTTCATGGAACATGATCTTTACTTAATATCCTAATTTTTTTCCCAATAATATTGACCCATACAATGTGTTGTTGGCTATTGCTGCAAATATACCTGTGCTACTTACTACTGGTTTTGTGGTCCAGGGTCACATTATTATTAGTATTATTATTATTATTATTATTATATCATTATATTATATTTAAAATCTTGAGAGTTGATGTTGTCTTGACATGATATAATTACATTCTTAAAATGAAAAATGACATGACATACAAGTTAATTAAAATAATGATTATAATGATAATGATAATTAACATTTTTAAAATGTTTTTGTAAGACACATTTTCACAATGGCTGCATTTATTTGAAAAGAGATACATTACACACAGTAATATTGTGAAGTATTATTACAAACTAAAATAACGGTTTTCTGTTTTAATGTATTTTAAAATGTAATTTATATATTGCTGAATTGATGCAAAATTATAAATTTTTATTGGTGCTCAAATATTAATCATAGTTCTTATGATGTAGTTTATTATACTTATTGTTTTTGCTACTTAATATATTTTGTGTCAACTGTTCTAAATTGTTCAAGGATTATTTGATTAATAAAAAAATTAAAAGCAACATAATTTATTTGAAATTATGATCAATTGAATGCATCCTTGCTGAAAGTTAATTAATTTCTAAACCTTACTCATCCCAAACTTTTAAACAGTTTCTACAAATAATAAGCAGCAAAAACTGTTCTCACCATTAATAATAATAAGAAATATTATTATTTCTTGAGCACCAAATCTAGCATATTAGAATGATTTGTGACACTAAAGAGCAATGGCTACTGAAAATTCAGCATTGTCATTGCAATTAATTACATTTTAAAATATATTTAAATAGATTTTTTTTTAATTGTAATAATATTAAAAATATATGTTCTTAACATAAAAATATTTGTTCTTAAAGCTCCAGTCTGTAACTTTTTGTGTTTAAAATGTACAAAATTTACATAATACGCAAGTAAATCATGAATCCATTTTCCAAACCATGTTTTTGGCTTATCCTGAATCACTAGAGTACACTTAAAATAAGTTTTTATATTAAGGCTATTTCCGACTGGTTCTGGAAGGAACTGCTGTGGAGTAGCCTAGTACCTGCATGATCTGTCATAGACATAAACCGAGAGAAGTAGCTCCAACTACAATGTTCTTCTGCAAGACGCATGCAGTTTGGTTTATTAACCGCTAGAGTGCAAAAAGTTACAGACTCCAGCTTTAAATATTGCACATCTGCTTTTTTGAAATAATCTTTTTTCCTCTCTGCATTAGTGGACAATGCAATGGATTCCCTTTTGGAGCTGTCAGATGCTGCTGAGGTCACACCCCCACCTCCTCCTCCTGTCTCAGGGTTTGAGCAGGCTGCCGCTCTCCTGGGAACCAACCCCACTCAGACAAACCCACTGAGTGGAACAGTGCAGAGTTTTGCCTTTTCAAACCAGCCTGCATCTCAAGCGGAGCTCAGTCCTACTGAAACACACCTGACAGAAGAGATTGATGCTCTCCTAGATCAGGAGCTTCAAACATTAACATCACAGCAGACACAAACTAGCTCGCATCCTGCGGTCTCCTCCATACCTCTGTCTTCTCTGCCCCCTCCTTCTCAATCAATCCCTCTTTCCTCGCTGACTCTTACATCCCAGACTCAGCTTCCAGCTACCCAGACTTTACCAGAGCAGGCTGATCAGTACTCTGACCCCGGGCTCAATGAGGCCCGTGGGGGTAGTTCACCAGTGAATGAGTTAAGTTTTGGTGGGGTTCATATGCCTGAGACCAACACCATATCTCTTGACTTTAGTCACCTAACATTGGAGGCCACCTCTGCTGAACCACGGCCCTCAGCCTTCCAGGTTTACCGCAGACCTGCGCAACTCCATAACCACACAGCCCCAAAGCAGCATCAGGAAGCACTACGTACACCTGCCATGTTCTGGAACACTCAGGCTACTGAGTTTCATCCCCGGGCTGTGGGGCCAGCCTTCATTACACCTGTCATTCCTAACCCCACACCTTGGAACTCTAATCCCATCCCTGCTTCTCAGTGGTTGGCTCGTGGACCTATCAGACAAGCGCCTTTGAAGCCTTCTGCAACTGTACCGGAGTCATGGACTCTGCCCCCCAGAAACAGACTTAAATTGGAAGGGCAGTTGTTGGTGTTACTTAGAGGGGCTCCTGGATCAGGCAAAACCACCCTTGCCAAGTAAGCAAGAAGACACGTATTTGGGATATGTTATTTTTTTTGGAAAGAGGTGGAATGGCGTAAGGAAACCTCTTCTATTTTGGTAGAAAAAAAGTATAATGTACTTCTAGTCCAACAATTTAGTCCATGAGAGCAGTTCATGACGTACAACACTCCATTATGTAGAGAAAATAGATTTCCTTAGGGGGAAGTTATAATAACTTGAGAATGGATTTTTGAGTAATTTAGATTGGTGCTAACAGTATTAGATGGCTTGTCCTGTGGTAATACTTCATGGTTAGGAATTATGCCATGTGGTGGTGTTAGATGTTTTTATTTTTATAGTTGTTAAAGATTTTTTTCATGGTATTTATATATTATCACAATATTGTATTGCATTACACAATGGGTTTTCAAGATAACCTTTTTGTTTTTAGTTTAATTTTCATCAGAAAATAATCACATCAGATTGGCATTTGGACAATAACTTTTAATAACATTTAGGAAACTAAATTCTATTTTAAATAAATAGAAAACATTGAAGGGATAGTTCACCCAAAAATGAAAATTCTGTTATTGTTTACTCATTCTCATGTCATTCTAAACCTGCAAGACCTTCGTTTGTCTTCGGGACACAAATTAAAAAAAACTTTTGACCCTGTATAGACAGCAACTGACACATTCAAGTCCCATAAAGGTAGTGAGGACATTATTAAAATATTCCATGTGACATCAGTGGTTCAACCATAATATTATGAAACTGCATAAATACTTTTTGTGCACAAAGAAAACAAAAATAACATATTTTTTTAACTTTTTCTTTTCTTCTGTGTCAGTCTTCGGCTGTCTTTATGAGAGTATCATGACAGATGAGTGTGGTGCCAGCGTTCTTAGGTAGAACCACTAATGTCTGGACCACTAATGTCACATGGACTATTTTAGCGATGTCCTTACTACCTTTGTGGCCCTTAAAAGTGGTAGTTGCGTTGCTGTCTATGCATGGTCAGAAAGCTCTTGAATTTCATCAAAAATATCTTAATTTGTGTTCTGAAGCTGAATGAAGGTCTTATGGGTCAAGTAATTTGTGACAAAATTTTTGAGTAAACTATAAATAAATAAAAGTCATGCTTTATTGCTTTCACCGTCTGGTATGCATACAGACTGTGAAAGCAATAATGCATGACTGTTATCAAAAGTATGCTGTAAGGCAGTGGTTTTTAAACCGGTCCTGCGAGCACCCCCAACAATGCACATTTTGTAGGTGTCTCTTATGTGACACAACCATTTCAGGTCTTGCTGTCTTTACTAATGAGCTGATGAGTTGAATCAGGTGTGATAGATGAGGGAGACACAGAAAGCGTGCAGTGTTGGGGGTGCTCGCAGGACCGGTTTGAAAACCACTGCTGTAACGAATATCAGCACATATATTCTAATTAGATTTTACTGAAATTGATTCGATTAAATTGTAATTAGATTTTAAGAATAACTCCACTGGGAGACCATGCTCACCTGACTGATGAGAATTATACTGTCCACTCTGCTGTAGGGTATGTTCATAGATAAAGTGTATTAGTTTTTGTCTCTCTTTGTTGTCCAGTGCTATGTTGGCGCAGAACCCTGGAGCAGTTGTTTTAAGCACTGATGATTATTTTACTCGAAATGGACAGTACTATTTTGAGCCAAATTTACTAGGAGAGGCCCATGAGTGGAATCACCAGAGAGGTGAGTATTACAGGCCTGTTTAGCTAAAGCCAAAGCAAAATGTCAGGTGTGTACAGTTATTTTTAGTTATTCCCCTGTGCGTTAAATTATTTTACTTACCATTGAATACACAGTCTGTTTTGGAAGGTGATGTGACCAGTTTTTTTCAGGTCTTTTTCAAAATTGACTATCTATACCAGCTTAGTATTCTGAAACAACTATAAGTCAGCAATTTGTATGCTAATTTCTGTGAAACTGTACATTCTCCAATTTCATATCACTGTAAAAACATTGTTTGATTGTTTGGGAGATTCGATCAGCGTGGCAACATTGGCTCAACCAGTAGTTTGAGTTTGGCGAGGGACTGCCTGTTTGGACGACATGGCAGATGGATGAATTTGAAGTCAAATTAGCTGAAATTGGCTTGCAATTGGCTATTCTGCTCAGGATCGCTGATGGCACATAAAAATACACACTTTATTTTTTAAACTTTATATAATCTTTGTGCATTTTTTTTTTTTGTGGTGATCACTATTTCAGCAAAAGAGGCTTTTGAAAAAGGCCAGACACCCATCATAATAGACAACACCAATATGCAATGTTGGGAGATGAAACCATACGTTGCCATGGTAAGCAATTTATTTTAAAACGTGTAGTATGAGATAAGTTATTAATGTTCAATGTCAGACAATGACCATATGTTTTCATATTGTGAAAAATCAGCTGTGGCTCTTCCAGGTTTAATTTCTCAAGTTGAACATTTTATTGTAATACATATATTATGATTCATGATACACAATTATATATTACTATACATCTTATTTATTGGTTTAACTTCAGAAAATTCCATACTTTACAGTGTACAGAGACATGACCCACAAACAGATTCATCCACTGAACTGACTGTAGGCCTACTTTTTTCTTTTCTTAGGCACAGAAACACAGATATAAGGTGCTGTTTCGTGAGCCAGATACTTGGTGGAAAACTAAACCCAGAGAGCTGGAGAAGTATGTTAAACATAACCACAATCCAGAAATATCTGTCTTTACTAACCAATTCATGAACAGTTCTCTTTAAATAGTCTGACCAAGTTGCTCTTAAAGTATGTAGAACTTACAACTGTGATCCATTGTTTTTAAGTCGTTTCACGATCACGAAGGTTTGCGAAATCTCTGTGTTTTGCCCTCTTTATAAAGGCGCACAAGACATCAAGTAACAAAGGAGAAGATCCGACGCATATTAGAACGGTATGACCGATTTGTCTCTGTCCAGAGCATCATGAATTCACAAAGACCGGAACCAGTGCCAAGTATTGTGGATTCAGCCCACTTAGTAACTGAGCAACCCCAGTGAGTATATGAATTAATCTTGCTTTGCAGTATTTTTGCTGTGTTTTAATATAAAAAAAACATGAGCTGTGTTCACGCAGCTGTAGCAGTTTCTTATATATTTAAACAACAATATGTATTCCTCTCATTCCCTTCAGGCAATCTTTACCCCCTGGCCTCAGTCATCCAGATCTTGTTGGTGACTCTGGGTTGAGCAAACTCAACACAAACCTTTCCTCATCTCTGCCCGATGTGTCCTCTGTTAGCCAGACTTACAGTACCATATCTACAGGTGAGGAAGAAGGTGAAATGGGCTCCTACAGTTCCAAGGAATCGGTCTTGTTTCATGAGAACATTCCGGAAGGGTCTGGGACTCCTCAGTCTGATCTGCTTGATGCTGAAGGGTTAGACTTAGAGCTAGATGCCTGCCTTGTGGACGCGGAAAAAGAATTGGGAAATTTGAGTAGCGGGACAACTGAAGAATTTGTAGTGTCAGCGCATGAAACGTATCCAGAGCCGCCTGTGGCATTTTCAGAGTCCATTGCTCAACGTGTGAGGAGGGACAGAGTAAAAGATAGAAGTGCCCTGGGAACTAGTGCCATTGATCAACCTGTGAATTTTGACCCCAGTGTTGACTCTACAAGGCAAGATAAGGAGGAGGGATGTGAAGGTGAGTCTCTTTCTGAAGACAAAGTGCGGCCAGAGCTGTTGGATTTTGTGGGAGACTGGCCACTGGAATCTCAGGGTCAGCGTCAAGGAAGACGAAAGAATAAGAGCACTGTTTTGGAATCCAGTGCTGTTGAACATAAAGATAACACTTCTGCTGATGAAGACAAGTATTCTGATACTGATAAACTGAATACAGTTGAATTTCAAAAACTTGTAGATCTACTGCAATGTGGAATACACCCTCCTCCAGGTTCTTACCAAAGTCCAGCTCCAAGTGAACGTGCTACTCTGCATTCCCCTTCCTTTGGTGAAAAAAAGGGTAATGTGAAACTGGAGACTGTGGTTTGGCCTAAACTTCCAGACTGTGTGCTGGAGAGAACGTTCCCAGAGTGCACTGACCCATGCAAAGATTACTCTAATTCTTCAAGTCCATCAAAACCAAAAACAGACCCAACTGAGCAGTCTAGTCAGATGTCTGCTGAGAAGATCACACAGGATGAGGTTGAGCAGGAGGACAATGTGTTGTCAGAAGATAAATGCAGATTAAGCCCAAATGTCCAAGAGACTCTGTGTTCAAAGGTTGCCGTAGACTCTGAGAGCAGTCTGGAGAGACGAAGAGGGCTTAGCCGAAGAGTGGGGAAATCTTGTAAACTGGCACTTACCTTCACCAATCAAAGCCCTTCATCACCTTGCTCACAATCTCCAGTTATTTCACATCTGGCCCCTGATCTTACACCTACAGCGGAACCAGCTTCATTGCCTGTGGAGTCATGTTCAAGTGCCTCAACCCAAACCCAAACGCAACCTCAGGACTTTGCCTTGCTTTGGCGAATTGACCAGCAGAAGTGTTCTGAATTAGATTCTGACTTATCTAGTAGCGGTGTGTTTGTTTTGAAGGGAAACTCATTGCGTTTCACCCCAAAAACAAATGACCAGGAGTCTGCCTGCCAGCAGGCAGTGCCGTACCGTGTGGTCCATGAGAAGGGTTCTCAGGTGGAAGAGAATGACTTTAGAGAATCTAACTCTAAAAAGCAAAACCTTGAGATTCTCCGCCGCCATTTCAGACGTGTCTCCATCGATATTCTGGAGGACCTTTATGAGAAGTGCCATCAAGATATGGAGTGGACAACCAACTTGTTACTAGATTCTGGAGAACGACTGTATAAAGAAGATGATGAGGATGAAGAAGTTGACTTGGGGTCTTTGGTTCATAAAGAAGAGTCATGTGAACCATCAACTGTGACAGGCTCAGAAAGTGTCCAGGCTAGACCTGTGTTCTCTGACGACTCCAGCAACAGCTCAGCAAGTAGCATCAGTCCCAAGTCCCAAGAAACTAACCTTAGTGACGTCAGCCAAGCTGATGATGATTGGAGTCCAGGTCAGAGTTCACAAAGTGAAGCTGAAGGATCTGATGTGGCAAGCATGGACAAGACAAAGGCGACAGAAGGAGCTGAAGTACAACTGGAGGTTACAGCAGCTAATGAGCAACAGACAGACAACACAGGTCAGCAAGGTCCAGAGCAGGAAGAGGCATTGGTGACACAAGGTGAGAAAGTTCAATGCCTGGAGGAAGCATTGAAGGAATGGAGTGAAGAGGATGCAGGAGAGAAGGAAAAGGAGGATGAGGAGACAAGAGCGGAGGTGAATGCCATAACACAATCACTGCTGTGGCAGGTTGATGAAATGGAGCGTAAAGAGGAGGAGGAAAGAAAGGAACGAGAAAAGGAGAGAAGGAGAACTGCACAGGGGGGAAGGGAGCCAAGTTCAATGGATATTCAAACCTTGGAGCTGAAACTTCCAACCGAACTTGCATTGCAGCTCACTGAGCTTTTTGGACCTGTTGGGGTCAGTCCAGGTAATAAAACATCTAATCAATATGTCAAATAAACGATTCAGTGAATCAGTCAAACATTCCAGTGACATCAAGTGGCGACCCAAAATAACACCAAACCACTAACTCGTATTCAGTGTAGTGTGGGTCTATATTTTTCAAACCTTCGGTAATTCTATTCATGGTTTTTACATGACCTACATTTACATGATGGAATTTTACTAATTTGGCTACCTTCTACCAAGTGACATGAATTTGCTACAAAAATGGTAAACTTTTATTGGACCCATAGTCTTAAACAACAGCAACAAAAGATATTAGGAAGTGTTTTCTCTCCTTTTCAAAGTTGATAAACTATGTGATTATATGATTGGTTTTCATGAAGCATTGTTTTTTCCGATTTAAACAGAACTGAGAACCATTGCACTAAACTATTGTTTATTAAAGGAGAAGTTCACTTCCAGAACAAAAAATTACAGATAATTTACTCACCCCTTTGTCATCCAAGATGTTTCTGTCTTTCTTTCTTCAGCTGATAAGAAATTATGTTTCTTGAGGGGGAAAAAAATCAGGAATTATCTCCATATAACGGACGTCAGTGGTGCCCCCAATTTTTAACTTTCAAAATGCAGTTTCAAATGGCTCTAAATGACCCCAGCCAAGGGAGAAGGGTCTAGCAAAACAATGTGTCATTTTCTAAACAAACTGACAATTTATATACTACTTAACCTCAAACACTCATCTTGTCTGCGTGAATGTTTTTTTTCCGGTTCAATATGGTCAAAACAGTTAGGGTAAAAACTCCCATCTCGTGTTCTTTCCCAACTTCAAAATCATCCTACATCGCTGCAGAAGTACCGACCCACTGTTTACAAAGTGAATATGCAAAGATCAAACACCCTTTACAAAAAAAAAAAAAAAAATGTTAAAAAGTAAAACAGCGACGTAGGGGGATTTTGACGTTAAAGAAGAAAATGAGACGGGAATTTTTTGACATACCCTAACTGTATTGACCTGGATTACAAAGACTACGCATGCCCATCGCAGAGACGAGAAAAGATGAGCATGGTTAAAAAAGTATATAAATTGTCAATTTTTTCCAAAAATGACCATTCGTTTCACTTCCTCGGCTGGGATTGTTTAGAACCATTTGAAGCTGCTTTTAAATTGCATTTTGGAAGTTCAAACTCGTGGGCACCATTGAAGTCCATTATATAGAGAACATTCCTGAAATGTTTTCTTCAAGAAACATAATTTCTTATCGACTAAAGAAAGAAAGACGTGAACATCTTTGATGACAAGGGGGTGAGTAAATTATCTGTAATTTTTTGTGTTGGAAGTGAACTTCTTTAAAGTTCAGCTTAAAACTGTCATTCTAGTTTTGTTTTTATTACAGTAATGTAAAAAAAAGCTCTTACTTTGAAAAGAGTAACCACATCAATGCTCATACTCATAAAATTGTTTTAAAATTTCTTTGAACTCCATCTGGTTGCAGGTGCGTTTTCACCAGATGACTGTGCAGTGCAGATAGACCTGAACTTGGCCAAACTGCTGCACCAGAAATGGAAGGAGACTATCCAAGTAAATTCATATATTTTGATTTTCTTATGTAACCTACAAAATCAGCATAGGGTGTTTAATGTGACTGATTCTGAATTCATGTAAAACTTACCTAGTGTTTGTTGTCTTTGGCAGGAGAAGCACAGACAGGCAGCTCTGTCCTATCAGCTAATGCAAGAGAGTGAGACAGCTTATTTACACACACAAACTCAAAGTGATTTCTGATGTACATCATATACTAACCAGTAGTGATACAATAAAGCATTAAGACAGGAATTACATCTCTTCCAGTTTAATCTTGGGTGGCCATGGTGGCCATTTCTTTCTTTCTTTCTTTCTTTCTTTCTTTCTTTCAACATATACAAAATTAGGTCAACTTAAATCCTTTATAAGTTGTTTTTTAATCTAAATTTTAAATTATTATTATTTTTTATATTTATGTTTAATTATTGTTTTTTACTAATAAGCATTAAGTTATCAAAATTGCAAAGACAAAATGCATATAATATTAAAAAAATGATATGTAGGAGAGGGTGCAATCAGAGGTGTATGATGGTAGTTTTGGGGCCACTGTAGTGTGCAAAATTCGGGATATCACTGTTTACACATTTGTTAATGAAAATTAGTCAGTAGTTAAAATACAGTTTTACTACAACTGATTATGTCAAACGTTTTTTACTTTTTTACGTTATTTTTGTATGCTTTGTTGAAAACATCTGAGATGGAAAAGGTTAAAAGAAGAGAAAATACAGACATTTTTAATAAACATCTATTTATTTGTTAAAAAGTACATGCCTTTATATTTATATATATATATATATATATATATATATATATATATATATATATATTATTATATAATATTATATATATATATATATATATATATATATATATAATGTTTTTTAATGTTTTTTTTTCTGCTCACAAAGCCTGCATTTATTTGATCCAAAATACAGCAAGAGTAGTAATATTGTGAATATTTTTACTATTTAAAAAAATTGCTTTCTGTTTGAATATATTTTAAAATGTAATGTATTCCTGTGATCAAATCTGAATTTTCAGCATCATTACTCCAGTCTTCAGTGTCTCATGATCTTTCAGAAATCATTCAAATATGCTGATTTGCTGTTTTAAAAACATTTTTCATTATTATTATTATTATTATTATTATTATTATTATTATTATCAATATTTAAAACAGTTGAGTACATTTATTTTTAGGATTCTTTGATGAATAGAAATATTCAAAGATCAGCATTTATCTGAAATAAACACTCAAAAACTTTTTTCTTTGTTGAAAGAAATGATATAAATTATTACTTTTATTTAGCAAAGATGCTTTAAATTGATCAAAAGTGATGATAAAGACATTTATAATGTTACAGAAGATTTCTATTTTAGATCAATGCTGTTCTTCCAAACTTTCTATTCATCAAAGAAACTTAAATTGTGCTCAGCTGTTTTCAGCATCATAATAATAAATGTTTGTTGAGCAGCACATCAGAATATTAGGATAATTTCTGGAGGTTCATGTGACTGGAGTAATGATGCTAAAAATTCAGAAATCACAGAAATACATTACTTTTTAAAATACATTCAAATGGAAAGCAGTTATTTTAAATCGTACAAATATTTAAAAATGTCACTGTTTTTGCTGCACTTTGGATCAAATAAATGCAGGCTTGGTGAGCAGAAAACACTTCTTTATAAAACATTAAAAATCTTATTGTTCAAAAATGTTTGACTGGTAGAGTATGTATATTAATGATACTTTATCTAACATATCTAATAGTTCTCACAACAAAAACAAGGAATGAATTTGTGTATCTAATGCTTTTAAAAATGTAATGAGACACCAAATTGTACCCAATTTGTGAAAACTGCTCTGGAAATTTTTTATTTTTTTTTTTTTCTTTGCTCCTCATCTCTCTTTGTGTCTCCATGGTAACAAAGGTCCTGTCCACTGGGGTGAATGGCAAGAAAGCAAAACTAGACTGAGGGACCAATTAGGTTTGCGTGAAGAAATTCCTTTTATGGATCACTGGAGTGCATCCTATGTTCCTGTCTCACTGAGGGACATTATGATTGAAGAGCAGGTGATGCAAGACAGCATGGAGAAGGTAACAGTCACACATAGGAGCACACATAATCACTGCCTAGAACTGTGAAAAAAAAAAAATAGTGAAAATGAGCTGTGTTTTGGGTTTTAGTCCAGGTCAAGTCGGAGGGACCTGGATAAGAAAGACGGTGCAGCCAAGCTGAAAGAGAACCAGCTGTTTTCCATGTTCCCCACCATAGACAGACATTTCCTCAGGGATATCTTCAGAGATCACAAGTGAGAATATGAAACATAGTGATGGAACTGTTGGATAATGATTTGTTCGTTGTAATAATGTTATTTTGGTTTGGGCTTCTTAGTTAAGCCTTTTTTATTTTTATTTGTGAGACAAGAAACAATTATGAAGAAAGCGAAATAACCTAAAAGCAAATATCTCTTCACCATCTCTTTGTTTAGTTACTCTCTGGAGCAGACTGAACAGTTTTTGCATGCTCTGCTTGATGACGGGCCAGTCAAAAATGTAGTGGCCCCTGAACCTGCCCCTCAGCGTAATGGTGCGCACAGAACTCCGAGCAAAGAGCGGGTGAGCTATATGAGACTATACAGCATACTGAAATGAAACAAAAACCCTGTGTTGACACTTTTTGACTCACTCACTCAGAAATGGAAACCGAAAGATGGGGAGGTGGAAGCGGCTCAATTTCAGGATTCGGAGGATCCGGAATATGAGGACTTCCGCACAGAAGCAACACTGCAGAGACGTCAACAGATAGAGTGTTTTAACAAGGCAGCTGAAGCTCATCGTCAAGGACGCAAGGACGTGGCCAGCTTTTACGCACAACAGGTTCAAGAGATGAATGTTATTAATGTGTGCTGAAAAACTGTTTGAAAAACAAAATAATAGTTTTAAGACACAAAGTGCACTCTATAGAAATCTAAATTGTTTCAAGTTCACAAGCAGTAATTGCAAATTTCTAAACTTCATAAACTGTGGAATTACTGATTTGTCTCCATTCTGGGTGTCAGAAGTTCTACTGAGTTTTTTGTATTAAATCTTATTTGAACTTTCAAGGCCCTTACTGTTGAGCTTTATTTCCTATGTCTATTAGCTTTTTAAAAAAATGCATGCTGAGTTCAGTGCTATCCTTTGATCAGAATTTATACTTAGAAAGTTTCCATGTACAACTTTGTTTATATTGCTAGGGTCACATGCATGGTGAGAAGATGCGTGAGGCGAATCACAGAGCAGCCATGCAAATATTCCAGCGAGTGAATGCTTCACTCCTGCCTCAGAATATTCTAGATCTCCATGGACTGCATGTGGATGAAGCCCTTCATCATCTTGGTCAGGTTCTAACAGACAAGAATTTAGGTACGTGGACCACAAACATACATACAATATTGCTAAATATAATAGCTTTTCTATTGTATACAGCAGAGGGATTGTACAGGTGTTGGAAGTTTTTTTTTTTTGTTTCAGAGCCTAAAATTATCTTTAATGGATGTGGTGTTTGTTGTTTGTTTTTTTTTGTAGAATTCAGTCAGGGTTTGTGTCAGCCTCAGCTGTCAATCATCACAGGAAGAGGCAATCGCAGCCAAGGGGGAGTGGCACGCCTCAGGCCTGCTGTACTAGACTACCTCAAAAATCATCACTACAGGTACAGTATACTGCTGCTGTCATTCTATCACTTAGAACAGAACATCTTTTAGTGTAAATACATTCTAGGTCCTGCTAATGAAGTATTTAAAATGTTTGGACACACACTTCAGGAATAGTTCACCCAAAAATGAAAATTCGGTCATTTATTACCTTAAGATGAAATCTGAGAGCTTTCTAACTCTGCATAGACGGCAACGCAACTGACACGTTTAAGGCCCAGAAAGGTAGTAAAGACATCTTTAAAATAGTTTTCATTGACTTTGATGTCCTTACTGCATTTATGAGCCTTGAAAGTGTCAGTTATGTTGCTGTCTGTGGAGGTCAGAAAGCTCTTGGATTTAATCAAAAATATCTTAATTTGTGTTCTGTAGATGAACAAAGGTCTTATAGGTTTGGAATGAAATGAGGGCGAGTAATTAATGACAGAATTTTCATTTTTGGGTGAACTGTCCCTTTAAGTCACAAATATAAATGTTCATGTATATATCTTGGTCTTTCATTAAAAATATTCTCAAAAATTCTCAGTAACTTCAGCGGATCTGTTTTTCTAAATTAGGTTATTTCATCAGCATAAAGTTATCAACAATCCAGACTTGATACACAAAGTGTTCATTGTTTGTAAGGTTCTTAACCTTTTGTTTATAGTTTATAATTTTAAACGCTGATGGAAATGAATATTTTTGAAATATAAATTTTATATACATGTTAAAGGAGTAGTTTACTTCTAGAGCAAAAATGTACAGATAATGTACTCACCCCCTTGTCATCCAAGATGTTCATGTCTTCATGTCTTTCTTCAGTCGTAAAGAAATTATGTTTTTTGAGGAAAACATTTCAGGATTTCTCTCCATGTAGTGGACTTCTATGGTGCCCTCGAGTTTGAACTTGTCTAGCTCTGCGTGAACTGTATATTCCGGTTCATGGTTCATGGGTATGTCAAAAAACTCCCATCTCATTTTCTCCTCCAACTTCTACTGCAGAAGTACCGACCCAGTCTTTACAAAGTGAACATGCAAAGAAGGTCAAACACCCTTTACAAAAAAGGTAAAACAGCGATGTAGGACGATTTTGCAGTGGTAGGAGAAAATAAGATGGGAGTTTTTCGACCTACCCTATTTGTCATGAACCAAAATACACAGAGTTCACACAGAGCTAGACAAGATGAGCATTTGAGGTTAAAAAGTATATAAATGTATACTTTTTTTTAAATTTTTTAAAAAAATTTTTTTTAAAAAATAAAATAACTGACCGTTTTGTTAGATAAAACCCTTCTTTCTCAGTTGGGATCATTCAGAGTCTTTTGAAACTGCATTTAAACTGCGTTTTAGAAGTGCACCACAGAAGTCCATTATATGGAGAGAAATGCTGAAATGTTTTCCTCTTTACGACTGAAGAAAGAAGAACGTGAACATCTTGGATGACAAAGGGGGGGTGAGTACATGATCTGTAAATTTTGGTCCTGGAATTGAACTACTCCAAAAAAAAAAAAAATAAAAATAATCAAGGTAAAACAATTAAAAAATGTATAACATACATTAACATAAACATTGTAGGTGTTTGCGCCGATAGCCTTGTGGCCAGTGCGCCGACATACAGCGCCGTTGCGTTATGGGTGTCCCGAGTATGAATCCCGACTCGAGGACATTTCCCGATCCTGTCCCCTTCTCTCTCTCCCACTTCGCTTCCTGTCCTGTATCATCTGTCCTATCATAATAAAGGCAAATATGCCAAAAATAAATCTTAAAAAAAAAAAGAAAGATTCTAGGCACTTAATTTGTGACATTTTGAAATGAGATGTTTTTTTTTTACTTGCATTACCCATTGTCTTTATGTTTACATTTTGTAATTTCTTTCTGTCTTTCTCACAGTTTTACTGAGCCTAAGACCGGATTGGTGCTGGTCACACTGCACAAAGAGCTGCTACAGTGAACATTTACATTTAGATTTCTCTCCTTCCACTGCCTTAATTCAAAGTGTCCTAATAGCGCCAGTAATTATATTGTTCTTTTGTCTTTTAACTACATACACCATTTTTTATGTCTTTCTGTAACTGTGTAAGAGTTTTTCAGAGTCATAAATCAAGGTACTACATATTTAGTGTTTTATATTGTATTGACCTGTATATACATATTATTCTTTATTGAATGTTTATTGATGCCTCCTTATGAGGACATTAGGAATCAGCAAATCCTAATCACTTTTATGTAATTCCTGTTTTTGTTTATACATAATCCAAAGTCATAATACATATAATGGTCACACATTGTTCCTTATCCAGACCATATAGAACAAAAGTGTTGTTATTCAGGTACTTGTTTGATATTTAATTCTATAATTGTACATTTTTTTTTTTTTTTTGATCCATACTTCTGGTTTGTAATTGTAGTACAACGTCAGACATAGGATGTTGTGTATGTAGATAGGAATGAGGACGGCTTATTCTCTTCAGTGTAGGGGTATGTATAGAAATATGTTAATAGAGTTTCTGGAAATATAAATGCTGATCGTCAGTCAGCTTTGCATTTTAGTTTCTTTGTGAGCAGCTCGGACAGATCCTAGATCAGAATTGAACATTTTATGTTGCTTTGCTGTGCTAGTATTTAATTTTTAGCTCAGCCTTTTTTTTATATTTCCAGTTCAAAATGTTAATACCACACATATTTTATAAACATCTTAATGCTGCTATGCAAATCACAATTCTTACCTGTAAGAATTTGTCCTAAAAAAGATATTTTTGTGAAATTGTATATTTTGAACCTCAAAAGATTTTATATGTAAAATTTGTTTTATTTTTGTTAGAAATTATGGTTGAAAAACTGAAGGAAAAATAAAGTCTTAACGAACAAGCTATGATTCTTTTCTTGAAATTAAAATGTAATTTATTCAGCACAGCTTTCTAGGGCTTAGCCCAGGGTTGCCAACTCTTACGCATTTGGCGTGAGACGCACGCTTTCAGGCTCTCACGCTCTTACTCCGCCCATGTAAATCTCACGCCAAATTGGCAACCCTGCTTGCGATTTAAAAAAAAATCAGTTTTCAAATGTTGTAAGTTTTGATACTAAATTCAAAGGATAAATACCGTTTTGGCGCACGTAATGTGGCGTAAATCGTAAAATGTTGCCATCATGTTAATGCCAGAGCCGTTGAAAAACAGCTGCGACAAGCTTTGATTTTGCCGGCGTCGCCGCCACGCGGTCACGTGATTCACGAAGCTCTCAAAACAAACCAGCGTTGACAGTATATTTGAATGTGTTTAAGTAGGATAGAAACGACAGCTTCACTATACAGGTATTTGCAGCATTTTTTTGGTAAACATTACAGCATATTATGCTTTGATATCTACGTCGATGACATTTACAGTATAATTTTATTCTGGAGAGTGATGGAGAGGCAACCCTTACGAAAATTAAATATGGCTTTACTACAGATAAAACCAAAAAAACATGGTTACTATAGTTAAACCATGGTAACCACAAATTAACCATGGTCTTGCTATACTAACCATAGTTTAACCATGGTATTTGTAGAAAAACCATGGTTATACAAATGCGCCATAATCAGTGCGCCAAAAAACATGGTTACTACACTTTTACTATAATAAAACCATGGTTAATTTTCGTAAGGGTTAATTTGGTTTTCTTGTATTTAACCCGCAGGTATTGCTTACTTATAATGTGACCATACAGTTTAACTATTTTTCAGTTAAATAAATGTTCTATATTTTAGTTCAATAATATTCATTTAATATTTTAAAGGGGTCATCGGATGCCCATTTTCCACAAGTTGATATGATTCTTTAGGGTCTTGATGAAGTCTCTAATATACTTTGATTAAAAATTCTCAATGGTTTTGTAAAACAACACCCTTTTTACCTTGCCAAAATGAGCTCTGCAAAAATCATCTCATTCTGAGGGGTTGTTCCTTTAAATGCAAATGAGCTCTGCTCACCCCGCCCCTCTCTTCTCTCTGTGGAATGATGATCTTGTTTACTTTAGCCGTGTTTAGCCGCTAAACTTCCATGTTATAAGGAAATGCGATCGCAAAGATTCATAAAAAAAACACTTATACACACTTCTGCTGTAAGTGAAGCCGGATCATGAGTGATTCGCACGAACATAGACACATATATGTAGATCGGGAGGTACATTCCATTCACAAACAAATGTAATCCCCTGCATCTTCGGTGGCTCAGATGTCGGGAGTAAATGACGACCACTATGTTCATTATTACATCCAGCAACACAACACCTCAATCGCTCAATCGGAGATGTTCTTGTCTAACTTACATCCCTGCTTCGGCATCGAAACAAGGAAAGTTACTGGACTGTGACAGCTGGTCTGAGGTAAGAGCTCATGTCAGTCAACTATCATGGGAGGGGCCTCTGTCAATGTGACGGCACACAGACAGGCATCTGAGAACGGCTCGATTTAAAAAACGGGATATTATTTTTACAGATTAATTAAAAACCACTGCATGGATTTTTATCATTATAGGGTAGATTTGTACATACACTGCCAACACACATTAATGTTCAAACAACATGAAAAAGTGAAGTTTGCATCCCTTTAAGGAGGTCATTTAGTCCTGAATACTATTTGTCCAATAATTATGGTCCATTAATATATTTATATTAATTATATTAAAATTAGTGTAGTATTTAAGGTTAAATAGAGAAAGGAGTTTTAAATTCCAATGCAAATTAGAGTCATTTTGTGGTCGGAAAAAAAAAAAACATTTTCATTTGTATTGCCATGGTTTACCCACTAGGTACCTGTATGGCTCTTTACTAAATATACATGTATCTAGAATATTGCAGGTCACCTGCTTAATTATTTTTAAGTTTTTCATTTGAATACATATTTAGAGATGATTAAACACTATATTTTTAAATGCGAAATTTAAAAAGTTAATAACTTACATAATTTTTTTAACGATTTTAATGAAGTACACAATGAATGCAAGCAAATACTGAATTTAAACCAAGTTTACAATTGTGCTAAAAAAAGGCATTCAGCTGCATTTTTATCCCCTTATATGTACAGTATATACATATAAATAGACATGGAATCGAGAAAAAAAAAAAAAAATCTCAGAAGCTGAACTTAAAAGTTGGCAACCCTGGCTTAGCGTAGCATGCGCTTTGAGCTCAAAATCACAGCTGAACATAATTCTACATCCTCGTTTCTTTTTCTCTACATTTCCCCTTTAATCAGTAGAAACCGTTGGTGGGGGAAAATATAACTCAGCATGTTGAACGCTCAGTAGCTGACGTTTGTTTCAATTAGTAAAGGTCAGATTCCTCCATGATGAAAGTAGCAGCTGTTGAAGTGAATGCAGTGCACTTCCTCGCCATCAGAGGGCGACACTGTTGACCGAATTACTTCGTGCCATCTAAAATTGAGGCTTTATTAAACAAACAACGTGTTTGCTGTATTGATTAGAAACGTTCAGTGCCCATAAATCTGAAAACAGCACTGTCTTTGTTTATCAGTGGTAAACACAAATTCAAAGTCCAAGAAAGAACTAAATGGCCTTTTATAACCTAAACAAGTGCTCTGATATTGTGGTAATTACTCTATTTCACTTCATGGCTGTTTCAATACTATACTGTCTGATAGTCCTCTCTAAAATGTCTGTACTTGTGCTAAAATAATTTAAACTGGAAATTTTAAAACTACTAAAATAACTTGGATACAGATAGCACTGGGCACCCCAAACAAAGAATAAACAGTAAATTTTATTAGGACATGAGGGTTAACATAGGGCTTGATCTTGTACTTATTTGTATTTTTGTTTATTTTCCTTGCTGGATTAGACTGTTTCATGCATAATGAGTTCTTGACTGCAGAAGAAGCAAGACTCGACACCGTAGATGTGTGGAGAACGTCACAGCGGAAGCTTAGAAGAGATTTGATGTACGATTTTACAGAGAAAAGAGCCCAGCCTTGCATTTCACTTCCCTCTGCTAGAGGATGCAACATACGCTCCATCTGTGAAGGCATATATAATCTCTCTGTGCTCAACAGTGCTTGAATTTCCTGAGTTTAACAGTTTAGTTTTGAGAAATATGCAGCACTGGACTAAGGTCTTATCTTTTGTAAATTAAACAAAATAACATGCTTAATTGAGCATTATTGCGCTTGTGAATCCCACGGTTGACGAGTTCAAAGAGGTGAGTTGCTTTCTTTGTAATACTATATTTTTAATAACTATATTTTGCCTGTGGATCCATTTTATAAATCTACCAGTGTATTTTCTATCTATAAACTTATCTGAATGAATTGATCAACAGTTTAAACCTGGTATTTGTAGTGTTCGTTATTTGTAAGGTTCTAAACCAGTTTTAATAATTGAAACAAATAATTTTATAAATGCGAATTGAAATTGAGATTTTTTTAAAAATAATAATAGTTTTCATGTCTTTAAAAAATGGAAATATTCTTGTTCCCTGGTTTAATGTAGCATGGTTAACAAGGCCTTTAGTAAAAAAAAAAAGTTTGATACTTTTTGTTAACATATCTATTTTTTACTTTAAAATACATTAAAAATAATATTACAATTATGTGTTTTAATCTATATTTTTATTGTACCTTATGATGCTTCAGAGCCTAAAAACATTGTGTATGTTTGTATATGGAGTGTCACCGAACATACTGTAATCCTCTAAATTTAGATTACTTTTCCAATACTCATAGTATTTCTTTCAAGAAACACACAAGACTTTAAAAATCCTGATGTGTTTCAGCTGTCGCTTAAGATATAATTGTTGAAATTGCTTATAATACAGTATTTTTTTATTTTGGCACCAAAATGTATCGAACCCGTAGAGGCTATTAAACACTTGCTAGATTACAGGCCTACCTCTTAAGAATAATCTGTCTGACAATGTTTCCAGTATTTTTTATAGTCGAAAAGTGTTTTCTCACAGAAAATCTTACAGTCATTTGGCCTTTTGTGGTATTAACTGGAGCAGCTGTTTGAATCATCAGTGCACTTTTCTCTCATGACAGCCATGTAGGCCTCGGAAGTTCAAGCCATTGCCATTTCGAGAATCATCTATGAGCTTATGTCAAAACTGTCCTTCCCAGCACTGGAACATAGAGTTATTAAATAAGCAAACAAATATGCTGTGGTTTTACAGTTAAACATTATTTTTTAGAACATTCATATCCAAAAATTCTTAAATTTTACTTTAGTCGATAACAGGGCTGTTGTTGACGGGAAGCGTTGTCCCGGGCCTTATAATGAGAGGAGTTTCCAGCGCTCTGTAGTATAGCGGGACATCATATTTTACATCTGTGAAAAATGAGAAAGTAAAAAAAAAAAGATTGATTTTTAAAACACTCATAGCCAAAAATTCTTAAATTCTACTTTAGTCGATAGCAGGGCCGTTGTTGACTGGAAGCGCTGTCCCTGGCCTTATAACGAGAAAGGTTTACAGTGCTCTGTAGTATAGCGGGATAATCGTATCGTATTTTACTATCATCTATGAAAAATGAGGAGAATGTTAAAAAAAATTGAATGATTGTTGCATAATGTAGTATTTCTTTAATGTTTCAAAGACATATTTATAACATAAGTGTGACCCTGGACCACGAAACTACTCTTAAGTAGCACGGGTATATTTGTAGCAGTAGCCAAAAATACACTGTGTGGGTCTAAATTATTTTTCTTTTATGGCAAAAATCATTAGGATATTAAGATCATGTTCCATGGAGATATTTTGTAAAATTCCTACCACAAATATATATCAAAACCTAACTTTTGATTAGTAATATGCATTGCTAACAACTTCATTTGGACAACTTTAAAGGCGATTTTCTTAATATTTAGATTTTTTGCACCCTCAGATTCCAGATTTTCAAATATCTCAGTCAAATATTGTCCTTTCATAACAAACCATACATCAGTGGAAAGTTTATTTATTCAGGATCTTAATTTAAAAAAATGGACCCTTATGACTGGTTTTGTGGTCAGGGTCACAAACGAAGATGAGGAAATGATGAAGAAATGCTGACGTCATTTCAAGTTCGTGTGACTTGCTTAATTCTGTGGAACACAAAGCAATGTATTTCGACGTATTGTAATTTCTTTTGTGTTATACAAAAGAAACAAAGTCATACAGGTTTGGACCGTGTTTTCAGTGAGCTATTTCTTTAAATCTATTTTAAGGTTCCATATGAAAAATCTCATTGTATAAAACATTTCTTGGTGTTTTTTAAATGCATAATAGTAATTTTACTTTTGTATTCCTTCAATTGTGCAGGAGCCAGAAAGAGTACAACGGTCGAACGAAAGATACGACTGGGTGACTTCTCACTTCTGGATTTGTCATAAATATCTCTAATGGTACACAATGACCTCAGTTCCTAAACTGGATTACAGAGCCGAGGAGTAAATCACCACATCACAAGACGAAGAGCGTGTGGAAGACTTCAGAATGCAGGTTTTTTACTCTTAGTCCTCACAGCTCTCCAGACTTGAAAATACAGCGATGACTTCATCATCTGTTGGACACCGCTGAGATTTGTTTCGAAATATTAGACTGTATTTTACAATAACTACACCACTATTGACAGAAGGATGAATGGGCTGGCAGAGACCTCAGTGAAATGCGTACTAGTCGGGGACTGTGCGGTGGGTAAAACTGCACTTCTTGTACGATTCACTTCTGAAACTTTCCCAGACAGCTACAGACCAACTGTCTATGAAAACACTGGCGTTGATGTATTCATGGATGGAATCCAGATCAGCTTAGGACTGTGGGACACAGCAGGACATGATACGTTCCGCCAAATCCGGCCCATGTCCTATCAGCAGGCGGATGTGGTTTTGCTTTGCTATTCGGTGGCAAATCCAAATTCGTTGAATAATTTGCGCCAGAAATGGATTGCTGAAGTGAGGGAATATCTTCCGAAGGTTCCTGTGCTGGTTGTTGCCACACAGACAGACCATCGAGAGATGGGCCCGTATCGTGCTAACTGCACCACGGCCTCAGAAGGCAAACAGGTGGCACAGGACATCCGTGCCAAGGGATATCTGGAATGCTCAGCTCTCAGTAATCGTGGCGTGCAACAGGTTTTCGAGTGTGCCGTTCGAACGGCTGTTAATCGGGCACGAAGACGGACAAGGCGGAGACTGACAGATCTTAACCCCTGTAAAATCTCCTAATGCTTTTACAGAAGGGATGTTGTTTAATTCTCATCACTAAGACGAAATTGTTTCTGTTGTCACAGAACCAACTATCTGAAGCCTCAACAAAGACTTCTTAACACTGATGTCTTCATACGGTTTACTTAAAAGACTGTTTGATTTTGAGTTATAAGACACATTATAGACACATATTTATTCATTAAAAAGCTGTGTCCTTAATTTTATAAATATAAAATTATTGAACACAGGACTTTACAAGTCAAACTTGTGAATCTTATAAAACACATGTGCGTCTTTTATTGCAATGCTACATGTTGGAAAATGTACATTTGTAGGTTATAGTTCTTTAAGTTCTATTTTAAATTTAATTCTTGTGAATCAGAATGAACCCTTAAAACTGACTCTTAGTATGCTGGTTCTTCTCCTGCACCTGTGATCATAAGGATTCACATCATAAAGATCACATTCTGTAATCTTAATTTTAGGTGGAGATTAAAGCACTGTGGTTATGTATTTTTGATTTGCTGACAACGCTTTATTCTGTGATATGCAGTTTGTGGAGCTTAAAGCTAAAATGAGGATTTTAGTCATGAAGTTCTTATTCTTAAAAGTTCTTAGTCTTAATAAAAACACGTTAATAAGTAGTTGTTTTAATAAAAAAAAAAGTTTAGTTGGTATTTTTGTAATGTATCTGTGTGGTTTGTCATGCACAGCGAACCGTGAAAAATGTGTTTACGTTCTGGCTAAATGAACATAAGCCATGCGTTTAACAAAAATAAGAAAATTACTTATTAATGCCAAGAACTCCTAAATCTGCCAATCCCATTGTGAAGGACACCCTTTCTAAAACATAAATTTAGCCATTTATTTTAAAACATTTTTATTGTATGCGGAAAAATAGTAATGTAAAAAAAAAACAAAAAAAAAACAAATAGTGATTTCAAAATTCAATAATTGTTGTTACTAAAGTCAAAATATATGATTATATGTATTATATTATATTATATATAATCTGAAAAATAGTATTATTTGAAATGTGCATTAATGAGTTAAATGTATTTGCATAGCATTAAAAAAAACTGTTTAAAAGTGATTTTTTTATGCTTTATTCCACTGAAATTCTCTGCGGTTCACGTAGCCCTTTCTGGAGGCCCCTTGGGGGTCCCCATACCTCATTTTGTATACGCCTTGTTAAAAACTGCTTTACTACAAACTCTTCTATACTACTGGATTGAAAAAACAAAGTCTTTGACAAGCAATAATACATTTTTAAAGATACCGTTTTTGTGTTTTTTTTGAATTCTGGTAAATTGGACCTCCACTATAAATTAGTTACTGAAACATAAATTAGTTACTGAAAAATAACAGAGAAAACCAGCCTCATTTGATGTAAAGCATTCTGTTTAAACATAAAGCAGTATATGGAATTAAATAAAATATGATAACATTTGTTAACATATCTCTTCTGTCGTCAAGCAATAAACATCCAGTATTTGAGGCAGACCTGACAAAAAAAACAAAAGTCAGTTCGCAAGCAACATCTACACAAGCGTTTTTTTTTTTTTTAACACCACATATATAATTGCATCATACATAATGTCTTCTCCATTGCGACTGTACAAATGAGTAGAACATAAAACAAGAATAGTATTTATAGCTAGCCTGAAACACTCTATTTTGAGGATCTATTCGGGTTTGGTTGTCGGTTCGAGTGTGAGTGTTAAACATGCGCTAGTGTCTGCTGAGAATGATTATGAAGATGACAGAAATAGAGTTCACAATGCATAAGCCAATCTCTATTTAAGCTGCAACAGTCCTGTACAATACTGTACAGACTGTGTTGAATATTATACATCAGATATTTTCAGATTTGAAGTGTATCTGACAATTTGCTTGTTCAGCAAACTGATTGCGCATTGCAAGTTTGGACAACATAAAACAGGTCATGTGGATGAAGCTTAATGCATAGAAGAGAACTGTGGAAAATGGATATTATATTCCCAACATATAGTCTCTGAGATTTTGACCCTTCGTGCCATACTTTACTAGACAGCAGAATGTTTTTATAAAACTGTCATCAAATTAACACACAGGCAAAGTGTAAAAACAAAGGAGATACTACTCGCACTACTTAAAAGGAAGAGTAGAAGACAGAGCAACAGAAAGAAGGAGTATATGTTATGTGGTTTATGGAGACAAGGTGATATAGGCCTGTGCTTTTGGAGAACTAAAGAGTTCAGACCCCGAAACCACATCCCAGCAGGAGAACATCTCTCTCTGAACTCAATGAAACCACGCTGTGCTTCATGGCTCCAGAGAAAAACGTTATAACTGCATTGTGAAATGTACATATGGTGTAAAACCATCAAAGTAAAAGTCAAAGTATTCCTGCGCTATCAGAAATATTACTTAAAATATGTGTATGGTTTAATGATCTACATTTACACTCTGGGCTTATTTAACATTTTGGTAGCTTATGAGTTATTTTTATTTGTAAATGTAACTATGGACCACAAAAGCAGTCATAAGGGTCAATTTTTTGAAATTGAGATTTATACATCTTCTGAAAGCTAAATAAACAAGCTTTTTATTGATGTATGACTTGTTAGGATTTGCATGGGATACAACTATTTAAAAATCTGGAATCTAAGGGTGCAAAAAAATCACCTTTAAATTTGTCCAAATGAAATTCTTAGCAATGCATATTACTAATCAAAAATTAAGTTTTGATATATTTACAGTAGGAAATTTACAAAATATCTTCATGGAACATGATCTTTAACTACAGTAGAAGAATACACTATGCATATGCATGTATTTCCTCTGTGGAACACACAAATAAATGTTATTTTGGACTTTTCACCAGTGAGGACAAAAAGAGATGAGACATTTTAAAAAGTAACCTCTTTTGTAAGGACATAGAAATTAATAAATGATGACAGAATTTTCATTTTTGGGTAAATTGTCTCTAGGCTTGAAACTGTAATGTGTGTAAAAGAGACTATTGGAGATGTTATATATATTGTCAATATGCATCAGTCCATATTTGGCCAATTTACAGAGTGCTGTGGTCTGCACAACACACTAAATCAATACACACACACACACACATGTACACATTCGTTCTACACGACCCACCACACATTCTGTTCGCTTTTTTTACAACAGGAAACACCTGCACTGTTCTCTTACCACACGAGCGCTCTGATACACATACACACACAATCCACCCATAATGCATCAAAGCATTGCACAATCACCTATTTATGACAGTTAAGCCAAAACTTAAGAGATTGTGCATCATCTGATAACTTACACTTGTGTTTAAGCTCCAGATGCTCCAGTGATGCTGAAATTGGCGAACAACATTCGCAATAGGCAGAGATATTAAAAATCATCACTTAAACCTTTAGGATTTTCCAAACGTTGTGTTATCTGGCCAATAGTGAGTCACAGAGGAAGGAGTGTGTAGGATTGGGAAGATACCCCTGAAAATGATACTGAAAGAGTCACCCTAATTTCAGAAAGAGAATACACATACTGAGTCACATCTGATACTCATTTGAGTCATTATGTTATTTTATTGTGCCATTCTTTTTTTTTCTACACTTAGCTGATCTGCCACAGTGTGACATTAAAAGATAAGAGAGGACAATGGAAGAAAACAAGAAAACATTACTTAAAACTGCTTTCTTTTTAAGCAACATCTATTTAGTCATTCCTGAGAACGATTGCGTGTACTGAAGAATTATGGGTAGTGTAGTTCTGGCGCATAATATGTTGAAGTGCACTACAGGATATGAAGCTCTCCTACGCCTGAGAAAGAAAGAGAAAGATAGAAAGACGCCTCAAGAAAAACCACTTCCTGTCTTGTTCCTCTCATCTCTGTTCATTTCAGACCCTATAGTCC
Organism: Labeo catla; assembly: GCA_012976165.1. Taxonomy (NCBI): domain Eukaryota; kingdom Metazoa; phylum Chordata; class Actinopteri; order Cypriniformes; family Cyprinidae; genus Labeo; species Labeo catla. The sequence goes on along the minus strand of VONZ01000336.1, from coordinate 129,180 downwards.
TTGTGTGTGTATATGTGCTTGTATTCCTGCGTAGGCGCTGGGAAATATGAGGGGGCTGTCTGACACAATCTAAAGAGATTCAGTTACAAACAGCTCCCCAAAGGTGCTTAGAAATCTGTTACTTACAAGATAAGTTACTTGTAAAATTATACTTAAATAAACATATCACACACACACACACACACACACACATGTTGTGTTTACATTTTTTATGGGGACATTCCATAGGCGTAATGGTTTTTATACTGTACAAACCCTATTTTCTATCGCCCTACACCTAAACCTAGCCCTCACAGGAGACTGTGCACACTTTTACTTTCTCAAAAAAACTGATTCTGGATGATTTATAAGCCTGTTTCCTCATGGGGACCTCACAAATGTCCCCACAAGGTCAAAATTTACTGGTATTACTATCCTTGTGGGGACATTTGGTCCCCATAACGTGATAAATACCAGGTGCACACACACACACACAAACACACACACACATTTATATATATATATATATAAATATATTCTTCAGGAAAATCTTTTAGGTCCCACATATTCTTTGGTTTTTCTGCATTTTTGTGTATTTGAACCCTTTCCAACAATGACTGTATGATTTTGAGATCCATCTTTTCACACTGAGGACAACTGACGGACTCATACACGACTATTGCAGAAGGTTCAAACACTCACTGATGCTTCAGAAGGAAACATGATGCATTAAAAAAATTTTGAATGTGAAGATCAGGGTAAATTTAATGTATTTTTTCTTCTGGGAAACATGTAAGTAGCTTCTGAAGGGCGACACTAAATGGAAAAAATATGATATTTAGGCAAAACAACAAAAACGTATGCATCTTCATTCTGTTCAAAAGTTTTCACCCCCTGCTCTTAATGTATTGCGTTTCCCTCTGGAGTATCAGTAAGTGTTTGAACCTAATGTAATAGTTGCATATGAGTCCCTCAGCTGTCCTCAGTGTGAAAAGATGGGTCTCAAAATCATACAGTCATTGTTGGAAAGGTATAAACAACAATGCTGTAAAACCAAAGAATTTGTGGAACCTAAAGGATTTTTCTGAGGAGCAGCAGACAGTTTAACTGTTCAGGACAAACAAGGGACTAATGAACAGTTATCACTAAAGAAAAAAAAAACAGCTGTGGATCATTCAAGTAACAACACAGTATTAAGAATAAAGTGTATGTAAACTTTTAAACGGTCATTTTTAAAAAATTATTTTTTCTTGCAGACTATATGTAAACGTCTCTTAAATAAAAAATAACATACATTTTGTATGATCCCTCTTATTTTGGTAAAATAATTAACATTTTGCAGATTCTGCAAGGTGTATGTAAACTTTTGAGTTCAACCGTATATGACAAATTATTTTTGTTTTTTAATGACAATCATGGTAAAATTATTTTTGGAGAAAATACAAATGGATTTAACTAAAATAATTCCTCGATACATCTATTTTCATTGTTTTATAGCCTGCTCTATATAAATATCAAAAGTTAGTGCATTATTATGAATGTCGTCTGAATAAATGTGGCCTTGTAGTATTAGCTTAACATATACTTTTTATTTCTTTGCCTTAGCCATTGTCCCACTACAAAATGCCCCACTAGCAAACTAATACAAGGAACTATATTAATTGTTCTCACTCTTTAATCAGATAGAAAGTTGATATGTGATACAGATGCAAGAAAAAGGTGATTAAAAAGAATATTTTTCATTTGTCTTTGTCTAAAATGTATTCCTTGTAACACGTTACTTGTTAATTTCCGCTGTCTTGAAATTCTGCGTGTGCAAGTGTCAGAGACAGACCTCTTCCTTTAAAATTCATTGTGTGTAACATTCAAACCACATGACCTGTCTGCACTACACCTTCGTCAGATCAGCTCTCACTACTGTGACTGACAGGATGAACACATTTAATCACACACAATCACAATGAACAGACTATTGTTCACAAGTCTGCTTTAACAAATATTTATTTTTGTTAAAGCAAAACACACATTCTTCTTGTATAGATGATTATCTCCTTGGTGAAACGAAGTGTGTGTATGTGTGTTAGTGTGCATGCTATGTGATACCTCGGCTCTTGTTCCAGAGAAGCAGTAAGAATGACATTCAGGCCTTCAGTGTTGTACCTGCCACACCACCACTCTCAACGTTCAGATCGCTATGGGACTTCTCGCAATTTCTCTCTCCTTCTCTGCAGCAAATAACATATGACCATGGACAGCAAATGAGAAGCAACAACAAATAGTATCCGTCACATTTTATTAGATTTTTTGCCATTCTACTGAAAAATGAAGATCATATTTCTTGTGGTTCACATTAGCATGTTGCTACATGGTAAGTTCATGCTCTTTTTAATAGTGATACTGAGAAATTTTCCTAATCAGTATTTTGTCTTCTTTTTCAGTAAGATATCAGAACATTCTTAAAACAAGATGAATTTCTTTAATAAGTAAAATTGTGTCTCATAACAGTAGATTTTCAGTAGATTTTAGATTTTCATTAACAAATAGTATTTATTGTTGTAAATATGTGTATGTACAAAATTTATTCAGACACCTTCAACATTTCTTACATTATCACAGTTTATTCGCTATAGTTTAGAAAATGGTGATAAAATATGACAAGAACTCAATTAAAGTGTGTCAGAACAAATTCATCTTGATAATGGCAGATAACTTTTATAGAAAGGTATATAATGGATTACAATCAACTAGGGCTGCAAATTGATTAATCGCGATTAATTTATATAAAAAAAAAAAAATGTAATTACTATGTACACAAACATTTATATAAAAATATGTTTGATTTATATGTAAAATACTTATATATAATATAAATTCTATACAAGTGTTTACACACAATACATACAAATATTTATATATGTGACCCTGGACCACAAAACCAGTCTTAAGTCATTGGGGTATATTTGTAGCAATAGCCAAAAATACATTGTATGGATCAAAATAATTGATTTTTGTTTTATGGCAAAAATCATTAGGAAATTAAGTAAAGATCATGTTCCATGAAGACATTTTGTAAAATTCCTACTGTAAATATATGAAAACTTAATTTTTGATTAGTAATATACATTGTGAAGAACTTTATTTGGACAACTTTAAAGATGATTTTCTCAATATTTTGATTTTTTTGCACCCTCAGATTCCAGATTTTCAAATAGCTGTATCTCAACCAAATATTAACCTATCCTACTAGAAAGCTTATTTATTCAGCTTTCAGATGATGTATAAATCTCAGTTTTAAATCTCAAAATTAAAATTAATCGCGACCAATCGTTTTGCAGCCCTACAATCAACCAAAAAATCAGACAACTGTTAGTACGACAATAGTTACACAACTATCAATACTTTGTTGACCAATTTCTAAGCAATGCTTAGAACCTACGTTCAGTGGTGTAAAAAGGTCGCATTAGCAATTAAAGAAAAAAAACTTAAGCAAAACTTGGTCAGGTCAAAGTGTCTGAATAATTTGATCAGTTTTACTGGTCGTCCATTGTATGAAGAATGTTTGGGTATAATATGTCACAGTTTACTTTATTTTGCTATCCTCACTTACATAAATGAACTATAGTGTCCTGCACCCACTAGTAAAAAAAAAATATCAAAAATTATATCTGGTGTCTGAATAATTTTTGGTTTGACTGTATGTGCTATTATATATAATTATTATTTATCTATATATAAAGTAATTTGATAAATACTGTCATACTTAATGATTACCATGTTGTATTCATAGTATTTATGTCCGTGTACTAAAGTATTGTGGCGTTATCATACTATATGTCTAAAACAAAACGGTTTTACCATTTTGGTACTCTTGGTGCCTTGCAAAAATCACTACGATAATCATAGTTTCCACAAAATTACAATAGTTATCTGAGAAAATATTGCAATGATTTGTTCATTTCATTATTTTATGAAAACAACTAAATAAAACATATTATCCTCTCTAGTTGTTTTCTCTGCTCAGGGCCGTTTTGCTCAAAAACTGCTGAATGACCTAATGGAGAACTACTCGAATGCTTTGCGGCCTGTGGAGGACACAGACAAAGCCCTTAACGTCACTCTACAGATCACACTCTCTCAGATCAAAGATATGGTGAGCACTAAACACACACACACACACACACACACACACAAACATAAGTCTATGGAATACAGATATTAAATCCTGCACCTATTTTACCTCATAATTGTAATCAGTAATAGAACAGAATGAGTTTACATCTACATGCATCAGGCCTACTGCAGAAACAGTGGGTTTGAAATCACTTCCGTTGGTTCGGAGATCAAGGCATACTGTATATCGCACCAGCGAAACACCCACACGCTGTCCGACTGGCCTTGATGTGGCATGGGGTGTCTGTGTTCTCATCATACTTTGGCGACTTAATGCTGAAACCGCAAAGACTGCACAATTGCCCCAAACCTTTAACCTCTGAAAATACATGCCTTGCTCGAATTCATACTTATGCAGACCTACTGCTCAAATAACAACAGGTAATGTATGTATTGATAGCAAATACAGGTTATATTAGCACAACAAGCTTTTGCTTTAGCACACAGATGTTATGTTGAACGTCAATTGGTGAACCACAACAGCAACTTATATGTTATATAAACAACTAAATCATTTAGTCAGAATATACAGCTGCATTGGAAAGATCATCAGTGGAGAAAAATATATTTTTTGTCCAAATAATTATAATTGTGAATAGTAACACACCAGCCACTTACCACTAGATTAATAGCTGTGGTCTTCACTACAGTTGCAGTTATAATGGATAACTGTAGGTGTCAGTACTTATCAAATGTTTATTGTGTGGATCCTCTTCTCATTATCTCTCTGTATCCTGTGACACTGTAAACATTATATGCGTGTATGCATAGCATGAGCTGCGTGACTAATGTATAATAGTTTCTAAAAAGTGTGCCACTGCGGATCATGTTTTATCCTTACTTTGAAGTGTTTATTTAGTGCATCAGTAAGTGTGATCAAGTTATCAAGTGACCTACAAAAGTATCATAAGATTTGTGTTTTTTAAAATCTTTTTTCATTGTTGTTGTTTTCACTATTAGGTTCTATATTTATTTTAGTGCTGTCAAACCGATTAATAGTGATTAATCACATCCAAAATAAAAGTTTTTGTTTACATAATATTTATGTGCGTGCTGTGTATATTTATATGTATATATAAATGCACACACTTACATGTATAAATTTACATGTATATATGAATTCATATTTCTATATGATTTATATTATATATACATTGAAATATATATTAAATATATTTCATACATTTATATATACACATGTATATGTATATATATATATATGTATGAAATATATTTAATATATATTTCAATGTATGATTTAATATATATATATGTATGTATGTATACATTTATGTGTGTATGTATATACACATCACACACACACATATAATATGTAAACAAAAACTTTTATTTTGGATGCGATTAATCATGATTAATCGATTTGACAGCACTACTTCTTGTTGTCATAAAAGTAATGATTTATTCATTTGGTAAAGACATATTCATTTGGAAGAAACATATACTATTAGTGTAGCAATTTAAGTGAAACATTTAAATAACAAATAAATATAAACTTCAAAATATCTTACTGTATGGTTTGTCCCTCTGTTGCTTTAAATGCAGCACACAAGCTGAAGTCCTACATAAGTTCCACACATGTCTGCATTGATAACCAGTATGATTTTGCATTGTTTTAGTATTCTTCTTCAATGGAAGCAATAACATCCAACCATTTCCACAAAATAGCTCACATGATCAATGCCACAAGTTTGTTTATTTGATTAGATAGTGACATGAGTATAAATGACGGATTTTTGAGTGAAAAATCTATTTAACTGCTGTAATTCAATTGTATGGTTTTGCCCAGTGTTTGTTTGCTCTGTCTGTGGACGATGGTTGTATAAGACTCTGGTAGTCATTGTTTATGTGTGTTCCAGAAAGAGACGCCCTGATCAAACCCAATCAAATATTAACTTACTGAACCTGAGGAGTACTTTTAACCAATGAGATGTGATATGTGGAAGGCATTAAGTGCAACCTAAGGGTTCAGACTTTCTTTCCTTTCATTCTTCATTGTTGTGAGAAAGTGTTCCATGTACAACAACAGGGTTTTATCTTGCAGTGCAAGACCCTGTGTGACTGAATACTTGGTCTTAACATACAATGTAACCCATACCGTTACCTCAAAGAAAAATAGATATCTAAGCTTATCACATTTGAAGATGTTCACAAGGGTTTCAAGCTCTAAAAAGTAACCCATACAACTCTAGTGGCATAGTCCTTCAAGGAGAACTCCACTTCCAGAACAACAATTTACAAATAATGTACTCAGTCCCTTGTCATCTAAGATGTTCATGTCTTTCTTTCTTCAGTCGTAAAGAAGTTATGTTTTTTGAGGAAAACATTTCAGCATTTTTCTCCATATAATGGACTGATATGGTGCCCCGATTTTGAACTTCCAAAATGCAGTTTAAATGCGGCTTCAAACTGTCCATTAAATGGAGAAAAATGCAGAAATGTTTTCCTCAAAAAACACAATTTCTTTATGACTGAAGAAAGAAAGACATGAACATCTTGGATGACAAGGGGGTGAGTACATTATATGTGAATATTTGTTTTGGAAGTGGACTTCTCCTTTAATCCATAAGTCTTCTGTGATCACTATGTATGATAAACAGAACAAGATTTAGGTGGTTATTCACTCACAAATCAAATAATTGATTAAATCATATATACAGAGCCCAAATCAAAAGTGGCGAGACATCAGTAACATAAATTTTTAGAATTGTCCGTTTCATGCAAGTTTGTAAATGAAATTTGCTTTGTGCATTGTGTTTGATTCTTTGTGCTAGGATGAAAGGAACCAGGTGTTGACCACATACCTGTGGGTGCGTCAGATCTGGCATGACGCTTATCTGCGCTGGGATAAAGATGAGTATGATGGACTTGAGGTCATTCGAATACCCAGCAACCTTGTTTGGAGACCAGACATCGTTCTGTATAACAAGTAAATACATGTCACATACAGACATTATCTTGCATAAAACAGGGAAACATACAAATCTGTTTATTTAAATATTAGCTAATTCTTACCTAACATTCAAACTTAACTAATATAGAGCGCAGGCTCAAACTGATTAATTATTACATCGAATTAGATCGAATTATTGACCTCTGCATTTCTTTTTTGCTCAGTGCGGACGAGGAGGACTCCTCCGGACCCCCAGACACGAATGTGGTGTTGAGGTATAATGGTGAGATCACTTGGGACTCCCCTGCCATCACTAAGAGTTCCTGTAAGGTGGACGTCTCTTATTTCCCCTTTGATAGTCAGGAGTGCAACCTTACCTTTGGCTCCTGGACCTATAATGGCAACCAGGTATATACACTTGAAAGGTGTACACGCATTGCAAGTACAATAGTAAACATGCATACTTGTGTTCAATTATTGCTATAATTTACTATGGCTAACAGCTTTTTATATTTGAATATGTAAAATGTACACACTGTTATGTTACATTAGATGTAACACATTGTCCCCTAATTCACTAGCTGTAGGTATGAACAGGGTATTTGGAACACATTTGGGTTTTGCTAATTTTCTCAGAAAAAGAAAGGGATAGTTCAGCCAAAAATGAAAGTTCTGTCATTAATTACTCACCTTCATGTTGTTTCAAACCCATATGACCTTCGTTCATCTTTGGAACACAAATTAAGATATTTTTATTGAAATACAGGTGCTTTCTGACTTTTAGACAGCAACACAACTATGACGTCCAAGGCCCAGAAACATCTCAAATCTCATAAAAAATATCATAATCTTATGGGTTTGGAATGACATGAGGGAGAGTAATTAATGGTAGAATTTTCATTTTTGGTTGAACTATTCTTTCAAGTACATGCAAGTCAACTGTTGAATTAAAAATATCCGTAGGGATAGTTTACCCAAAAATGAAAACTCATCATTTACTCACCCTTCACTTGTTCCAAACCTGCATGAATTTCTTTCAGCTGTTGAACACAACAGAAGATATTTTGAAGAATGTTGGGAACCAAACAGTTAGTGGTAACCATTGACTTTTAAAGTATTAAAAAAATCCAATGAAAATCAATAGCTACCGACTGGCTCTTCTTCTGTGTTTATAAAAAAAAAAAAAACTCAACTCAACTGGAACTCATTTTTGGGGTTATCCCTTCAACAAAAGGATGAAATAAAACACTAAATAAAATGCTCCACATACAGTGAATATATTGTAGATATATATGCTAATGCTAGTCAGCACATCCTCACCATCCACAGATTATGAAGTGAAATCAGAATATATAAACACATAGCAAGGAGGAACATTACCAGTTGTAATAAGTGTTTGGTGGCTGGACCTCTGTGTCTTCTTAATGCATAACGTCATTTATGCTCATAAAAAATATAAACAATAATAAATGGAACTTTTAAAAAAGAAATAATAAATAATAATAATTATCTACAAACATTAAAATTATATATGGGGAGTTTATTTGCAAAAACCGATAAATGCCACTTTTAAAAGGGTGCCGTGCATTATTCTTCACACATAGCGCGATCTGAACCTTAAATACCTTGTCAAAAAAGCCAGTATTGTCCACTTTCACGTTTTACTGCAGAAACCGACACGCACCCTTGTTGTTTGAAAACAGAAGCCGTTAAGTCCATTTTAGCGAATCAGCGGGCTGTATTCAGGTCAGGTGACAAGGCTGCCAGTCACTTTGAGAAAAGACGCGCTAGAGAGGAATTTCGTCAAAGGTAACTAAAAAGTGATCGAAGATAACTTTGACGAACATGATTGAACATGATAACTCATTGATATCTTATTTATGGAGTAAAAAGAAAATTAAAGCTGAAACCTTTTTACAGAACCTTGCTAAAGCAGCAGGTTACAATGGTAAGGGAAAAACGACTGTTGGAGTTATCTGCTTTTGCTATAAAACAAACTTAATATAAGAAAAATCATACTTTTAATTAACTTATTTTGTAAGTTACCTGTATTTATTTAAGTTATACTTAATCAAAACAACCCAGCTGCAGTTTGATGGATATTACTTGCACAAAAAAAAACCAAGATTTTTGATTACAAATAAAAACGGAGTTATCTGTTTTTGCAAATAATCTCTTCATATATGAAGGGATATATATTTTTTAAAATCCATATCTAACATAAATGAAACCCTGTTATACAGAGGTGATTTTGGAGGTGCATGGTAGAAAGAACTGTGAATTGTCTCTTACTAAATATTCAATCATATCCACTGTAACAACAGGTGGATATAAGGATGGGCATGGAGAGTGGAGACCTTTCAGACTTTGTGGAAAACGTGGAATGGGAGTGTCATGGCATGCCAGCCGTTAAGAATGTCATAATGTACGGCTGCTGCTCCGACCCGTACCCTGACATAACATACACAGTCCTGCTCAAGCGGCGTTCTTCCTTCTACATCTTCAATCTTCTTCTGCCGTGTTTCCTCATCTCTTTCCTGGCTCCACTGGGTTTCTACCTGCCTGCTGATTCTGGAGAGAAGGTCTCACTGGGGGTGACGGTCCTGCTGGCTCTGACTGTATTTCAGCTGATGGTGGCTGAGAGTATGCCACCTTCAGAAAGTGTTCCACTAATCGGTAAGTTTACAGTAGAGAAGTTTTCTTTTTTTTTTTTAAATTGTCACTGTCTGTTAAAGTGCTAAATGTGTTCTTCATACAGTTTGGATCTAAACAAAAGTGACGCTGTAAAGTGGCTCAAAACATCTAGACTTTTGTCATTGTCACTGTGATTACAGACTTTACTCATGGCTAAATTGGCCTCCTAGTGGAAGTTGCAATGAACTGTTTGTTTGTGAAGTGAAAGCAGAGTACATAGTACACATCACAGCCTCAGTAAAACTCTCTGTTGGAAATGAGTGATTTGAAGATGTTCAAATATAATATGTCATGCAAACTGAAGAAAAACAATGTCTAGCATTGAAAATTGGACATGCAAACAGTACATACAGACAATCCATTCCTGTAAACTGTTGTAGGCAATTCAGTGCATAATTGTTGTCAGTCCCAAACACTGATTGTGTGATTGTACAGTCTTTTTAGGGGTTCAAGCACATAGCTTGTGAGCCTGTGAAATTTTCGGGTATTTTGGATTATTTGAAAAGCCTACTTTTGCAAACTAGTTCTCAGTTTTTCGTCCGACCAGAACCAAACAAGTACAGAAAGATTTTCTGGAGAGTGGATATTAATAATCATCAAAAAATGTTGAACTCTGGATTCATTGTCACAAAAGGATCCCAAAACATTTGAAACTTTAGTAAAAAACGCTTGAACTTTAGTAAAATGGCTATAACTCCTGAAAGGAATGAGATATCTTCTCCAAAATAAGAAAACTTATGTAAGAGCTTAGTCTGAGCTCACAGGACAAAAATCACAAAGTTTGGACATTTGGTGGCACTATAAAAGGGAGAAAAAAACATAAAAATGGCTATACCTATGCAACCATTTGTCCTATCAACATGGAAATCGATGTGCACGGTCTTGGTTTAAAGTGCCACAAGTGCCTATAAGGACATTTGTGTATCAAAAAAAAAACATGCTCAAAAAAAGTTTGAGCACCTATTAGACAAGGTTAATGGAGGCCAATCGGAACCAAACTCGGTGGGCCTATACAACTCATGGCCCCAAAGGTCTGTGAGAAATTTGACAGATATCGCCACTGGGAGGCGATATCACATTTTTCAAGGGTGTAAACCAGGGGTGGGGAACATTGATCCTCAAGGGCCAGTGTCCCTGCGGAGTTTAGCTCCTCCAACCCTAATCAAACACACCTGAACAAGCTAATCAAGGTCTTCAGGATACAAGTTTTTTTTTTTTTTTTCAGGGTTGGAGCTAAACTCCAGGATCAAGTTTCCCCACCCCTGGTGTAAACGATTGTACGTTACACGGTTTTTCGCACTAGATGCAATATTCATATGATATGATAGAACTCCTCATTTTGGATAACTTCGCCTCTAGAACCACCGCTGTCAATCAAATCGTTTTGTTAAAGTATTGAAAAGATGTAAAAAAAAAAAAAAACTTTATTATTATTATCATTTTTTAAATTAAAAAACATAATATTTCTATGGTTATATTTCTATATTACCTGTATTTGCCAAAAATTAGATCACTGATTTACAGGTTACAGGCTTGCTAAATAATGTATTTTTTCATATGTGCTTAAATGCCTTAAAGCGCTTGAACCCCAATAATCTCTGCTTGCAGCTATATTTGTTATTTATCCCTTGTTTGTCTTTCCTATAGGAAAATACTACATTGCAACAATGACCATGATAACAGCCTCTACATCTTTGACTATCTTTATCATGAATATACACTTCTGTGGAGCAGAAGCCAAACCTGTGCCCCACTGGGCCAAAGTTCTGATAATAGATTACATGTCGAAGATCTTCTTTGTGTATGAGGTAGGGGAGAACTGCACCACTCCTGAAAGCGACCGAGGCCCATTATACTCTGAAGACCCACTGGCTAGCCTGGAGAGAGATGGGTATTTTGACAAAGGGTTTTATGGAGACTCTCACCATGATGACAGAAACCACAGTCAGTTTAACGGGTACAGTCACAGAGACCACCGGCATGGGAATGGGTACCATCACAACAACAGTCCCTATCGACAACAGAGGCGTGGCCAGCAAAGAAGGACCCGCTCATCTTCAAATTCCCCTATCCGACAGAGTGCCCATCATCCAAAATACACACACTACATTGGTCGAGATGGAAGTGAAAAGCTCCCACTGACAAGCCAGGAGAAACTTAAAGATAGCGAACTTTCCATTCCAGAAAAACTTGGATACACCTACGATCACAGCAATGGCTATCTCAATGAAGTTGGCTACCACCACGATAATAGCTACGGCAAAACCTTTGGGGCAGATAGTTACAATAAGACTACCACTGGCACAGGATGTGTATGCATCTGTGGCCAACACCAGAAAGTGGTGCAAAACATTGAGTACATAGCTAACTGTTTCAGAGAGCAGAGGGCACACCAGGCCAAAGGAGCTGAGTGGAAGAAGGTTGCCAAGGTAATGGACAGGTTCTTCATGTGGGTGTTTTTCATCATGGTCTTCCTCATGAGTATCCTTGTCCTGGCCAAGGCAACCTAAACCGTTTACACCTTAAAGACGCAATCAGTTGATTATATATTGGCTAACACTATGTGTCAAAAGACCAGTTAGTTAATAATTGTTCAGTTTTTCATAAAATAATTCCTATAATCCTGTACTGGCAAATGGGCTCATGTTCTACATTTAACTTCTGGGTTACAATTACTGCACAGATGCTAGTTGTCTGAATGTCTCGTTTTCTTCCATTCAAGAAGATTCTCTGGTTGTAACAGTTAAAGAAATGGCATTAATATTTCAGGTGTAGACGTGTTCCCACATGTGTATATAGGGTAACACAATCTTTGTCTGGCATGGACACACATTAATAATGCACAATTAACCCTGCACATGTGCATGGACAGACATCCACACTAGCGCATATTAAAAATGCATAAACAGACCAGTCTTGTATGTTGATCACACACACAGTGCAAAACTTGCATGCTGGAACAATCTTATCTCAGAGAAATCGACATTCTGCAATTTCTGTATTTTCTTATTTCTTTGATTTGCTGTGCTTGTTCCTTGCTTTGTTCTCTGCCGAAATTATACTTTACAAATGGTGCTACACCAATAAAAAACTTTAGCAATCACAGAATCTTAGATATAACATAAAAATGAGATTATATGGATTTTATGGAGACATCAGTTCATGCACTTCTAAGAATGGTGTAAGAATTAAACCAAGCCTTGCCGGAAAATGAGCTCCTGAAATGCAGATTAGTGGAGAGACTTATTTATTAGGTACTGGCCTAAAACTCTATCTACTTGTTAAGCCACAACTTCAGGATTACTGTTTCTGGGTCTACTAATTTCAACTGAGCATATCTCAACAGTCGTTTATGAACACTATTTACTCAAATCACACATTTAAGCTAAGCCTTGGAAGATGAATGGTTTACACTACAATCTCCAGGTTTCCAGACACCCATTATTTAACAATTCATAAATAATGAATCACTATCTAGCCATTTGAGATCTCGGTTTGGGGATAAAGGTTAGGATCATGAATTTTATGTAGTGTTACAGCACACCTTGAACTTATATTAGCACCATTTGTTGTTTGCTTTTGGCCAGACCCAGAAACAGTGTTGCATGTTGTCAGACTTAAATTGATAGCCTATGTGGATTAAACCAAGTCTAAGAAATGAAAGGGGAACACCTGTGTGTGGACAAAAAAAAACATGAAATTACCATCCATCCATTCTCCAAACTGCTTGTCCTATGTAGGTGATGTTGGAGTCTATCCCAGCATCCCAGCATCCCAGCAGGAACACATCCTGAACAAATGTCCAATCTATTACAGGGCTACTAAGTACTTACTCTAACATAAGTATACACTTACATTTAGTAGTGATGCTATGTTCCTACTAATATCCAGCAACTGCTGTTACATCCCCACCTATGTCAAAATCAAACCTATTCCCTTCAGACTTTTCTTATTCCATTTGTAGTCCATTTTACTTAGTCCAGTCACAGTGAGACTCGAAACAGGTCAGATCCTGTTGTGTTGCAGCACTGGGCTAAACTCCAGTAAAACTCTGGTGAGTTCTATGCTAACACTCTCATATATATAATCATATAATCAAATGTGAGCAAATAGTATGCATATTTAGTATGCTTTTCGAGTGGAGAGCTCTGAGCTCAGAATTTAGCCCAAACCCATACTCCCCCAAATCCCAAGCTGCGATAGGAATAGTTAGGAGTGAGAAGTTGAGTGAGAAGTTGAGGTGGGATGCCAGAAGGTAAGTTGGCTGTATATACTTACTATCGTGCTAACTGAGTTGATTATCTGAACGTGCTCCACCTGTGCTAAATTGGTTGATTGTCTCTACGTGCTCCTCCTAAACTTTGTTAATAAAACATAATATAGTATCTTACCAATTTATCATACTGGAATAACTTGGACAGCCAACTTAAATGTAACCCATCAAAAACAACCCAGATGAGATTTAAATCCACAATCCCTAGCTGCAGACACTAATGCATTTCCCCATTAGGCTAGTGGTTTTCAACTCTAGTCCTGGGGACCCACTGCTCTGCACATTTTGTATGTCTCTCTTATCAGACATACTCAGTTTAGTTCATGGAGCTCTCTCTTAATGAACTGATGATCTGAATCAGGTGTGTTAAATAAGGGAGACATGCAAAATGTGCAGAGCAGAGGGTCCCCAGGACTGGAATTGAGAACCAGGGGTCAGTTGTTCAAAAGTAATCTGATCAGATTTTGGCCATCGGATTGGGTCTAATCATAAAAATTGGTGGTTCAAAAGAAAAAAGGATTCTGAATTTGGATTAGATCACAAAATCCAACCCCAAACAACTGTAAATATAAAACAAAAATATTATATTTAATTTAAAGGTTTTTTTTAATCACTGATTGTAAACTACATTGGCACAATCATAAGAGATGGATCAGTCAGAATGAAAATGAAAAACTAGAATGCAAAACACTGGCATTTTTTCCCATCTCATTTTTATCCATCACCATGTCCCTAGGGGTTCTGTAGAGCTCTAGTAATCCAGATTTGGAAATCTGAAAAAGTGTGTATCTGGATCAGGGTGATCCAATCCAATTTTGCTGATGAGTAGAATCAGGTGTGATAGACAGGGGAGACACAGAAAACGTGCAGTGTTGGGGGTGCTCGCAGGACCATTTGAATACCACTGCATTAGGCCACTGGACCTTCCTTTGGCAAGCTCAGCAAGTTACACAACCTGGAGTATACCCATTTCTTGCACAGCCAACTTAAATGAAACTCAGCAAAGTTGACCCAGGTGGGACAAGCCTGATGCCTTATCCATTATGTCACTGGACCTCCCCATGGCATGCTCGGCCTAAGACTACACGCCACAGTCTGGCATCATTTGTTAGAGAAACTTTAACTGCAGTATACTCATTTCTTGCACAGCCAACTTAAATGACTTGAACCCAGCAAAGCTGACCCAGGTGGGACTTGAACCCACAATCTCCAGCTCCGGAGGCTGATGCCTTATCCATTAGGCCACTGGGCCTTCATGTTACAAGTTTGGCCTTTAAGACTACATATCCATGGTCTGGCATGACTCGGTTACAGCACCGAGATATGTATTATACCCATTTCTTGCACAGCCAACCTAAAAGAAAGCTACCAAAGTTGACCCAGGTGGGATTATCTACAGGTCACTGGGCCTGCCCATGGCAAACTCAGCCTAAGACTACATGCCACAGTCTGGCAACATTTGGTCAGCAACCAATGACCTGCAGTATACCCATTTCTTGCACAGCCAACTTAAATGAAACCCAACAAAGCTGCCCCAGGTGGGACTTGAACCCACAATCTCCAGCTCCGGAGGCTGATGCCTTATCCATTAGGCCACTGGGCCTTCATGTTACAAGTTTGGCCTTTAAGACTACATATCCATGGTCTGGCATGACTCGGTTACAGCACCGAGATATGTATTATACCCATTTCTTGCACAGCCAACCTAAAAGAAAGCTACCAAAGTTGACCCAGGTGGGATTATCTACAGGTCACTGGGCCTGCCCATGGCAAACTCAGCCTAAGACTACATGCCACAGTCTGGCAACATTTGGTCAGCAACCAATGACCTGCAGTATACCCATTTCTTGCACAGCCAACTTAAATGAAACCCAACAAAGCTGCCCCAGGTGGGACTTGAACCCACAATCCCGAGCTCCGAAGGCTGATGCTGTATCCTTTAGGTAACTGGGCCTCCCCATGGCAAGATTACATGCCTAAGACTACATGCCACAGTCTGGCAACATTTGGTTAGCAATCAATGACCTGCAGTATGCCCATTTCTTGCACAGACAACTTAAACAAAACCCAGCAAAGCTGACCCAGGTGGGCCTTCTCTTGGCGAGTTTGGCCTAAGACTACATGTCCACAGTCTGGCAACATTTTGTTAGATAAACACAATCTATGGTATAGCCATTTCTTGCACAGCCAACTAACATGAAACCCAGCAAAGCTAACCCAGGTGGGACTTGAACCCACAATTCCAAACTCCGGAGGCCTTATCCATTAGGCCACTGGGCCTTCACTTCGCAAGCTTGGCCTCAGTTTTTTTTCCTCAGTTATGTATCTTGTATATGGATTTAACATCATCCACTGCTCAATATACAGCATCAAACTAAGATAAATAAAGTTTGGTTTCTATAATGCTTACAAGAATACATCTTAAAATATATGTAGAGGTACAATTAGCATCAAGCTACATTTGTAAATTTATGTGATTATTAATGTTTTTTTGCCAAGTGCTTGAATAGCTTCCAATTGAGATCTAAAGTGATTTTTATTATATAAAAGGCAGACATGCACTCTTTGTATGTTTTAGAATGGGTTGAATGTCAGATCGCATATTGTTAAAGAGGACATCGGATGCAAAATCCACTTTTACATGCTGTTTGCATATATATGTGTCTTAGCAGTGTGTGAACACAACCACCCTAAAATGATAAAAATCCATTCACTCCTTTTTTAAATCCCCCCAAAAAGGGAACATTCTCAATTATCAAGCCGTTTTGATTTTCTGAGCATTATGACATGATGCTCAGGCCCGCCTACAACCACAGACTTACTGTCCTGTTTTACGTATTTTTCTTTAAAACAGCGCTGCAGGAAAGTGGAGTAGATTGCATGTTTTTATATTTTACGTGTATTAATATTTGCTACGTGTTGAATTAAAGTTTTTAAAAAGACGTTATCATGACCGTTGCAGCATCTGAGGACATTTTGCATGACCATGGCTTAAAGGGGCGGCCACACTGCACCTTTCATTCCATTAACTTCCATTCTTTTTAATGCAGTTGTGTCAGCCCTAACACGCAAGCTTGTGCAAAAAGTTTTGCATTTTGCTGCTCTCCAAAGTTCAAGCTTGGTGAACTCTGACCTGTAAATTCGCACTTGAAATTGTGTGGTCAACAGCAGAATGATACATCACAACATAACCTTGTAGCTAAATTTAAAATAACATAAATTTAAAACTGAAAAGTGGAGTGGATTTATGTTGTTAAAAAAAAGATGTTGCAAAGCATGACGTCATATCACAATCGTTGCAGCATACAAAGAAATTCTGCATGCTCAAAAATCTAGTGGTACTCAGGCTCCCTCTGGTGGTATACAGAGGAATCACTAAATTAAATATAAATTAATGTTAAAACACAATACAATTTAATTGAATCTGTACAATACCGTTTTTATTTAAGTTTTAGGAACACATTTTAATTGAATCATTATTTAAGTTTTTAATTTACCTGTTTGAAAGCACTGTGCAGTGTTAATGTTCAAACTGTGTATTTTTAATGTTGAAGTGGCTGACAACAATAAATATTCTTATTAGGAATAAAACTGCCTTGCTTTTGAACTGTGCAGAGCTGTAGCTGAATAGTTAGTTAGGCCTACTACACTTCTGTATTTTAATGCTGGTCATTATGGTAGTACTTGGAGAGCCAAATATTTTCTGAGGTGGTACTTGGTAAAGTTTGAGAACCACTGGTCTAGTGTGACTGCAGCTTAAAGTAAGATGAAACAAAGTAAGACTGCATGTCCACAGTCTGGCAACACTTAGTTCCAGACCCTTAATCTGTAGTATACCCATTTCTTGCACAGCCAACTTAAATTCATTACTAAGACTTAGTTTCAACTGGGATAATATATACTTTTCAAAGAACTGACTGATTGATAGTTGTTTCACTATTTTCAAATTCAACTCCACCAACACAAACATTTTACTATTGTGTGCGTACATTGTAAACAAGTGGAACTAACAGAAAATTATTAATCATTTTGGCAAGGGTATTATATGCACAGATGGAAATCTAAGAAACTTCTTTAGTAATGTTTTACATATTGTTTACTTAAACAAACAAACAAACAAACAAACAAAAATGATATCTAAAAAGCACTCAGTACTAGGAAAGGCTATTAATGAAGTTAATCTATTACAGTTTTTTACAATCACTTTTGCACTAATAACAGAACCTTCATGTCATTTTTCAAAATTCTAGACACAAAACTCAAAACAGTCATTATTTTTAACACAGGCTGTCCAGTGTTCAAAACTTGGCATATTGCATTCATATCTTTAGAGAAACCTTGCTTTTGCAGAAGCATTGTTTCTAAAAATCAAATTTATTATGAAATATCATAGGAACATTACTTTAGATCATCCTTACACAAGATACCCATAGCTTCATTGTGTATTTGTTAGTACAATCATTAAATATAGGTGTACAAAATATGTGATTCAGGTTTCATCGGAAATCATCATTGTCATCAGGCATCATTGAAATCCTGTAATGTGGAATTTACTGATCAAATTAAATCACAACATAAGTTTCGTAGATTACTTAAAAAAACAAAAACAACAAAAAACAATACAGTATACTGTAAACGGAAGTGTTCTTCACTGCACTATGGATCTATGTTTCCATCAACCCGGTCTTGTGGATTTGGCCACAGGTTCTCATCTACATCACAATGGATGTTTTCATTCGCTAAACATCTGGGAAAGAATCTTCTGGCATGGCGAATCCAGGCCTGACACTGATCTGCTGTGTCATTGCATGTCATTGCATGCATCATCCATGGCCTGGAGAAGAGTGACTTGTTCGTGAGGGTGCCTATCATAGACCTTCCACCTCCATGTGGAGAAAAACTCCCCAATTGGGTTAAGGAAAGGGGAGTATGGAGGTAAATGAAGGGCGAGAAACTGTGGATGGGCCTGAAACCATGCTTGGACCATTCGAGAATGATGAAACTGAACATTATCCCAAACTATTATGTAGGTCACACCATCAGCTCTACAGACCTGATTTAGCTCATCAAGGAAGGCTATGATAAGAGCTGCATTATATGACCCAACACAAGGTCTGCGTCCAACCACTCCATCTTCTGATATAGCTGCACACATGGTTATATTGGCTCCGCGTTGTCCAGGAACTTCAACAGTTGCCCGCTGGCCAATTAAATTCCAACCTCTCCTCCTTGTCTTAGCTAGGTTAAAGCCTGCCTCATCCAAAAACAAGAATTTGTGATGGTTTTCATCAGCACCAAGCTCCATCACCCTCTAAAATACAAAAACAATTACTGATTACAATGACATAGAATGTTTGGAGATTTTTTTCTCCCCCTAAAACAGGCAAATTGATCATACCTGAACATACTCAGACCTCAGTTGCTTCACTCGATCTGTATTTCTTTCAAAAGGCACACGATATAGTTGTTTTAAAGACACCTGATGTCTTTTAAGCACCCGTGCAATAGTGGGCAAACTTATGGCATTCACACTGCTGAATAAGTCATCATTGTCCAAGATGTACTGCTGAATTTCTCTAAGGCGAATATCATTTCTGACCCGAACCATATTGACCACAGCCTGCTCTTGTTGGTCAGTCAGAATTTTGCTTCTGCCTCCCCTGTTTGGCTTAATCTCTATTCTGCAGGGAGAAAGTCATAGTAAGAACAAATTTACAAAAAAAAAAAAAAAATCACATCACACTCTTTGGTACACACTGCCATGCTGTATACACTAATTCACTGCAACAGTTTGAAGTACCTTAAATTTGAGTAGATTCTGAAGACTTACCGGTTTTCATTGCAGAAAGTTCTGATAATGGAGGCCACAGATGATCTTCTGAGATTTGGTTGAAACATTGTAGCTGCTGCTCTCATCGTCATGCCATGATTTATGACATAGTCTACAACCATAGCCCTGATTTCCTTTGCTGCTGCTGCCGGTTTCTAGGTCTATGGTCTTGTCCTCTACCACGTTCACCCACACCTCTCAAACGAGGCCCACGGCCAACTCTCTGGTGAGGCCTAAGCCCTCCTCTATGACGAGGCCCACGGCCACCTCTCAAAAGGGGTGCTTGTCCCCTTCTATTCCTTTGACCACTGTGTATTCCTAGCCTTTCACCTTCCACTTCTGGCTCCATGTCCTCACTATGTTGAGTAGGCTACTACAGTGGGATACCACTCATCTTACTTATATATACATACAAATATGTGAAATCAATCAGCAGTAATGAGTGGCCATTAACTCATTAAAACCACAAAAGCAATTATGTAAAAAAGTGACATCTTGCATACAGTAATGTTGAATATGAAAATGTGTTCTGTAAAAGTGGTACATGGGACCATAGACACTATATCTGGTAAAGAATGAAATATGACATTCATAGATAATGTAGTCCACCTGGGGTCATATTCTGTGCTAGTTGGTATCAAATGATCCTTCCTGAAACTGTCATAATCTAAACATAGACTATTATTAATAAATTTTCATAAAAGCTATGCTTCAAGAGTAATGCAACAGTTACTTATCATTTTAAGCAGTTGGATCAATTGATAGTTGGATCTTTGTAATGAAATGAATACACACCAAACTCAGATGTAATGTGTGATTTGCATTTGAAATAGTAATACTTTGATGTTAAGTTGTGTCATTTTGAACCAGTGATTTTAGTTCAATGAACAAATGATCTTTGGCTTATATGTATTGTATCCAAGCATTTGAAAAAAAGAGTTAAGTGTTTTGAAAAATGTGCATTTTGATCATTGGTTGTGATTTATGTGTCTATACTATACTAAGTCTATACTGACTAATATGAAAGTGTTATAGATTGTTTGTTACCTTTTTTTGCTTTTAATATCACATAAAGGTGGAAAAAGGTCTGACATTATCTTGGATTCATTTTTTTTCCTCAAAAACATAGCACAACCCACCAAGGTACAGCAAAGAATTTATCCAAGGAAATACAACATGCTTCCACAATGTTAGTATTTTGTTACATACTACAGTTTAGTTATTTTAATAGATCCAATTAATAAATGTTCTAGGAACATTCCATTTTGGTTTTATTTTTATAAACATTACGTAATGTTCCCAGCAGGCCCGGCGGGCCTGGCCCACCCAATCAGAAGCTTGGCCCACCCTGGCCCCGCACTAGATAGCCTAACAGCCAATCACAAATTGGAGCGATATTCAGTTTGCTAGATTTTAATTTGTCTTTTTTTCCCGCTAACCGCTCACAGCCCGAAACATTTTAATATTGTATGTAGTTTTCGCGCTATCAGTACTCAGGGTATTGAAATCGCGGTTGCGCTGTTTACTTTCACTTTTGCTTTCGTGATTATTGCGCACTCTCTGTAAAGAATGTTTCTCATTGATGAGCATTAAGCAGCAAATCCTCAAGCATGGTCTGTCAGTCACGTCTCCTTACCCTTTTTTTCTATTTGATCAATGATCGATTTAAAATTTTAGCCCCTTAGCCTACCCCCAAACCTACCCATTTTATAGCTAATATAAAAGGATATAAAACGTAACTGACCAAAATATGCAGTCCAAATGACGCTGCGTTGCAGCCGCAGTCCTCTCTGGCTGAATACAGTATGTTTGTGAGGTGCAGAGCAGAATTTAAATTGTTAATCGCTGAAAATATTATCCAGAATATTTCCCTATTCATTCCGTGAAGGCGCGCGCGCATCATTCAAACACACCTCACCAGAAAACCTGTCGTTTCTTGATGCGGCAGTATTTGAGTTTGTAAAATGCACTTCAGCGCGGGTTTATTGCTGTTGCCTACGGTCGCTGGACTCGCTGCTCGGGATGGAGATGAAGATCGCCGGGTAAAGGCTTGAATTTGGGTCTGTTCCTCGCAGTCGTATGGATTCTGAAGATTTGGAGTACAGCGCACAAATAAAATCACTTAATTTTGTAATTATCCCACTGCGCAATGTGACGTCGTACTGACGTCTTTTCCATGTCATTTTTGGACGTCCAATTTCCGTCCATTGATGGGGTTGTTTTGTAAAAACATATGGGCTACCAAATAAATAAATAGTAATACAGATAATAAATCTTGTTTGTTTATAAATAATCTGTATTCATATATATAATCATGTTGATAGGCTCTATTTTGTAAAACACATTTACTGCAACTGCCATAGACGTCCAAATGACGTCCAAAAAAAACCCAGATCAAATGTTGAACGTCAAAATGACGTCCAAGTTGGGTAATGGATAGACGTCCAAATAGTGGACCTAGTTTGGACGTCGAATAGATGTCCATAATTGGTCATGGACCGACGGACCCGATATAGACATGATCTACACGTCTATCCGACGTCCAATGTTTAGTGGGATGTTGCGTTTTGGTCTATTGTACGGTTCTATTGTTAGTCACAGCATGTCGAAGAAAACGCCTTTTGTGTCCCACCACGGCAAACAAAGTAAATATTACATTAATGGTTAAACGATTGCATAAATGTTGTTTATTTTAAGGTTTTAAAGTGTAGTCTTGTTTAACATCATGCATCTTGGAAAGGAGCTGGCAGCAGAAATCAGACAGAACAGAACAGAATGTTATAATGTAAACGATTAAAAAATGTAATAATGCAACTGAAAACATAAGGCCATTGATATGACAACTAAAAACAACAATAATGAAATTAATACCACGATTTTAATATTCATAAGGATTCGTTTTTAGGTGTCGTCAATACATAAGTATTTGTAAATTTAGATGCTGTAAATACGTCAGTATAGTACGTGTTGGTGTCTGGAAAAACGTAAGTAAATGTACGTTTTATAGAACCACTTTTTACGTAAAATACATACGAATTATCATGAGATCACGTTGGTACAGATGCTCTCAGTTTAGAATTGTAGCGTATGTTTTCCAACTGAACTAAATGATTTTTATTTCTATAAAAATGCTAAACGTCAGTGAAGGCGGTGCCGCGGTGGTCAAGTAATGTAGTCAGTGTATGACCGTACATTGTGTAACACCAACTACATCAGATGAAAAAATGTGCAGTTCCATAATCTTTAGTGCTCTGTTTTCACACACTAATTTTGTACTTAATCTACTAAAAATTGTCCTTTAGTAAGATAATCTTAATAACATCTATGGTGTACTCAGCTGTGCTATTTTGAGGCACTATAAACTAAAATGTGCTTTTATCATAATATCTATGTATTAAAATAATGTATGTATTTACCACTACCCCCAATTCCAAGAATGTTTTACATCCTACAAATATATACAGGGACGACGGAAAATGCATTCAGTGGGATAAAAATGTAATCATTAGCCTATTGTAAATATTCTTTATTTTAGATTTATTTTACTTTATTTTATTTTTTAAAGACTAAGCAGCAGTCTATTGGTCGTTATAAGACAGAATGGAGAAGCTGAAGGCGCAGTTGTAGATGATGGACGGGGGTAAGAAAGAATCAGGCCAGAGTGCACAGTAGGTGGCGGTAATGCTCCAAAGGAACGATCCGCCATTACACATGAAGAAGAAAAAGCCAATCAGCAACTGTTCTCAGTTTTGAACGTAAAGCGGTTCATCGTCATGGTGCCTAGTATTGTTCAATGGTTCTGTAATAGAAGACTTAATATTTTATACTTACACAGCTATTAAGTAATCTTGAGAGGGGATCTACATGTTGATAATAAGTTGTTAAGGTAAATTAAATTGTCAACATACCGCTTTTTTAATTTTTAAACAATGGGCATGGTCAGTTATTTCCTGTTTAGAGGTTTATCCGTGTATTCAGTCGATTTATGGTTGATTTCGTTTGCTTTTCTCTCAAGAATTATTAAATAATTTCTACTTATTTTGAAATGTATTATATTCAGAAAGTGTTTTTTATGAAGCTAACATTACAAACCGTTTAATCCGTTCCGATCTAGGGCGTTTGCCTTGAAAATGTGTATATTTGAAAACTGTCAGTGAAATGTCACTGTTCTCGAGTGTTTAGTTCAAGTTCATTGTCTGCTTGTGTTGGTTGTTAGTTCACAATTGCGATTAGTACACAAACTGTTTCAAGGGATCATGGGATTAATGATTAGTTTATTTAAAACATTTTCTAAAATCTACATTACAAATAACATGATGATTTTCAGGTCATCTCCTGTAAAGATTATTGTCTTGTAGCAACCAAAAATGCAGTGAAATTCAAAAATTGTTGTGAATTTTGTTTGAATTGGGGAATGGAATGTTTATAAAACTTTGTGGTAATACTGTACAATAAGGTCTGTTTGATAACATGAACTAACAATGACTGATAAATATTTACAGCATCTATTAACCTTTGCTAATGTTGGTTAACAACGCTCATGTTAGTTTACAGTGCGTTAACTTATGTTAACAGATACCACGTGTTAGTAAATGTTGAAATTAAAATCAAGTAATAATATATGCTATAGAAGTATTGTGAATTGTTAGTTCATGCTAAATATTCTGGTTAACTAAAATTAACAAATTAAACGTTATTGTAAAGTGTTACAAATAAAACACTTCATTGTCTTTACAGAATATGTTTATTAGCAGAGGAAATACAGTTTTTGCTCTTTTTCCAAAGTGACTTACATTTTTTCACTTTATGAATTCCCAGGGACTTGAATCTATGACCTTGCCATGGATATCACATTATCTAATGTTTAAGTTTCTGGTTGTTTCTCTATTTTTGTATAGTAATAGTTTAATTCTACTTTGTAGTAAAGATCCAAGATGAATGCAAGAGGAAAAAATGGGCCGGTGTTTATCAAGACGTACAGTAAACGAATGCGAAAGGTGGAGCCTTGGTTCTCCCCTGACCTGAAGAAAGCAGCTTTCTCTTTTTCAAGCACTCCTTCATCAGACCAGTCCATGCCAGAGACTACACAACCCAAGAAACGGTAAAACACGCTCTCGCCTATTTATTTCTATTTCATTAACATTGCCATTTTATTTTACTGTGGTCACACTTTTCTACATGCAGCCTGTTATTGTGCATTACAATTTTTCGTTCCTTTCTTTGTTCTAAGGAAAGTAAGAGAAACAGCCTCCCGCCCAACTAAGTGCAAAGGCATGACTGCTATAAAGGAGAATGAGAGTGATGAGGAAAACTATGCACCATCTTCATCACTCAGGTCAGGACTGTGGCAAAACAATGGCAGCATTACGCAGAGCAGATGAAATGTCTGCACAGAGAATATATTATGATATTATGATGATAGAACCCTAGGTCTTATTTTACTCAGAATTTAAAGATTCTAAAACCTGTTAGAAATTCTCAAAACACTGAACAGCTGTTGTCTTTTCCTTCACTGTTCTGTTTAATTTTGTTTCAACAGAAGGAAGACAAATGCCAAACCATCAGTAAGATCTACAGCTGGGAGAAAGGTGGCAAAAAGAAAAAAACAATCAATCATTTTCAGCAGCAGTGAAAATGAGGATGACTCCTTTAAGATGAAGAATGAAGTCCATCCAAAAACATCTGCTGATGAATGTGCTGGGTAAGCTTGTTATGCGTTTTTTTTTTTAAATCTGAAAATTGTTATACTCAGTCAGCATGAGTGAAATGTTGTTTTGTACCCGTGCAGTGCAAAGAAAGTGTTAGACCCTCCCCATTTGAGCAAGTTTGTCACACATCGCAAAAGACCACCGCCACCTGTCCAAAATAAGAGGATCGTAAGTAACAGGATGCTGGGGCTACTTTGTATTTAAGAGAGAAAATTCTGATGGACTGTCATTAAAAGGCGTTCTTGTTTTTCTCCTAGTCTGTTGTTCTTCACCGCACGCTTGATTCCTCAGATGATTTCCTCCCTTCGCTCTCCAAAAACAAGCGTGTTGCGAGCAGAAGGCCATTGTACATGCATAACCGTGACTCAAATAATCATGCTGTTCACAAGAACCGCAAACGCTCACAGAACCGTGTGGCTCTGGCTGAGGTCTCTTTCAATGATAGCGATGACCAGCAGCTTCCGAGTAAACGCCCTCTTCTATCAAGCACCCCTTCCGTGGTATGCAGACAGCTCCAGATGTTACCAGAGCCCTCCATCAGTGAGATCTCCTCCCTCAGCTTTGATGAACTTCACCAACCTACAGAAAACAACAACAGCCTTCATAGTTTAAAGAATGTCCACACTGCACAGAAGATAAATCTCTCTTCTGGAGAGAGAGTGGTGGAGCAGATTGAGGGAGAAGAGGAAGCGGTTGTGGAAGAGCAAGCTGTGGAACAGAGAAAAGAAGGATGTGCAGAGGCCAAGTCTGCCCAGGCAAGCACAGGTTTTCAATGTGTGTCACCAGAGGCACGCCTAAAATCTTTAACTGATGAGCTAAAAGAGAGGTGAGTAATGGTTGTTCATTTAAATAGAGAAACAACTTGCACTTGTTTTTTTTTTTTTTTTTGGTTTTACAGCAAATGTTTAGCAATTTGTCAACTAACATTTACCTCAGGAAATTAGGGCTGATAATAATTGACAAGAAAAGGCTTGGTCGACCAAAATTTTATTAGTCGCTTTGTCGCAGAAAAAAAAATACCACAGGAAGTGGCAAAGTCACTTGATGGACAGATTGTTAACGGCTTGTCTGTGTGGTAATACAGTACATCGTGCAGGACATCCAAATGCTCACCTATCATTCATCAACCTCAAAAATGGCTATTTTCTTCTGAAAGGTGTATGTAGTAGCAACTTTACATGGGCGCTCAATCTAATGTTAACCTAGAAAAATTTGCACTATTCAAGTGTCTGTGCGGAGTGTGTAAGCTGAATAATGGTGCGCTTATACTGCATGACAGATGGAGGTGCTGGTGTGGTCACTTGCTCTTAAAATACTCCGCCATTTTTGGTCACCCAGATAAAAGTAATACATATTTCAAATCTGTACAGACTCAATGTTTATTTGTGTGCATTCAGAATAATAACGAACCGTTGCGCTTTTGTAAAATAATTCAAGCAAACAGGATGCAAAGTAGGATGCTATATAGCCAATTAAAGGCTCATTATTATATTTTGTATGGTTTATAAGCGACTAATAGTCGACTAATGCTTAAAATGAATGACTACTGGTCGACCAGAAAAATCTAGCATATAGCAAAAATTGTAAATATATGCATTGCTTTTTTTAAAAAGTTTTTTTTTTTTTGGGAAAAATTGAAAAACTGACATGGAAGAGAAGAAATTGTTGAATATAGTCATTATTTTTGTTTTCTTTTCACACAAAAACTATTCTCATAGCTTAAATTTTAAGGTTGTACCACTGATGTCACATGAACTATTTTAGCGATGTCCTACCTACCTGGTCCTTGAATGTGGTAGTATCGTTGCTGTCTGTGCAGGGTCAGAAAGCTTTCGAATTTCATCAAAAAAATCTTAATTTGTGTTCTGAAGATGAACAAAGGTTTAAAACATAAGGGTGAATAATTAATGACAGAATTTTCATTTTTTGTGAACTGTCCCTAAAAAAGAATGAGTAGATATGTTCAAACCTTTGACTGGTAGTGTTAAATGTTTTTATTTGAATAAAACATTTCAGTTAAGTTTTGTCTGTTTTGTTTGATTATATAGGTGCCGCACAGTTGATGTGGCCGTAACACTCAAGAAAACAGATGTCTCAGACCATCTACTGGTGCAAAGCTGCAGCAGGGAACGGGAAGAGAAGACTGGCTCAGTTTATTTGAAGTCCTCTGTGGCAGCAACCAGTCAGAACAGCCAAAGCTACATAACTGTATCATCCAGCTCCTCTTCCCTGTCCCAGCCGTCGATCTATATCTCCTCCTCCAGTTCTCTGTCCACTTCCCCTTTCTCTGGAGTTGTTTGCTCGAACCAGTCACTTATCGAGCGTCTTAAAGCTAAATGTTTGTTATCTTCCCTTGCGGTCAGCATTCCACGTCTTGACTTGGGTGCATATTTGTCTGCCCACCAGGGGGCAACAAAAGCCCCTTGTATTCAGTCCCCATATACCTGCCACAGGGAAATTGCCACCTCTCCAACTTTTAAGGAGACAGGGAATGCTGTCTTAAACAGTCCAGCAAATAACAGGACTTCCAGTAATGCTGAAGCAGTTGTCCAACACTTGTCTGCATCATTCCAACCACCCCCGGTCTCTCCACCTGTCTCTGCAGCTCATAGCAAAACACGGCCGCCTGCTATGCCTAAAGAACGCACAGGTGCTGGTACTGGCACTGCTCGTAAAGTTTGTGTGAGTGGACTTAATGTCAGCCGCTGGTCAAAGAGGGGTACTGGAGAATTCAATGAAAAACGGAAGAAAAAGGAAGTGCGGAAAAAGGCTGTGACAGGAGACTACAGTTCCTGTAGTAGCATGTTGTCTGCTGGAGCCGACACGTATGCTGGGGTCAGTTATCATTGTCAGGAATACATTCATGTGCTTATTTTGCTATAATAGTCTCTCACATTCTTTGACGAGTAAATGAACACTTTTTTTTATATTGTAACCATTTGCTCATAACACATTCCTGTATATTTCTGTAATTCATATTGGAATTGCGTGTTTAAAATAATTAAATATATGCATGGGTCAAGGGGCATGATTTATTATGACCAAAAATATATTTTTTTATTATTATTTTATTATTTAAAAAATTTGGTTAACACACACAGATGTTAACCTGACAGTCACACTTTGAAAATGTAATTTTGCAATGTTTGTCAACTTAAAAGGGACTACGAGTAATTATCTCATTTTATAAATGTTACTGTTGATGTTCCCCTATCCATCCATCCCTCCCTCCCCTCTCTCCTTCCTGCCAACATCCATCCATCCATCCCTCCCTCCATCCATCCTTCCCTCCGTCCCTCCATCTCTCCCTCCCTCTGTCCATCATCCATCCCCTCTCCACCCATCCCACTCCCATCATCCGTCCCTCCTCCCTCCATCCCTCTCTCCTCCCAATGCTCATCCCAGCATCCTTCCAGCGCCTGTCCATCCATCCCTTCATCCCAAGCGTCCATCCATCCATCTGTCCATCCATCCATCCATCTCTTCCAACATCCATCCATCCCTCTCTCCCTCCCTCCCTCCCTCCATCCATCCCAATATCCCTCCCTCCCTCTTTCCATCATCCATCCTCCCCTCCCCATCCATCCCCCTCTCTCCCTATGTCCATCCCAACATCCCTCCCTCCATCTCTCCATCTCTCCATCTGTCTGTCCATCCATCCATTCATCTCACCATCCCTCCCTCCCAAAGTTTGTTCCTCCATCCCTCCCTCCCAACATCCATCCTTCCATCCATCCATCCGTCCGTCCCTTCATCTATCGATCCATCCCTCCCTCCCTCCCTCCCAGCATTCATCCCTCGATCTATCCGCCCTCCATCCATCGATCCATCTGTCCCTCCCAACATCCATTCATCTCTCCATCCCTCCCTCCCTCCCTCTGTCCGTCCCTCCATCCAGTGATCCATCCCAACATCTGTCTGTCCGTCTAACCATCCATCCCAACGTCCATCCATCAATCCATCCCTCCCTCCATTCGTCCATCTCAATGTCCATCTGTCCGTCCATCCATCCATCCATCCCAACAAAATCTAAAGTTTGGTGGATGTTACTTTTCGGAGAGAAGAAAAATCCCACCAAAAGTTTCATTTTTTTTTTTCTTCTGTGCGTTCATGCAGGAATCGACATGCGGCTGGCTGCAGGGCACCAGTGGGATTGGTCTGGCTGTGACACCTCTCAGAATGGAGCAAATGAATCTGTCTTCCATTCTTGCCAACTTCACTCCTGACACACTCACAACACACTCTTGGGGCCGACTAAAGGCTGCACTGTCCCTGCATAAGAAGAAAACTGGTATGTTTACAACAGGCTAGATAAAGCCAGTAGTCTTTGATTCATACACCAAACAACCCAAAGTGTGCATATTTAAGAGCTTAAGGGGCATTTTACATGGTACGTGATGGGTGGCAAGCCTTCAATGCCACCTTTGTTATAATACACTCTCTCCCTTTGAAATCTTAAAAGCGTCTAAAATGGCCTTAAGTGCTTGTCACTTTTCCTAAAAGCACCTGTTATGTATAAATTGCTGAATGTGTGTGTGTGTCTATGTCTACATGCCACAGCATTTCCCACACCTCGAAGCTTGATTCAGTCTCATCTGAAGTCCCCAGGCTCTGGGTTTCCAGCTGACAACAGTGTAGACCTGTTTGCTTCCCCTTTCTGCACACCATCCAGAATCACACCTTCACGCATGCTTCGGGCCACCATGAACACCCCCATGGTAAGGACACAGAGATTTGTGTTCACACCTCAAAATAATTAACAATTGTTATGTAAAGAAGCTGTATCCCCAAGACATATAAACCATTATGTAACTTTCCTGTACTGATGGGACTGTAAGGCTGGGGAGCAGTAAGATTTTTAATGTTTTTTAAAGAATTCTCTTATGCTCATTAAAGCTGCATTTACTTGATGAAAAATACAGAAAAAAACAGTAACACTGTAAAGTATTATTATAGGTTAAAAAAAATCATTTTCCTTTTTCACATTTTAAAAATATAATTTATTCCTGTGATGCAAAGCTGAAATTTCAGCATCATCATTACTCCAGTCTTCAGTGTCACATGATCCTCCAGAAATCATTCTGATAAATAGTAATGTATTACTTTTGTTATCAATGTTCAAAACAGTTGTGCTGCCTAATATTTTTTTTTAAATGGCATATAGAAGTTTTTTTCTAACAATATAAGTCTTTGCTATCACTTTATCAATTTAACACATCCTTGATGAATAAAAGTATTAATTTCTATCAGAAAAAAAAGGAATAAAAATGTACTGACCACAAGCTTTTAAATGATAGATTATATTGTTACAAAAGATTTCTATTTTAAATAAATGCAGTTTTTTAAGGTTTTATTCAGGTTCCAACAAAATATTAAGCAGCACAGCTGTTTTCAACACTGATAATAAATCAAAATATTAGAATGATTTCTGAAGGATCATGTGACATTGAAGACTGGAGTAATGATGCTGAAAATTCAGCTTGGCATCACAGGAATAAATTACATTTTAAAATATATTCACATAGAAAACTTTAATAAACCTTAATAAGCCTAAGAAACGTCTTTAAAAAAACATTAAAAATCTTACTGATCCCGAACTTTTGAACAGCAGTGTATAATATTAATTTCTGTCCTTGTTTGTCTGTGGTCCAGATTTCATATGACGAAGATATCAGTGATGCAGAAAAAGTGTATCAGGAATGCCAGCAGAATGGCCCAATTTCCTTCAGTGACTGTATCCCTCCAGCTCGCATGAAACACTGCAACAAGATCGGTGAAGGGACGTTTGGAGAGGTCTTCTCAACCATAAATGATTCCAACGAGACGGTTGCTCTCAAAGTATGTGCACAATTGAATCAACATATGGTTTTACTGTCTTTATTGCCTCTGACACATCATAGGGTGATTTAATGCAAACATTTAGTATTTAAAATAAAATGTGACTGTGTAAAATGTGACTTATATGTACATATTTAAGAATAGTAGTTTGGTGACATTGAAAATTTTGGTAATTTGTAAGCAGAATTATTTCTTAAACTTACAAAAAATTATGTACAAAAGTGATGTTTAAATGTCATTTCTGTAGATCATCCCAGTAGAAGGCAGTCAGCAGGTCAATGGTGAACACCAGAAAACTTTTGGCGAAATCCTCCATGAAATCATCATTTCAAAGTATGACGTCTGGCATAGCTCAGCAAATCTTTGAATATTTACACATTTGAATGTAATGGTGTGTAAATATTTAAACACATCTTCAATGTTCCTACAGAGAGCTGAGCAGCCTTAACACGAAGGAGATTAACAAGACAGATGGTTTCATTGGGCTCAACAAGTATGCTGCTTTTTTTTTTTCTTAGTTAACTTGGGTGTAAAATGAGGTGATTGGAAATATGAGAGTTATAGTTCTATAGATTGGAGAAGGTGATTTTGTTTTGTAAAGTTTTTCTTTCATAATTTTTCTTTGTGAGTGAACTATTCCTTTATGTTTTAGTCTGCATTGTGTTCGAGGACGCTATCCAGATGATCTGCTCAAAGCCTGGGATAAGTTTGACCGTCAGAAGGGATCTGAGAATGACAGACCTGGTAAGCTAAAAGTACAAACAATTTGTATGCCTTTTAACAGTATTTTGTGATTTAATGTTTATTAATGTATTCATCTGTTGGCACAGATTTCTTTGATGACGAACAGCTGTTTTTAATCCTGGAGTTTGAGTTTGGAGGGAGTGATCTAGAAAACATGAATGGAAAGGTACCTTGCACACACAAGAATTTTCCTTTGTAGACAGGTTTGCTTTTTTTTTATACAGGTTGGGCTATTCCAGTCATTTCTGTGAACTCCACTGAACACCTTTGAGGTGAATTCAGGCCCAATCACCCAACATCACGGATGCTTTTGTCATTGCATGGTTTAAAATGTTGCCATCATTTAGTAACATTTTCCAAACTCGTCTTTCATCCATCTTTGAAACTAAAATATTTTTAATGAAACCTGAGATATTTAAGTCTCTACTGAAAGTCCAATCCACCAAAACTTTAAATGGCTCATAAAAAGTAGATGAACTGTAGTTTATCATTATGACAACTTGAAGTGTATGATTGATTGTGTGTACCATTGCAGCTGTCTTCCATGGTCCAGGCCAAGAGTGTTCTACATCAAGTCACTGCAGCTTTGGCCGTAGCTGAGCAAGCGCTGTGCTTTGAACACAGGTAACGTTTAAATTTCATTATAAATGTACCATGTGCATAAAAATGTCTGTGTAAGCTGATGTAAGTGTTGTGTGCTGGTGTTTCAGAGATCTTCATTGGGGAAACATCCTGGTGAAGAACATTAAGCACAAGCACAATGAGTTCATTCTGAATGGATCAGTGCATTCTGTAGAGACACGAGGGGTTCACGTCAACATTATTGACTACTCACTCTCACGCCTGGAGATCGGTCAGTCCAAGACTAAACTGTTTCTCTTACTCTTTTAAAGTAGTTTGTTGTGCCTTGACATGCTTTCAAAGCATTAGGGTCACATGTTTATTAACTATTAGACATGAGACAATAAATTAACTCACTCCTAAAATGGTGAGTTTTAGCCTGACTTCAGACCTTTCTTGACTTTCTCCACTGCATTGAACATTTAAAATCATACAACATCATAAGTTTGACAGTCTGTAGAATTTATTATAGCAAACTTTAATTTTCTTTCAGCTTTTACAGATGTTCATGATCTGGAAAATTCTCATAAATTAACTACAAAACCATATTTGGTCCCAATCTGGCTAGCTGTTGTTTAAGGACAAGTTTGCAGATTTTCAGAACGGCTTGTATTGTTTTAATGAAGGTAGTATAAATATGGAGAAAGAGTACATTTCCATATATATGTTTCCAACCATTACAATACAAAGGTGTTTGAAAGTTGACAAAGTTATCCTTTTAAAGGATTACTTAATTTCCTGATAATTTACTCACCCCTGTGTCATCCAGGATGTTCATGTCTTTCTTTCTTCAGTCGAAAAGAAATTAAGGTTTTTGAGGAAAACATTCCAGGAATTTTTTTCATGTTGTGGACTTCAGTGGGCATCAGCAGGTTGAAGGTCCAAATTGCAGTTTCGGTGCAGCTTCAATGGGCTCTACACAATCCCAGCCGAAGAATAAGTAAAACAACATTGAACGATAGTGAATGTGGAGGAAAAAATTAGATGTAGTTTTTCGCCTTACCCAACCTTTTTGAACCAAAGTACACAGGTGAAGAACTAACCATGCATGACCTTTCCAACATAATTACATTATGCGTGCAGTCATAGATGCGCATGGCAGAGCTAGTGCAAGATGAGCATTTGTGGTTATAAAGGGTGTACTTTTTTTTTCTTTTCTTTTTTTTAAAGGGGTCATCGGATGCAAAACTTACTTTTACATTTTGTTTGATGTATATGTGTATATGTACACAACCACCCTATAATGCTAAAAGTCCACCCAGTCGTATTTTTTACTTTTTATAAGTAATATCCCCTTTTTCAAATCAAGCCATCCTAAGCATCTTGTCTGAGTGACGTCACACCAACCAAGGCTGCTCCAACGATAGATAATTGATACGGCCGTCTTACCTTAGATCCGCCCTGAGTGAGCTGTAAACAGCCACTGTTTTAACGGCGGAGCAGGGGAAGACAAGAATGGCTCTTAAAGGAGAAGTCCACTTCCAAAGCAAAGATTCACATATAATGTACTCAACCCCCTTGTCATCCAAAATGTTCATGACTTTCTTTCTTCAGTCGTAAAGAAATTGTTTTTTGAGGAAAACATTTCAGCATTTTTCCATATAATGGACTGCTATTGTGCCCCGATTTTGAACTTCCGAAACATAGTTTAAATGCAGCTTCAAACGATCCCAAATGCGGTTGTAAATGATCCCAGCCGAGAAAGAAGGGTCTTATCTAGCGTGATAATCGGTGATTTTCATAAAAATAATACAATTTATATACTGTTTAATGTCAAACGCTTGTCTTACTCTGCGCTGACTGTTTTTTTTCGGGTCATGACAGTTAGTGTATGTCGAAAAACTCCCATCTCATGTTCTCCCTCAACTTCAAAATCGTCCTATATCACTGTTTTACCTTTTTTTGTTAAGGGTGTTTGATCTTCTTGGCATGTTCACTTTGCAAAGACTGGCTCGGTACTTCTGCAGTGATGTAGGATGATTTTGAAATGATTTTTGAAGTTGAGGGAGAAAATACAGTTGGAGTTTTTCAACATACCCTAACTGACTTGAACCGGAAAAAAAAACAGTCCAGGCAGAATAAGACAAGACGAGCATTTGACATTAAAAAGTATATAAATTGTATTATTTTTATGAAAATCACCGATTATCACGCTAGATAAGACCCTTCTTTCTCAGCTGGGATCATTTACAACCGCATTTGGGATCTTTGAAGCCGCATTAAAACTGCTTTTTGGAAGTTCAAACTCAGGGCACCATATCAGTCCATTATATGGAGAAAAATCCTGAAATGTTTTCCTCAAAAAACAATTTCTTTACGACAATTTCTTTATGAACATCTTGGATGACAAGGGGGTGAATCTTTGTTTTGGAAGTGGACTTCTTTAAGCGAATGAGGTGTTCTGTTGAATGTAATAAAGAACATAGCAGTTACTCCTGACATCTGAGCTGCTGAAGACGCAGAGAATTAACGTTAGTTAATGTTATTCTGTACTGTACTGTCCCCTTATTCTTCGGCTGGGATCGTGTAGATCCCTTTGAAGCTAAATTGAAACAATTTAGACCTTCAACCCACTGATCCCCATTGAAGTCCACTATATAGAGAAAAATCCTGGAATGTTTTCCTCAAAAACCTTAATTTCTTTTCGACTGAAGAAAGAAAGACATGAACATCTTGGATGACATGATGGGGATGAGTAAATTATCAAGAAATTTTAATTCAGGAGTGAACTAATGTTTTAAGAATTTCATTTATGCTAAAGTTGCAACCCTGTTCCCAACCACATTTTGTTTAAATAATTAATGTTACTTTTTTTTTTTTTTAAATGCAAATGTCTGTAAATCAGTCACTTTATTTTACTTTTTTGATGTTTTTGGTAAAAGTTGAATGACTTTGTTTGGTAAGAGTTGATAATTTTTACTCCCTGATGCAAATGAATAGGAAAAAGTTTTAAATGTTTTACATTTCTATCTCTCTCTTTCAGATGGACTGACGGTGTCATGTGATATATCTAATGATGAGGAGTTGTTTATGGGTCAGGGAGATTATCAGTTCGAAATCTACCGTCTAATGAAGGAGGAAAACAAGTATGTGCTTTAGCCTCAGAGAAAATATTAAGTTGATAGTTTGCCTAAAAAATTTAAACTCAACCTCATGTTGTTCCAACTCATAAGACCTTCGTTCATCTTCATAACACAAATGAAGACATTTTTGATGAAATCCAAGAGTTTTCTGACCCTGCTTAGACAGCAACATGACTGACATGTTCAAGTTCCAGAAAGGTAGTCATGACATTGTTAAAATAACAGTGGTTCAATGGAAATGTTATGAAGCTATGAGAATACTTTTTGTGTGCAAGGAAAACCACTGAACCACTGATGTCACATGGACTATTTTAACAGTGTCCTTATTACATTTCTGGGCCTTGAATGTGGGAGTTTCGTTGCTTTCTAAGCAGGGTTAGAAAGCTCTCGGAATTCATGGAAAACATTTAAATTTGTGTTCCCGAAGATGAAAGAAGGTCTTTCGAATTACAAATTAGGTCTTATTATTTTCATCTTTGGGTGAATTATCCCTTTAAAACTCTTTTATTTTAAATTTTTGAATAATCATTGTTTTTCTCATTCTCTCTGTCTCAGTAACTGCTGGTCCAGCTATAATCCTCATTCCAACGTGTTGTGGCTGCACTATCTGGCTGATAAACTGTTGAGCATGAACTACAAGACCAAAGCCCAGACCAACCAGCAGAGGACAATGAAGAGCGCCCTCAAATCTTTCCAGTCGGATATTCTCAATTATCCGTCAGCTACAGAAGCTCTTATGAACTGCAAATTATTTCAGTGAAACATTTGTTTTAATTAACACAATAGATAGACCTGTATATTTAGTTACTAGTTCAGGGCAAGTACAGTATTCTAACGTTTTGTAAAAAGATATTAAAAAAACAAATAAAGAACATGTGCAATCATGCAATTTAAAAAACAAAAATATGTAATTTATTGATATACATTAATTATTTTGAGATAGTTACAGTTTTGGCATAGTATGGCAAAACCAGCTTTTCTTGCATTCTCTTTTTGTTAATTAAGAAAAGTCTCAGCATTCCACATCACATTTTCAGCAATCCAGACTTGGCAGTTTATTTTTATAAATTAATAGATGTCCATGTTGGATTTGCTGCAGACCTGTTCAGGGTTGCGTTTTTTTAAGACCTTGTTTGATCTTCCTTGTGCTGGAGGCATAATGTGCAAGGAGAGACCACAACATCGATGGAGGAAGCCTCAGCACAGCAACATTCTTGTCTTTCTGCGCTTTGATATGCCCACCCACACTGTGACCTTAGTGTCCTGTTGTCCTTTACCGTTCTGATGAGTTCTTCATGGTTGAATGCATAATCTCTTCATTTTTGTAACATTTTAAGACATTGGGCCTGTGTGCTGCTGTTCGTTCGACAGGATAAAAGTGAGATGCATCCTGTAGAAAAGCTTATTTGGTGTTAGCTTGCAGTTGAGTGTAATTATGCAGGAAAAGGAGACTTTGGTGAGCTTGTTCTCAAAATGTTGGGACAGATATAGCCAAAGATTTGTGGGACCTCAGAAAGAGAAGTATTTGGTGAACCACTCCTGTTTTTGAGGGTCTTGTCCATCAGGTCCTGTTTCAATGACCCTCTGCTCAGCAGGAGTCCTGGAACAAAAGTACAAAATTTTTTGCAAATAGGAATAGGAAAGAAAAGAAGTTAAGGAAAAAAGTTAAGAGATTTGTTAACACTAAATCAGGGAAAGGTTGTTTATTGTGTTTAAGACTTTGAGCTCAAGCAGCTGAATAGGTAGTTAACACAGCATGTATGGATTTTTTTTTTTTTTTAAATTAATGTCAGGGTTAGAATGTATGCACCAAATTTTTTTAATGTAAAAGTGGGCGCAACCATTAGCATCCGAGGCTTCAGGTTGCAGCTTTTTCCAGTTACAGTGTATGCTATACTGCACGTTTTGGCAAATATAGTTGGTCATCTAACTATTTTTTTCCTTTTTACATTTGGGAACGTGTTTTGTTTTTATATTTTTTACTTTACAAATGTTCAGTGCTACAACTTGGATTATACAAAAATGCAAACAAATAAAAAAGGTACTCAGAAGGCAAAAATGAGCTTTTATTGGTCTTTAGACCAAGAGTGCTATTTTAGTATTATTTAATGTTAATATAGTATTTCATAATATCCCTAGTGAAAAATAAACATCCTAAAATGTATTTAAAATACATTAATTTCAGGCCAGGTATACTACAAATACATTTACATATTTATGTACTTAATAAAAATACCCTGTAATTGTACTTCCAGTATATTACGCTGGTATACTTAAAGTCTGCTAAATTGGAACAATAAATTTTGTACTTAATGTACTTTCATTGTGCGGAAGTAGTGAAGTCCAACTAAAGATACCCTTAAGTATATTTGATTGTGGAACTATTGCAAGTATACTTCAGGTACACTTTAAATATTGTGCATTTAAAGACTGATATTATTCAAAGATCATTAAAATGTCAGTAAATATGTTAATAGATTTGAACTATACATATGAAATGTATTTTAAATATATTTAACTAGGGATTTCAAAATAAATTTACATTTGCATATTTGTGATTTTTTTTTTTTTTGTTACATTTATATTCCCTAGTAAAAAAGTAATAGATTTAAAACATCTAGTTTATTTTATTTATTTTATACTAAGTATAGTTCAAGTCTATTAACATATTTACTGGCATATTGATTGAGACTTACTAATATAAAAATTGTAACTACACTTTATTTAGGAGTACTACTTGTGCACAATGCACATTTCTTAATATTAAGCCTAAAATATGTTTTAATGTCACTATTGGTGAGGACTGTATGACCATTAAATAAAATCAGTCTTTAAATGCCAACTATTTAAAGTGTGCCTAAAGTATACTAGCAAAAGTTCCACTTTAGCACAATCAAATATACTTAATTATATCTTTAGTTGGACTTCAGCAATACTTCCACACAATTAAAGTGCATTAAGTGAAAAATTAGTTGTTACAATTTAGCAGACTTTAAATATACTAGTTTAGTATACTAAAAGTACAATTGCAGGGTATTTTTATTAAATACATAATATGTAAATGTATTTGTAGTATACTTGGCATGAAATATATTTTAGTATATTGATTTTTCACTAGGGTTATGTGATTTTGTCAGATTTTAGTTAATATTTACATTAACACTGGTTTTAAATCCTAATTGAGATTTTGGGCTAGAAACCCTGAACTACATTTATTTACATATTATATGTATATACAGATTCTTTTGTGAGCAATTTCAAACCATGTTTTACAATATGAAATAATTTTTTTCTAAAAACAGAAAAGGCACCACATACAGAAAATCTTTAAGTTGCTTTGGATAAAAGCATCTGTTCAATGAAAAATATGTAATTATTACGTTTGATATGAAACAAAAACTCAGATTTCAAATTCGCATGTGAACTGATCATCTGTTTCACTTTAATACCAGTTTCAAAATAAACATGAATGAACATCCAAAGGTATGCTAAAATATTATAATTTTTACTGTTTTTTTTTCCAGTGTTTAGGTTCTGTTTTAATAAATCTGTCAAGTTTTTACAACAGCCACAGTTTAAATGTTTATACTTCAAAAAACAAATTGGAGTAGAAATATAATTATGTAATTTTTAACAAAATATTGAGTGTAATTTAAGCATTTGTATACAAATCAGTTCACTTTAACCTTCAATATTATAGTAATGTAGTACCAACTGACTCTCATGTATATTTTACAGCATTACTTGAGAATTTTTTTCCCTTGAGAAAATTTGACATGTTCTGCACCTGATATACATCCAAAATAATCGATATTGGAAATGGAATCGAATTGTGAAATGTGTTCCAAAACCCAGCCCTAGTAATTATGTATTATTAATTCTTTGTATGAGCATAGGCCATATGTTGAATTTGTATTTAAAAAAAATAGAAAAGAAAAAAAGTTTTCAGGATATGAAATTCAGGATTTGTTGTTATGTAAGAGATTACCTGATGTGCTGGTTGTAGTTGATTTTAAGCTGCGGCTGATGTCGCACCTCTTGAGAAGGTGGGCGGCTCTGTCTAATAGAGGCTCTGTGTTCAGTATGAGGGGAGTTGGGTGTGTGTGTCCTTGTTAGGGTGGTTCCTCGCCCGCTCTGTTCCAGATTGGGTAATCCACGCTCCATAACTGGTGAGCATTTTGCCTTGGGTGACCCCCCATCATATGAGCAGAGGTTTGGGATGCTAGTTTCCTCAACCCCTTTTTTCTATAAACAGAAGGCAGATTATAACAGATTAATCCTAAGATTCAGTAAGCATGTTCTTCTTTCAGTTATTGTCTGATACTAGATGAATGGAATTTCGATGTGCTGTGGGATTTGGAAAAGTGTGTATGTGTGCTACCTTCATAGTAGGTGTGAGGGTCCCTGCTTGTGTCCTAGAGTCATAAGGCTTCAATATTTCATCGCTGCACAGAGGTGGATGCTGGGATAGCTGGTGGAGATCTTCCTGAAATAGAAAAAGAAATGCTGTGATAAGACAGAAGGGTACAAGCATGCTGTGTCTCACACATCTGTGCTTGTGCGTGTCTAACCACAAGACTTTTAATGAGTTGGTCTCTCTCGCTTAGCTTGTCCTGTAGTTTAGCAATTGTGTGCAGGTCTTCTACTCTCCTCTTTCCCCTTTCTTCCCTTTCTCGCAACCTACAAACATAAAACACAAGCACACAAAGCAGACACACAAATATTAATTGTGCAACATTAATGCAACATTAAAGCATTAAATGTATCAACTGAATACAAAAAAAAGTTGAAATGTTTACAGAATAACCTCATAATTGAACACACGAGAATAAAGGTATAACATTATTCTTTCATTATTATTTTGTCTATTCCTTTATCATTTTATTTTATTTTTTCAAAATATTAAAATTTTATTTACAAAAAAATATATATCTTATTTTCAATACATTTTTAATATGGCACTAAAACAGTCAAACTTTGATTATTACTTGTGTAACATGATATTCTAATATAGATAATATTAATAATTTTATCAGAACCTTATGTGTATTAGTACTATATTTTTTGTATTTTGTGTAAGTTATACTACCCATTTTTTTAAATTTGTAGTAAGAAGTCTGTTAAATGATGCAGTAAAATGTTAAGCAGTGATAAAATTAAGTAAAATGTTAAACTGACCTGCATTTTTATAGCTACAATTATTATTAAATTAGCTGATATATTTCATAAATTAGCACACAAGCAACTGGAATGTGTGGAATTTAAACTCGCTTTAGTTCTATTGAAATTTGAAGAAAATCCTAGAGCCAAGAGCCCTTGCCATATATTGTCTTGCTTGGGTTAATTCTGTATGTATGTGTGGTTTGCGTTTTGCATTATTGATGTGGGAGGAGTAGGTACTCTGTTTCCAAGGCAACTATGCGGGCCTGTAGTCGTGTTTGGGCGGTGCTGAAGTCTGATATTATGGTCTGGATCTCCATTCTGTGCTCTCTCTTCACACTCTCCATGTTATTCCTGTGATCCGACCCAACAGCTTCACCTGCCTCATCTCGTTCCTCAGAGAAACTGCACATCAGATACAATACATCAATATCACACATGAAAATTCTGCTTTGTTCTCAAGCCTATCCACCTTATTTTTCAGTGCGGAAGTAAGCTGTTTTCTGTGATTGTATGCGATTTCTGGTTCATCATAATAACGAGAAGAATAACAAAGTGCAGTAAACGGTAAATCTGTTTGCACTACACACCAGTGTGTTCATAATTAATATGGTAATACATACTATTTTGCAATATCAAGCAACAAAACAAGCTTTTTTGTATAGATAAAATTACTGGAAGTGAATGACACCAAAAGCCAGACACATTAAATTTACAAATGGTCGTGCCTGTTCTTACGAGAAAAATAAGGTGGATAGCAGGTAACAAAATTACACAGCATGTCGGTGGTTACTTTACTCTCAGACGTTGTTTAATAACACTTTTCCACCAAATTTGTTCATGTGTGTGTGGTGGAGCCAAAAGATATGAAAACTCATAATCATCTGAGTGAACAATGGTGTAAGTGGCAATGTTACTACAGTACAAGGCCTACAACTTAATTTAGAAGTCCTATGACAGATTTAAAAGCTAATGTAATTTAATTCAGCTTCTTCATGGCATCACAAGATGCCAGTAGTTATTTAATACATAACAAATAAAATTGATTTTAATCAATTCAAACATGACATTTGTGACACTGGACCACAAAACTAGTCATAAGGGTAATTTTTGAAATTGAGATTTATACATCATCTGAATCTGAATAAATAAGCTTTCCATTGATGTATGAGTTTGTTAGGATAGGACAATTTAGTTGAGATACAACTATTTGAAAATCTAATCTGAGGGTGGAAAAAAAATCACAATTTTGAGAAAATTGCCCTTAAAGTTGTCCAAATATAGTTCTTAGCAATGCATATTACTAATCAAAAATTAAGTTTTGATATATTTACAGTGGGAAATTTAGAAAATATCTTAATGGAACATGATCTTTACTTAATATACGTAATGATTTTTTGCATAAAAGAAAAATTGATCATTTTGACCCATACAATGTATTGTTTTCTATTGCTACAAATATACCTGTGCTACTTATGACTGGTTTTGTGGTCACATTTAATTAAACAAAATCATATTGTTTTACATACTAACAAGGGAAGGGGGAAATACATTTCCTGAAGTCTCTGCGCAAAGCAATATACATATCAACAAGGTCCAGAGACCTTTACTTGATGTGAACATTTATGTTAGTGTTTCCTGGTTTGACACCAGCAGGTTTAAATGGTTAGTTCATTCAAAAACAAAAATCTGTCATCATTTACTTACTTTCAAAACTGTAAATTTAATTTATCTTTGAAACACAAATTAAGATATTTTTTAATGAATCCTAAGAGATTTCTGCCTTTCCCAAGTTCCCTCAAAACTTTGATGCTTCAAAAAGTTCATAAAGATATTCTTAAAGAAATTCATATAAAATGAGCAATTCAATCCAAGTGTTCTGAAGAAAGATTATAGCTTTATATGATGATCAGATTTAAAGGGATAGTTCACCCAAAAATTAAAATTATGTCATTAATTACTCACCCTGATGCCGTTCCAAACCCGTGAGACTTTTGTTCATCTTCAGAACACAAATTAAGATATTTTTGATAAAAGGTAGTTTTTTTAATAAAAAACTACCACATTCAAGGCCCAGAAAGGTAGTAAGGACAGTTAAAATAGTCCAAGTGAAATCAGTGGATGAACTATCCCTTTAATTTAGACTTTTATTCACATAAACTTCGGTCAGTGCATTCATAGGGCACACCAAACATATCCAACAGAAGCTCAAACACAGGGAGAAATCTCAGGTTTAATTAAATAGTTAATTTGTATTTCAAAGATGAACAAACGTTGTATGGATTTGGAACCACATGAGCGTAAATAATTAGGTGAACTATCCCTTTAAGGGGCCAATGCAGAGCTAATCTTCTGTAGTACAAACATGGAATTATTTCAAATGGGCCCCTTGTTAGTGATAAATGGGAATAAAAAAGCAGTTCTTGACCAGAATAACAGCAATGTGGACTTTATGCTGACAGTCAACAGTCAATCTTGTCACTGACGCCTGTGTGGGTGCTTGTGGTCATCTTGTTACTGACCTCCTGTCTGTGTGCGAGTTTGAGGTCATCTTGTTACTGACCTTCTGTGTGTGATTATGCTTGTAGTTATTTTGGTACTGACCTCTTGCGTTTATGTTTATGGTCATCTTGTTCTTCTTTCTGTGCGATTATTGCACTCATGCGTTCTTTCAGATCTTCGTTCTCTCTCTTTAGCTCCTGAACCTCGCTGCTCTTCTCATCCAGCTGTCTCTCTAGTGACTGTAAGCGGTTTTGCTGCTTCAGATCCTGAGGAAAAGACAGAGAAAGAGAGACATAGGGTGATGAACCCCTTGAGGCGGTGTAAGTGTATGTGTGTGTGGGTCTGTGTGGTTTGTATGTGTACCTGCTGTAGGGCCATCATTTGTGTGTGTGTGTGTATTTCGTTCTGAAGGTCCTCGATCTGCTGCATGTGTCTCTGGGTGACCTGTCTCACCCACTCAGTGTGCTGCTGGGTCAGCTCTGCCTTCTGCTTGTCTAC
Organism: Labeo catla; assembly: GCA_012976165.1. Lineage (NCBI taxonomy): Eukaryota > Metazoa > Chordata > Actinopteri > Cypriniformes > Cyprinidae > Labeo > Labeo catla. Next base: position 85,169 of record VONZ01000336.1, on the reverse strand, counting down.
ACACACACACACACAGTCGAAAGACACATTAGATCAGACATGCCTACAAAGGTGGCCTTATGTGCCATGTTCAGTCTTGCTCTACTTTAGTCGGTGGCACTAGATGGTGCTGTTGTGCAAAATGCAATGCATGATCATCAACTCATTTTAAAAGGATAGTTCACCAAAAAATGAAAATTCTGTCATTAATTACCTCCATGTTGTTCCAAACCCATAAGACCTTCGTTCATCTTCGGGACACAAATTAAGATATTTTTAATGAAGTCCTACAGCTTTCTGACCCTGCATAGACAGCAATGCAACTACCATGTTCAAGGCCCAGAAAGGTAGTAAGGACATCGTTAAAATAGTCCATGTGACATCAGTGGTTCAACCTTAATTTTATGAAGCTGTGAGAATACTTTTTGTGCAAAGAAAACGAAAAAAATGACTTTAACTATTTCTTCTCTTCCGTGTCAGTCTTTGACGCTCGTTCACGAGAGTACCACGACGCGTGGTGCATCGAAGACTGACACAGAAGAGGAGAAATTGTTCAATAAAATCTAATTTTTTGTCTTCTTTGCGTACATAAAATATTCTCGCTGCTTCATAAAATTAAGGTTGAACCACTGTTGTTCCATGAACTATTTTAACAATGTCCTTACTACCTTTCTGGGCCTTGAACATGTTAGTTGGGTTGCAGCAGGGTTAGAAAGCCCCATTGTGTTCTGAAGATGAACGAAGGTCTTACGTTTTGAAACAACATGAAGGTGTGTAATTAATGGCAGACTTTTCATTTTTGCGTGAACTATCCCTTTAAGAATTTAAAACTTGTTTTATATACCCTACTCATTATGACATAACTTACAATTAGCATCCATATTCTAGTAAAGCCTTTTACTAAAAGAAGTGTACAGCTATTGGAATATTTCTGCAAATATGGTAATCAGCATATAATGAAATAAACCTTTTAATAAACAAAGATATCCTGCTATTCTCTTCTGCCAGCATTTGCCATTCATTACGCTCCATTTTAGTCCTTTAATTAACATTCATTCTCATTCATATCCCTAATGACTGAAGATGAGGGTGAACGATGAATTGGAAAATGTAGGCTACTAACCTTTTTAAATAAGGAGAGCTATATTGATTCATGTTCATTCATTTTAACGTCTGTATAAAAAAATGTAAAAAAAAATAAATAAAAAAAGCATGCGTCTAAATGCTTATTTAATTCTAATGTGTTGCTGATTAGCTGTATTTATTTATAATATGCACTGCCTTAGGTCTTAGACCAGTGGTCCTTAACCTTTCTGACTCCAAGGGCTCCAATTGTCAATGTTTGAAGACCCACCAGGATATTTCTGGTACTTCTATACTGACAAAGCTGATTTTTTTCATACATTTGATTTCTAGAAACTTTAAAATCATTAAAATAATGATTAAAATAAATAAATTCCATAAGTGAATGTTGTTCGTGGTTTACATTTTAACTTTTGCACGTCTAGAAATCACATATTTAAAATTCTCTCACACAGTATATTCAGGTTGTCCAATATCATGAGAACACTGATTATTAAAGAAGTTCACTTCCAGAACAAAATTTACGGATAATTTACTCACCCCCTTATCATCTAAGATGTTCATGTCTTTCTTTGTTCAGTCATAAAAAAAATTTTTTTTGAAGAAAAACATTTCAGGATTTCTCTTCATATAGTGGACTTCTATGGTGCCCCCGAGTCTGAACTTCCAAAATGCATTAAAATGCAGCTTCAAAAAGCTCTAAATTATCCCATACGAGGAAGAATGGTTTTATCTAGCAAAACGATTGGTTATTTTCTAAAAAATTTAACCTCAAGAACTTGTGTATTCCAGTTCATGACAGTTAGGGTAGGTCGAAAAACTCCCATCTTATTTTCTTCTCCAACTTCAAAATCGTCCTACATCGCATTTTACCTTTTTTTTGTAAAGGCCGTTTGATCTTCTTTGCACGTTCACTTTGTAAACGCTGGGTCGGCACTTCTGTAGTGATGTAGGGCGATTTTGAAGTTGGAGGAGAAAATGAGATGGGAGTTTTTCAACCTACCCAAACTGTCTTGAACCAGACTACACAGAGTTCACACAGACCTAGACAAGATGAGCATTTGAGTAAAAAGTATATAAATGGTCATTTTCTTTTTAGAAAATAACCAATTGTTTCACTAAATAAGACCATTCTTCTTTGGCTGGGACCATTTAGAGCCTTTTGAAGCTGCATTTAAACTGCATTTTGGAAGTTCAAACTCAGGGGCACCATAGTCCACTATATGGAGAGAAATTCTGAAATGATTTCCTCAAAAACAATTTCTTTATGACTGAAAAAAGAAAGACATGAACATCTTGGATGACAAGGGGGTGAGTAAATTATCTGTAAATTTTTGTTCTGGAAGTGAACTGCATCACTGGATGCAGAATAAATGTTTTCATGTTGTTTGAACTTAAATGTGTGTTGGCAGTGTGTGTACACAACCACCCTACAAAAAAAAAAATCATAATCCCTTTCTCACATTAAGCCATTCTCAGACTCTTGGTTGTGACACACAGACCAAGGCCCCTCCCACAATTGACACTGGTGTTTTAGCGTAGACCCGCTCTGTGTGAGCTGTAACAGTCCGCCATTGTTTCGATGCCGGAGCAGGGGTAGACAAGAATGTCTCCTAAGCAATTGAGGTGTTCTGTTGTTGATGTAATAATGATCATAGCAGTTGTCATTTCTCCCAACATCTGAGAAAATGCAGAGGATTAATGTTACTTTCATTTTTGAAGGGGATACACCCCCGATCTACCTAAACGAGTATAAGGTTTTTTATGAATTTTTGCAAATCACCTTTCCTCATCATATGCTAGTTAGCAAGTTCCGCTGCTAAATGCGGCTAAAGTTTACAGTCTCTCAGAGAATTGCTCGTCACCCCATGGAAGAGAGGGGTGGGGTGCGCACAGCTCGTTAGCATTTAAAGATTGTTTGTTCCTTTTTGGTGGAATAGACTTTCTCTAACTAGTATTATACCAAGAATGTGACTTTGATGTTTGCAAAAACATTCTGTATGGGGTGTGATGGTTACCCAGCTGTAGTTTGTGCTGTGTGAGCAAGCGTTGTCTTTCCGACTGAAGTTCTTCATTGGCTTGTGCTTCCAAGGCCTGAAGAGCACGCTGGTGATTTAACCTTTCCACACGCAGCAACTCCTCCTCTCGCTCACGCCACCCCCGCTTTTCCCTCTCCTCTTCCCTTTCTCCCGTAGCCCTTCCGTCCTCCTCGTCCTCATCTTCCTCTTTCACCACCTACAGGAAAACACAAAATTACTAACATAGAGTTCTTTCCACAGTTGGTGTGAGGATCATATTGGAATTGCTCAGTTTCTTCTCTTTATTCCTCTCCAAAATGAATTGCTTTTTGAGGGACTAAACATGCTGAAAAACTCATGAAACTTTGCACATGCGCCAGAAGTGGCGAAAATGTACATCTGATATGGGTTTCAGAAGTGGGTGTGGCAAAATGTCTTGATAGCGCCATCTATAAAATTTCAACGAAGTGCTCCTTGAGCTATGTTTCACATACATGTACGAAATTCGGTACACACATGTAACACACCAATACCTACAAAAAAGTCTCTCGGTACGAAGTCCGAAACCCAACAGGAAGTTTGTTATTTTGAATTTTCTCTGCAAGTTTTTTTGCCGTTTTTGCCATTTTCAGGTGTGGTATTTAAACGAACTCCTCCTAGAGGTTTAAACAGATCAACATCAAATTTGGTCAGTGTAATCTAAAGCCCTTTGTGATGTTAAATTGTGAAGATCTTGAGTTTTCGTTAAAGGGCATGTCCGTGGCAGCCTGACAAATTACGATGTTTCGTCATGTAAAAAGAAGTTATTGTAACTCAGCCATACAATGTCCGATCTACATATAAAGGCCAATATTCAGTTATAATCATAGCGCCACCTGCTGGCAACAGGAAGTGACTTGTTTTACACCAACTTAAACATGCAATGTCCAATCTGCCCCAAACTTCACATGTTTGGTAAGATTCCTGGCCTGAAGACATCTAAAGGCCAATATTCAGTTATAATCATAGTGCCACCTGTTGGCAACAGAATGTGTCATGTTTTACACTAACTTAAACATGCCATGTTGAATCTGCACCAAAGTTGTTTGATCAAAGTTCTGGCTTGAAGACATCTACATGTCAATATTATAGTCATAGTGCCACCAGCTGGCAGCAGGAATTGTGGCACATATAAACAGTGTTGGGGAAAGTTACTTTTAAAAGTAATGCATTCCAATAATGCGTTACTCCCTAAAAAGTAACTAATTACGTTACTTAGTTACTTTTTATGGAAAGTAATGCGTTGCGTTACTTTTGAAATCTGGGCAGGGCTTGCTTGTTTGTTTTTAATATAAAAAGTTCAATTTTTAGCAAATGTAAAAGCTCTTTCACACCAAACAGTGAAATAAATAAGCCTGGCTGAAGGAAAAGTAAATTCACGTCTGTACAGTAGAACTGTAGGAGAAGGAAGTTCAACACTCTTCAGCAATGAGAAAAATGAATCCCAAATGTTAGTTAATCAAAACTAAGTTTGCTTATTAGTATAGTTGAATTGGATCAACAAAGGTCAGCAGCAAAGACATTGGTTAATAAAATGGGATTAAATACATAAAGGAAACAAAAAGTAACTGGTGTTACTTTACTAGTTTCTTGAAAAAAGTAATCTGATTACGTTACCCCCAACACTGCATATAAATGACAGATTCCTCCTATATTTACCACTTCAAATGCATATTTCTCACCGTTCACTGTTTTCCTAAAGCCACCGGGTAGTGGTGAGCCCGGTGCGAGGGCTCTTTCAACACTGCTTGCAGATTTAATTTTAACCGTTTCTGGCCACACATTTAAAATCAGCAGGATCTAAAACATCACTGTATCCCAATTTCTTGAATGTGGACAAAGCATGTTTCAAAATATCTTCTTTTGTGTTTCAAATGACTGAAGAAATACTCACAGGTTTGGAATGATGTATATGATGACAGAATGTTTTTTGGTCGAATTACCCCTTTAACAGCACTCTCAGTTTAATTGTTATTTATTATTAATGATAATTACATTATTCATAAGAAATCTTTTGATCTCCTGGCAGCCCTAGTAGTGTATACGGACCTGTAACTGCTGTCTCATCAGTCTCTCTTTCTCTTGAATGGTGGAGTGAAGCTGAGCTCTGAGTGTGCTGTTCATATCTCTTGTCTTTTGGATCTCCTGCTTCATTCGTTCCATCTCTCCATTACCGTAACGTCTCTCTCTCTCTACTTCCATCTTCTCTGAGAGCGCTCTCTTTTCTTCCAACTGTACATGGCGATAAAAAAATTACGGCTGACAGAGTGAACTGTGTGTATGATGGGTCTGAGGAAACTGAGAGTGTGTGTTACCTGTGTCTGCAGTTCTTCTATTCTGTGTTGCCACTGTTGATTTATCTTTCTGATCTCTTCTTCTCGTTCTCTCTTCATTTCCACGATCTGATCAGAGAACTGCTTCTCAAACTGTAGCCTACACACATACATATACATTTAAGTGAATAAAATAGCACTTTATACCCATTTTACACACTATTAGAAACTAGGAATGTCAAAGTTAACACATCTGTTCGCGTCTACTATGTTAATGCATTAAAAAATCAAATTCATTAATCATATAATTAAAATGAATCACAATTAAATATTTTAATTAACAGACAACCATAGAATTTCCCTTTCTGTCTCACTTTTGTTTTGACACACCTGATCCTCTCCTCTATACCATGATTGGACTGTTGTAGAATGTCTCTCTCTTGCTGTAGAGCAGAAATCTCTGCCTGTAACACTTCCCTCTGTGCGGCAAACTCCTCCTGTGGGAGACATTAAAGGAAAGGAGGACAAGGATGGATGGATACATGGATGGAAGGAAGGAAAGATCCCTGGATTAAGGAAGAAAAAGAAGTAGATCGGTTGCTAGGTGAATATTAACATCTTTCTCTTCTCTGGGCGGCACAGATGTGCTGAGTTCAGCAGAACCTTGTGCTGCCATAAGGGAATTGCAGATCTGCGTGTGCTTGTGAGTATGTGTGATAGAGCTGTGCAGTAATGGAAAGGGACATCACTGACACTTTGTTCACATGTCAACTGGAAGTGTGTGTTGAGCAGAAAGGAGCGAGAACCTGTATTTGCTGCATACTGCTGTGTGTGTTTTCCAGTTCTTCCCTCACTCGTACACACTCCGGGCCACATGCTGACTGCCGCTCCACCTTTGCGTACTCCTGCTCTCTCTCTTTTGCCCTTTCCTTCTCTTCTTCTCTTTCCCTCTCCAGCGACTGAATCACCCCCTCCAATTTCACCATCTGCAAGCCAAGAAAACTCAGGTCAGCAAAGATCTGTAAGAACCATAAAAGCATGTGGAAACCACTCAGGTTTGATATAACAAAGAAAATAATCTGTTATAGAATACAATCTTTATTAAAAGAAAGCTGAGGTTAAGGTTCTTTCTCAAGGGGATACAATGGGGATTGTTATAGGGTGTGTCTGAATCCATTCTGTAGTTCATTAGTAAATTGTTTACGTATTATACTCAATTACCAGTAATTTGATAATAGCATAAGTGCAAATTTCTAAAGAATTTTTATTCTTTTTTTATGTTAATCATAGAGGCGTAATTTGTAATCATCTTGTACTATTGTATAAAAGTTTTTAAAAGGAAATTAATACTTTCATTTTATTGATCCATGTTACGAAATACTTTTTTAAAAATTTTGAATTTGAACATCAGGGTAAATTTCACTTATTTTGTCTTCTGAGAAACATGTAACTATCCTCTGTAGCCTCTGAAGGGCAGTACTAAATAAAAAAAAATGTTATTAGGCAAAATAAGAAAAATGTAAACATCTCCATTCTGTTCAAAAGTTTTAAACCCCAGCTCCTAATGCATAGTTTGTCCTTCTGGAGCATCAGTGAGCATTTGAACCTTCTGTAATAGTTGCATATGAGTCCCTCAGTTGGCCTCAGTGCGAAAAGATGGATCTCAAAATCATACATTGTTGGAAAGGGTTGAAATACACAAAAATGCTGGAAAACCACAGAATTTGTGGGACCTGAAGGATTTCTCTGAAGAACAGCGGGCAGTTGAACTGTTCAGGACAAACAAGGGAGTCATGAACAACTATCACTAAACAAAGAAACACAGTTGTGGATCATTCAGGTAACAACACAGTATTAAGAATCAAGGGGATGTAAACTTTTGAACTGGGTAATTTTTATAAATTCAGCTATTATTTTCTATTGTGGACTATATGTTAACATATTTTAGGTGAAATATCTTATTCAGGTCAGTACTAAATAAACAATGCCATGCATTTTCTATGATCTCTCTTATTTTGGTAAAATAATTAACATTTTCCAGACTTTGAAAGGGGGATGTACATTTTTGACCTCAACTGTACAAAAATTGAAGCTGTTGAAGACTAAAAAGACCTTTTTTCCTTTTTCTTTAACGTTCTGCAATTTTATTTTTATTATATTTGTACAAGCACATAATGGCATAACTGCACTATTCTTTGTAACAGCTAAAACGAAGAAGCCTGACGGCATATTCAGGGATCCTGTTGATAAATACCAACTAACAAATTTTAATGAACTTATAAGGTGTCTCAGGAATTTAAGTCATCTGTGTCCCAATATTTAAAGCAGTGGTTCTCAATGGATGGGTTACGAACAACCATTTTTGTCCCTGTAAGGTTGTGAACAGTAGGTCCAACGAAAAAGAGCAGCCAGTTAGACAGCAATGCTGAAGTGGTTATAGAGAACATAAATTGTCACTTTTTATGATATAAGCAATATCTCAGCAATGTAAGGTGTAAGTTAATTCATGACTTCTACTCTAAATATAGTTTTGAACAAAACGATTGCTCATGAGGATATTTTATTTTCACATTAATGTCAGCTATTCAGCAGTCCTGTCACACTATGTGTTCTCTGTTCTCAAAGTCCTGCCAAAGTGACAGCGTGGTACACAGCGGGAATTAGATTACCTGCCTTTCAGTCCTGTTAATTTCTTCACACAGTTACTTTCAGGATTCATAAATCATTTTGCAGGTGTTATTTAATCCATCTGCATTGATACCGCCCATTATTTTGCAGTTGTTTGGAAACACACATCAATTTTATTAAAGGAAATATGAAAAATGCACGACAATCGTGTTAGTTAATCATTGTTGGGTGTAGTAGCAAAACCGCATACAAACCTAAGGACCATGTTCGAAACTCTTTGAAACAAATTTGAAACAAAAAACCTAGCATTAGAGATTTTTCAAGAATTGTCCCTTGTGGGATTTTAACCTACAAACTTTTTTGCACCAACCTAGACCATTAAACATATTGCAGAAACTGTAATTATGCTTGCTTCACTGCGACACAGCACTAAAGCAACAATCCTTTTCCTTGCTATCACTTTTATTAAGTACTGCTTCGTTATCATAACCCAGTTCTAAGGCTGCTGGCATATTAGATGAAGCATTAGACGAAGCCCTGTGCCTTGGGCACTACAAATGTTCTTTTTGTTTTCTCATTTATCATGGTCATGTGGAGAGCTCTGGGCCTCTCGATCTGTCTCTGTGTATTTAAGCAGAAGGACTGAGCATGTTACCCTCGCCTGAGCCTCAAACCAATTTGAAAGAGCTTGATATGAATATAGTTCAAGTTATTTGTGGTGACCTGATTCATTAGTAGGTCAACAATGTTGTCAACAATATCCAAGATTGTTTTGGTTTTTAAGAGGAAAAGCAAATGAGAAATTTATTTTTTTTTCTGTGTGATATTCTTTGCAATAATTTACCTCTCTGTTGGACAGCTGTAGTTGGTTGCGTAGCTCTTCCCTCTCTGTCTCTAAAGTCTTTCTCTCTTCTTCTCCGGTATTCATCTGCTCCTCCATCTGTGGTCAAACCAACATTATAATACTAGCATCTCTTAATTTAATATTTCAACAATAATATCAGATTATACATTAGATCTTTTTAATACTGCTTTCCTAGTTACTTTTTAACTTGTTTTAAGAAGGGCATACAGTCTACATCTTTGCAGCATTTTTTTGTCCTTGACTCATATTTGTTTATGTTTTTCCCCTTGACTTACAGTACTGCTTGAAAGTTTATGAACCCTTTGAAATTTTCTATATTACTGCATTAAAATAACCCAAAGCATCATCAGATTTTCATGAAAGTCATGAAAGTGGACAAAGAAAATCCAATTAAACATAGGTGACAAAAATACATAATTTGACAATTATTTATTGAGAAAAATTATCCAGTGTTAGATATCTGTGAGTGGCAAAAGTACAGTTGAAGTCAAAAGTTTACATACACTTTGCAGAATCTGCAAAATGTTAATTATTTTACCAAAATAAGAGGGATCATACAAAATGCATGTTATTTTTTATTTAGTATTGACCTGAATAAGATATTTAACATAAAAGAAATTTACATATAGTCCACAAGAGAAAATAATAGTTGAATTTATAAAAATGACCCCATTTACAAGTTTACATACACTTAATTCTTAATACTGTGTTGTTACCTAAATGATTCACAGCTGTGTTTTTTGTTTGTTTGTTTAGTGATAGTTGTTCATGAGTTTTTTCCCTGCTGTTCTTCAGAAAAATCTTTCAGTTCCCACAAATTCTGTGGTTTTTCAGCATTTTTCTGTATTTGAACCCTTTCCAACAATGACTGCATGATTTTGAGATCCATCTTTTCACACTGAGGACAACTGAGGGACTCATATATGCAACTATTACAGAAGGTTCAAACGCTCACTGATACTTCAGAAGGAAACACAATGCATTAAGAGCCAGGGGTGTAAACTTTTGAATAGAATGAAGATGAGTACATTTTTCTTATTTTGCCTAAATATCATATTTTTTTCATTTAGTACTGCCCGTCAGAAACTACAGAAGATGCTTACATGTTTCCTAGAAAACAAAATTAGTTACATTTACCCTGATCTTCAAATTCCAAAAGTTTTCACCCCTTGTCTCTTACTGCATTGTGTGTCCTTCTGAAGCATCAGTGAGTGTTTGTACCTTCTGAAATAGTTTATTTCTGTAATATTTGTATGATGTCTTTTATTTTGGTAAAATAATTAACATTTTGCAGATTCTGCAAGGTGTATGGAAACTTTTGACTTCAATCTTTACTTTCAGTATCTGGTGTGACCGCCTTTTGCAGCAACAACTGCAGCTAAACGTTTCCTGCTGATCAGTGCACAATGCCTTGTTGGAATTTTAGCCCAGTCCTCAGGACAATACTGCTTCAGCTCTATGATGTTGATGGGTTTCCTCCTATGACCTGCTTGCTTCAGGTTCTTTCAAAACATTTCAACTGGATTAAGGTCCGAACTTTGACTTGGCTATTCCAAAATATTTACTTTGTTCTTCTTTCACCATTCTTTGGTAGAATGACTGTTGTGCTTGGGGTCGCTATCATACAGCAATGACCTATTTTCCCTTGAGATTCAGTTCTTGGACAGATGTCCTGACATTTTCCTTTAGAATTTGCTAGTATAACTCAGAATTTATTGTTCCAACAATGATGGCAAGCCGTCTTGGCTCAGATGCAGCAAAACAGGCCCAAACCATGATACCACAATGTTTCACAGATGGGACAAGGTTCTTATGCTGGAATGCAGTGTTTTCCTTTCTCCAAAGGAAATCCGTCCACAAAACATTTCTCCAACAGTCCTCTGGCTTGTCCACACGATCTTTAGCAAACAACAGATAGGCAGCGACGTTCTTTTTGGAGAGCAGTGGTTTTCTTCTTGCAACTCTGCCATGCACACCAGTTGTTCAGTGTTCTACTGATGGTGTACTTATGAAGATTAACATTAGCCAATGTGAGAAAGGCCTTTATTTGCTTATAAGTTACCCTGGTGTCCTTTGCTCGTGGACTATTACATGTCTTGCTTTTTGAAGTGATCTTTGTTGGTCAGCTACTCCTGGGGAGGGTAACAGTGGTTTTGAATTTCCTCCGTTTGTACACAATCTGTCTGACTGTGGATCTGGAGTCCAAATTCTTTTGAGATTGTTTTATGCTTTTCCAGCCTGATGGGCAACAACAACTCTTTTTCTGAGGTTCTCAGAGATCTCCTTTGTTCATTCCATGATTGACTTCCACAAACATGATCAGACTTTGATAGATCCCTGTTCTTTAAATAAAACAGGGCATGCACTGACACCTCTGAACAGGTGGACTCTAATTTTGCCTTCAAATGAACTGCTGATCCTAGAGAGATTCACATACTTTTGCCACTAACAGTAATACTAGATCATTTCACTAGATCATCCTGAATCAATAAATGACAAAAATATTTATTTTCATCTCATTTGTTTCATTGGATTCTTAATTATCAACTTTCAGGAATTGTGTGAAAACCTGATGGTGTTTTGGGTGATAATTATGCAGACATATAAAAAATTCTAAAGGGTTCAAAAACTTTCAGGCACCACTGTACCTTTATATCACTTAGAATTAGAATTTAGATTTTAGAACTTAGAGGTCAGAACTTAGAATTAGTTCTACCAAAATGAACATTTATTTAATGTAATTCTAAACCTTCTTTCTTCCTTCTGTGGAACACATAGGAAAACATTCTGAACAGGATGTTGCTCTTTTCCATTCAACAAAATCAAGTTTTTCAGCAATAAACAATTTAACTTTCAGTCTCTTATATAAGAAGACTCTTCTTTTTTGGAGCTTGAAAGCATTAACTTTCATTACATGAAACATTTTCTTTTTGTGTTCCAAGGAAGAAAGAAAGTCATGTGGGAAAGACATATGGGTGAATAAATGATGACAGAATGTTTGTATTTGGGTCAACTAAACATTCAAATAAGCCATTTTTGGCTTCTACCATTAAGACTTTTTATGTGTCTGACTTCTTATGATATGATGGCTAATCTCTGCATGTTCATAAGGGTAGGCCAAGTTTCTGAATGCCGAATATGCGTCATATGTTAATGTGGTTCTGATTTCAGAATGACCCATTTTTGCAGCTTAGTTTCCATAATTGGTCTGAATGGACTGGGCTTGGAGCTTTGCATTGTGAATAATAGTGTATGTCTGTTTACACAGCACAAAGAACATTATTTTTATACCTCTGTAACAATAAAGCCACAGTTTATACTGATTATATGTTCTTCTAAGATATTCTTAAATCCCATGTTCAATCTTCTAAGCCCTGCCTTTTGTTATTGGAAAAATGAAAACAAAAACTTGTCATTTAAATAACTAAAATCCAATCATAAATTCAATGCTGAAAGCCCACGCTTCACACTAGTAGTAACACTTTAAATATGTTGTCGTACCTGCTGCGTCTTCTTCTTCTCTGCATCCAGCAATGCGTGCGCATGCCGCAGCTCACTGGCATGTTTGCGTATCACTTCTTCTAGTGCTTTCCGAAGCTGCTCTTTCAGCCTTACTTTCTCTTCTTCCATCTTCTGCTGAACTTGTTTCTTCTCTTCTTCCAGCTCCTGTCTGTCATTCTTTCTTTCGTTCTCCACCTCCTGCTGAAGGCGTCTGATCTCCTCAGTGTGAGCACGCTGCAGCTCCAGACGCATAGAGGATAGAGTATCTGCATGCTAAAACACACACACACACGATTCTTAATGATATAAAACTATAATCCTGTAGTTTCAAAAGAATGACACTACGCCTTTTAAGCCTCTGATGTGTCAGTTGTGATGTTTTAAGATGCTCTAAGGGCTGGGTTAATCTTTCTCTGCATACAAATGCATTTCAAATAACTTCAAATAAGTGTGCTTTACTCATTTGTATATGTGTGTTTGAGATGACAGGCTTCAGTTGTGATGCGATTTCACCAACAGCATTTCACCATGCGGTTTATGTGCTCTTATATATGAGAGGTGCTGTAGAGAATAGTACAGGTGTTTAAAACTGGTAGTATGTTGTACAATTCTTATCACAATTTTTCAGTCTGAGACAAATTTCAGGCACTTTAAAATTTCATTGGGTTATCAGACAATATTTAATATCAGACAATATATAAATTTTTGGTAACACTTTCCTTTAAGGTGCCATTTGTTAACTATATTTAATGCATTAACGAACAATGAACAGTACATTTTTATACAGTATTTATTAATCTTTGTTAACGTTAGTTAATAAAAATAGTTAGCCCAGGTCTATTACAAACATTAATAGATACAACTTTTCATTTTTCATTTTAATGTATTAGTAAATGCTGAAATCAACATTAAGATTAATAAATGGTTTAACACTTTACACTAAAGTTCCATTAGTTAACATGAACAAACAATGAACAATACATTATTACAGTATTTATTCATCTTTGTTGATGTTAATGAAAATACAGTCGTTCATTGTTAGTTCATGTTAACTCACAGTGCGTTAACTAATGTTAACAAGCACAACTTTTGATTCTAATAATGCATTAGTAAATGTTGAAATTAACATTAAGATTAATAAATGATGTAGAAGTGTTGTTCATTCATAGTGCATGTTAACTAAAGTTAACTAATATTAACTAATGAACCTTATTGTAAAGTATTTTTTATTGTTAGTTTATGTTAACTAATGTATTTAACTAATGTTAACAAATGGAACCTTACCATAGAGCAGGGGTGCTCAACCCTGGTCCTGGAGATCGACTTTCCTGCAGAGTTCAGCTCCAACCCTGACCAAATACACCTGAACCAGCTAATTAGGATCTCAAGGAGCACTTGATAATTACAGACAGGTGTGTTTGATTAGGGTTAGAACTAAACTCTGCAGGAAAGTCACTCTCCAGAAACAGGTTTGGGCACCCCTGCCATAGAGTGTTACCACATTTTCTATCAGTACTGGTTGATGCTGGATATTTAATTGTGCATTTATCCTGTTTTTACTTTTGATTACCTTTGTTGTCATATAAGGCTCACATATCTTTTTTTAAATGTATTAATTAATCTTTTTTAATTAATAATTTAATATGACTGTAAAATGTAACCTTCAGCAAATCACAAAGTATTTTTATACTGTATTATTTTATTTGTGATGTCTAAATTCACTTGCAGTATTTAATTAAAAATAACTTTTTAGTGTTTTAATTTATTTAAACAAAAAAGTATCGTATTGTAAATGTGCTATTTATCAGTTATTAGAGTATTTATTAATATTTTGAATAAGCTTTGATTTTTGTTTTTTAGTTTTAATTTTAGTTTAAGTTTTATTAATTTTGTGATGTGCCGTTGTCTTTTTTATTTGTTTTTTTTAAGACTTCTATTTAACTTGCATTTATTTTTATTTCAGTTTTGTTACAAGGTAATATTTTTATTTAGGCTTAGTTCACCCAAAAATGAAAATTCTGTCAGTATTTACTCACCTTCATGTCGTACCAAACCCGTAAGACCTTCATTTATCTTTGGAACACAAATTAATACATTTTTGAAGAAATCTGAGAGCTTTCTGACCCTGCATAGATAGAAATGCAACTGACACGTTAAAGGCCCAGAAAGGTAGTAAGAACATTGTTAAAATACTCCATGTGACATGAGTGGTTCAACCGTAATTTTATGATGGTATAAGAATATTTTTTGTGCACAAAGACTACATTGGCCTTGGTCTTAAAAGTGGTATTTGCGTTGCTGTCTAGCAGGGTCAGAAAGCTCACAGATTTCATCAAAAATATATTAATACGACCCACACGGAAATAACCTATATAAACGTATAAGTTTTAATATAGGTTTTGATATAGGTTTTTAATATATGTGACATATATAAAATTGGCCGTTTTCCTATATTATATGTACATATATGTGCATATATGTACATATATGTGCATATATGTACATATATGTACATATATATATATATATATATATATATATATTTTGTGGATATAAAGAAGCAATACAGGAGACCTATATGGCCTGTATATGCACATATATATGCACCTCAATTTTGCCTATATGTGGCATATATACGCATATATATTATCATATATGTGCATATATACTGCATATAGGTTTCATATATGCGCATATATCCTCATATAGGTTCTTTCCATGTGGGGAGCGAAGGTCTTAAGGGTTTGGAATGACATGTGGGTAAGTAATTAATGACAGAATTTTCATTTTTGGGCAAACTATTCCTTTAAGTTCAAGTTTTTCATCTAATATTTATATTTTATGTTATTTCAGCTTTTTTTCAATTACCGAAAGCAATTTTTTGTAATTTTAGTTAATATTAACAGTGTTTACACACCCCCAACCAAGAGCTAAAATAAAATCCTGAGTTTCCCACTTGTAAATACAACATTGTAGTGCTGTTCATGTGCATTCAACTCATAAATACAATTCTTCAGACTTGAATGACTTGCCTGTTTGAGCATGCGGGCGTGGTCATTGGATCGGCCACTGTTCTGAAGCTCCAGCTCTTTGTTTCTAATGTTGAGACGACTGAGTTGAGACCTCAGCTCTTCCACTTCAGCAGAGACCCTCACCTGAGATGAACTCTGACTCATTAACTCCTCTGCAGAAATGAGAAAGATGATGATTAGATCAAAGGAAGCAGAACAATCAGTGATCTCAAGTGTCATATGACAAAAGCAATCATTTCAATAGAGATGTAAAAATCAACACTGGGAAAATTAACATTAAACAGACTGTGAATGATAATCTGACAGGATACGGTCATCTTATTTACTACTGAAAATTAGTAGATGTTTATACCGTAATTAAGGCTTTTTAACGTTAAATTAGTACAATTAATTATCTAAAAAAACAATGCATAAAAAGTTGTTAAATCATGCCACGTAACCCTGTGTTTAAATTCTGTAAAAAGGCATTTTCCTACCCTCAAAGCAATTCAAGGTTGAAGTACCACAATTATGTTTTAGCTTTGTTTTCTGAGAAACAAGACAGATGCGGCGCAATGGAATGGAACAGAATGCTCAGATCTCAAGACACATTTTTCAAATCTGAACTGTTTTGAACTTGACAGCGAAAACAGGGCACTTATGCTGGGAGACTGAAAAAAGAGGTGTGACGCAAAAAGCAAAGACGTCCATCTGACACATGTCTACGTGGACCAACAATTATAAAAATAGTTCTGAACACTGAAAATACCTTTTTTCCTTTAAATCTACCTTGGTCAGACTGACTGCAAAATGAACGAGTGTATGCTTCTGTTCAATGATATGGAAATAAAACAAACGTATATTCCTTTTTAAAGCAACTTATTTTGTCTAATTAATTATTTACTAAACTCTCTTTGAAATATCTTTTCCTAAATACTGATTTTGAAATATTGAAGGAATTAGTCAGATTAATTATTCAGCATATGTGATTAATTTACTCCCTAATGATGTCAAATATGAGTACACAACAAGCCTTTCACTGATGTGTACTGTGTATGCACACCTGACTTGCTCTGTAGCTCATTCTCTTGCAGTAACAGTCGTTCTTTGGCTACAGCTAACTCCTCCTCTGCCTTCTTTGCCACAGCCTCAGCATCAGCCACCCGGTGACGCCCATCTTCCAACTGCTCCTCCAGGTCCTGTAAAACAAATGAGTTACATGAATAAGCATAACCATCACAGTTTCTTACACTTACACTGGGTATACACTAGACAATTTTCAAAGTCGTCAGGTTAATGCTCCTTTTATTGGTTTGCATATTATGTGACACATCAGCAGCTGGGGGTCATACATTACACCATATTTCACTAGGAAGAATCCCCGACAAAAAAAATGCATGCACAAGAAATGATACAGGGATGTAAGACTATGACTCCTCCCCCTGAAACTTCCCTTGCTCTCTATCTTGCTCTCTCATTGGCTGTAGGTCGTCACCAAAGACATTTCCAGTCAAAATACATTGTTAAGCTCCGAGTCGCAGACAGGTCAAGATATTTAGCCTGATAAATATTTCTTGGGGATAGCCATTACATTGGAATTTTCTCTGATCTGATCTTTGATAATTCACATTATTCAATCGTCACCCATGTGAACGAGCACAGATTTGCCTTAGATTTCAGCTTTTGTCCACAATCTACGGCAGGGATAGGCAACGTCGGTGCTGAAGTGCCACTGTCCTGCAGAGTTTAGCTCCAACCCTAATCAAACACACCTGAACATGCTAATCAAGGTCTTTTTTTTTCAGGGTTGGCGCTAAACTCTGCAGGTCATCGGCATTAACATATAATGCATAACTTGTAATGTGTTTTATATGGACATGAACAATACTGTGGAAAAAAACAGTTAAAACAAGCCTAAGCTGGTTTTAGCTGGTCATCCAAGCTGGTCTTAGCTGGTCATAGCTGGTCAGCAAGCTGGTTTTAGAGGGGTTTTGGGCACTTCCAGGCTGGTCTTAACTTGTCAGGCTGGGAGACCAGCCGGAACAACCAGCTAAAACCAGCCTAGCCAGACTGGGAGACCAGCGAAAAACCAGCTACTTCCAGCTTAAACCAGCTAAGACCAGCCAACCAGCCTAGGCTGGTTTTAGCTGGTTTTTCAGCAGGGGCACTGAAGAGAAAATATCATAGACTTACATTGAAGGAAGCACTAAAGCTTTATGTATTCTTCTTAATGGTTATTTTATTCTTTTTTATAACTTAAGAATAAAGTTAAGAATATTTTGTATTCCTATTTTGTATTTCTTAGTAATTTTCATTTTTTCGATCGCCAATGCCATGCAATTAGAAAACACCAAATCCTGTCATTTTCTTCTTAAGAAAAAAAAATTGTTCTTAAGAAGACGTGATAACTTCTCAAGATTTTTTCAAGAATTGCACTTAGGAACAATCTTACGAACTTCCTAGAATTTATCTTATTATTTACTTAGAAATTTCTTAACTTCTTTTTTTAAATGAATAGTTCACCAAAAAACGAAAAATCTGTCATTAAAGGAGAAGTTCACGTCTAGAACAAAAATTTACAAACAATTTACTCACTCCCTTGTTCACTCTTTCTTCAGTCCTAAAGAAATTATGTTTTTTGAGGTAAACATTTCAGGATTTTTCTCCATATAGTGGACTTCTATGATTTGAATTTCACTCAAAGCACTACATGGAAGGGGGAATCTCCTTAACCACCACCAGTGTGTAGCATCCACCTGGATGATGCGACAGCAGCCATATTGTGCCAGAACGCCCACAACACACCAGCTTACTGGTGGAGAGCAGATGTGAGTGATGAAGCCAATCGGAAAATGGGGATGATTAGGAGGCCATGATGGTCAGAGGCCAATGGGCAAATTTGGCCAGGTTGCTGGGGTTACACCCCTACTCTTTTTCGAAGGACATCCTGGGATTTTTAATGACCACAGAGAGTCAGGACCTCGGGTTAAAGTCTTATCTGAAGGACGGTGCTCTTTGACAGTATAGTTTCCCCATCACTACACTGGGGCATTAGGACCCACACAGACCACAGGGTGAGCACCCCATGCTGGGCTCACTAACAACTCTTCCAGCAGCAACCTTGTTTTCCCAGGAGGTCTCACATCCAGGTACTGACCAGACTCAACCCTGCTTAGCTTCAATGGGCAACCAGTCTTGGGCTGCAGGGTGATATGGCTGCTGACTAATAAGACCCTTCTTCCTTGACTGGGATCATTTAGAGCCCTTTAAAGCTCCATTTAAACTGCATTTTGGAAGTTCAAACTCGGGGGCACCAAAGAAGTCCACTATATGGAGAAAAATCCTGAAATATTTTCCTCAAAAAACTTAATTTCTTTACAACCGAAGAAAGAAAAACATGAACATCTTGGATGACAATGGGGTGAGTACATTATCTGTAATTTTTTGTTCTGGACATGAACTTCTCCTTTAATTACTCACCCTCATGTCATTCCAAACCCATAAGACCTTTGTTCATCTTCAGAACATAAATGAAAATATTTTTGATGAAATCCGAGAGCTTTCTGACCCTCCATAAACAGCAATGCAACTGAAATGTTCATATGAATGACATGGAAGAGAAGAATTTGTTGAATAAATTCGCTATTTTTGTTTTCTTTATGCACAAAAAGAATTCTCGTAGCTTCATAACATTACATTTGAACCAGTGATGTAACATGAATGATTTTATCAGTGTCCTTACTACTTTTCTGTGCCATTTAAACGTTTTAGTTGTGTTGCTGTCTATGCAGGGTCAGAAAACTCTTGGATTTCATCAAAAATATCTTAACTTGTGTTCCGAAAATGAACAAAGGTTTTATGGGTTTGGAACAAGATAAGGGTGAATAATTAATGACAGAATTTTAGTTTGAACTATCCACAAGTTTCCGGGGGGCGCTACTGTAAAAAAGAATGTGGGTACAACTTCCGGTGAGGCGGCGGACGTAGTATACCAATGGTATTTTGTGTGCTACTTAGCGAAGAGGCTAAGTGTTTTTTGGACGATTGTTTACTTTGTAAAGTTGCAAGCCTGTACAGGAGATGTCACTACGGTTCTTAGGGACAACATATGCTGTTCGAATTTGTGCTCCCACATCGTTAACAAGTTTGGATCGCTAAATCTTGAATGACTCTCAACTAGTGAAATGACATTTGAACCGAGACATCAGAGCCTGTTAAAGGGCATGCCAGATGAAGCCTCGATTCGAGGCTTGCTAACGTAGAAATCACTTTCGTAGAAGGCTCACCTTCTGTCCAGACATTTGCCCGATTCACTTTGTGTGTCATAATGTTCGACCCCCAGATCTTACTTTGCCAGTACATTTTCATTGGGACTTATTTAATAATTACATTTTTAAATACCCAGTCATACAAGTAATATGAAGAATGCAAATTATTTCAGGAAAATTAAATATTTGCAATTATATATATGTGCATATATTAATATATGTTAAGTAATATATGTGTACACTATTCTTCTACATCATATTGATATTCGTACTGGCATTTAATGGCACTGTTTAATGGGTAAATTAATTTATCAGAGTCAGATATTCAGCAAACAAACACACTCACGGTTAGGCTTTCATTTGTGCATATAACGAGTCAATCTATGGAAATTGTGGTGAATGCTTCTTCCGATGGAGCTTCTCAGGCTTTTGGCTGCTTTATTTTTTTGACTAACCACCAGATTGCACTGTTTTCGAAACTCTCGAAGCTTTGAATCTTTTCCCAAAACACTCAGAGGAAAGTCTCTGTGCTTCACAAGGCTTCATTTGCCGTCACTCGTGTCAACTGTTGAATGAATGAGTGTCACGTCCCGCTTGTTTACTTTGAACCAGAAGACGCTCCCACTTTTGACGCAAGGCCTTATGGGGCATAGGAAACTTGTGGATAAAAGATTTTCATAAGAATATGAAACATAGGAGCAGTAAACAACTATCCAGAAAACACTAAAAACCACTGCAAACACCTCAGAAACCGCACAGCAACAACCTGACAACCACCCTAGCACCACTCACATCTTATTGAAAAACAAAAAAATGGATCCCCTTATTGAATGATCTTGCAGCAGCAATGAACAACCGAAACGGCATCATCTGTCAGGCCCATGAAGCCCAAGATGGCTTTAATCAGTCAATTCTGGCCACCCCATGAACACTTTGAGCCTACGAACCTTTGATTACATCACAGCAGCTGCTCTGAGTTTGCAGATCTGAGGTGCCTCTGATTAATTTTCTGTGAAGGATGTCGAGCCAAAGCAGAGAGGGTGTTACTCATCTCACTCTGTGCCTGGCATTTTTAGGCACATCTAATGCGCATTAGCCACAGTGGATGTAAAAAAGCTGGATCGGAGATGGCGGAGTCAATGTTGCATGCCTAGCAGCTCTCACTGATTTCATCACTTGGCTTTATCCTGTTCTAAATACTAAGTGTTACAATTCACTTTTGTGTCCCACTTAAAAAAAAGCCTATGTTATTTTTATTTTGTGCAGACTTTGCTGTTGAAAAACTGACGACAGATCTGTGGGGTATTGTCACAGACTGTTTAAGTCGGTATGCCATCTGTTTCTACACAGCTGTGTGTGTCTGAGTGATGGTAATTGTGGGTGTTTGTCTGATCCCTCTAATCTCTGTCTCAATTAGATTCGGAAGTGTCAGTCACGGCAGTAATTACTGCCCCCTTACACTGAGACAAACACCCTGCTGAAAGGTCAGTTACATGTGGTCAGTCAAGTGAATTTATGTGAACTGTCTTGTAAAGCAACACTGGTGTGTGTGTACATAATTAGTTTTTTTTTTTTTTTTTGCTATGCATAATTAGGAAAATGTATATTTGCTACGTAAATATCTATAAATTATCAGGCCTTGAAATCATAATTTTTTAATGATAGGATGAGCTTGTGTTTTACATTTAAAAAGGCTTTACATTTTATTTTTTAGATTATAAATTATAGATTGTAATTTATATCTTATTTATATTTTAGATAAATTTCATTAAACCTAATTATTCTCACTTTCGGCTAGTCCTGTTAGAGGTCTTCACAGCAGGTCACTTGCACATTTAATTGGCATATTTTTTATGCCAGGTAACAAAAATAAAATCTAAACATACTGAATATTTATTATATTTATATTATATACACTACCAGTCAAAAGTTTTAGAACAGTAAGATTTTTAATGCTTTTTAAAGAAGACTATTCTGCTCACCAAGCCTGCATTTATTTGATCCAAAATACAGCAAAAGCAGTAATATTGTGAAATATTTTTGTTATTTAAAATAACTGCTTTCTATTTGAATGTATTTTAAAATATAATTTATTCCTGTGATTAAAGCTAAATTTACAGCATCATTACTCCAGTCTTCAGTGTCACATGATCCTTTAGAAATCATTCTAATATTCTAATTTGCTGTTCAAGACACATTTATTATTATTATAATATTTAAAACAGTTGAGTAAAGTTTTTTCAGAATTCTTTGATGAATAGAAAGATCCAAAGATCAGCATTTATATGAAATAAAAGGGTTTTGTAACATCATACACTATACCATTCAAAGGCTTGGAGTCAATCTAATTGATTAATTGATTGATTCATTCATTCATTCATTTATTTTGGTAAAAAGATTATAGAAATTAATACTTTTATTTAGCAATGATGCTTTATATTGATCAAACGTGATGATAAAGACATTTATAATGTTACAAAAGATTTCTATTTCAGATAAATGCTGTTCTTCTGAACTTTCTATTCATGAAAGAAACCTGTTAAAATTCTGCTTAGCTGTTTTCAACATAATAATAATAATAATAATAGATGTTTTAAGCAGCAAATCAAAATATTAGAATGATTTCTGTATGATCATGTGATGAATAATGATCCTAAAAATTCAGCTTTGAAATCACAGGATTAAATTACATTTTAAAATATATTCAAATAGAAAACAGTTATTTTAAGTAGTAAAAATATTTCAAATTTTTACTGTTTTAGCTGTACTTTGGATCAAATAAAAGCAGGCTTGAGCAGAAGAGACTTCTTTGAAAAGCATTACAAGTCTTACTGTTCAAAACTTTTGACTGGTAGTATATATAATAAATAGAATTATGCACTAAAGAGTGAATAAACACTGCTAAAACTACAGTAAACTACATTAAAGAAATAAAAAAAAATGGAATATATTTTTTAATTATTTAAAATAAGCTATATTATTAATGATACAAAATGAAAAATTGGAAACTGTTGTGGTACTCGAAGACTGGCACAGAAGAGAAGAAATCTTTCTTTGTGTGACAAAAAAAATATCCTTGTAGCTTCATAAAATTGAGGTTGAACTACTGATGTCACATTGACTATTTAAACAATGTCCTCACTACTTTTCTGGGTTTTGAAAGTAGTAGTTGCGTTGCTGTCGATTGGGTCAGATTTTCAGAAAGCTTTCAGATTTCATCAAAAATATCTTAATTTGTGTTCTGAAGATGAACAAAGGTCTTACAGGTTTTGAATGAAATGAGGGTTAGTAATTAATGACAGAATTTTCATTTTTGGGTGAACTTTCCCTTTAAGCATAGACTGTTCAGATTGTCTCAATTAACCTAGAATGGGCAAAATGGAAAAAGGTTCATTTCAGACCTTGCAAGTGTGTATTCATGTGAAAACGTGTACCTCAACTCTCTCCTGAAGTTTGCTGCAGTGTCTGTTGCTCTCATTCAACCTCTGTTCTTGAACCTCCAAGTCTGTCTCTGCTTTTCTCAGCCTCTGCTGAAGTGTTGCATTCTGGGACTTGCGGTTTTCTTGTTCTCGCTGGTGCCACTGATTGATGTGTTCATTGAGGCTCTTCTGTAGTGTCTTCTCAGCTGCCTTTTGCTCCTCCCTCCTCTCTTCTTCCATCTCCCTCACTCTCTTCTTCCACTCCTCTACATCTCTCTTCCATTCCTTTTCCACTCTCTCTTTCTCCTCCCTCAGAGCCTGCAGCTCCTTTCTCACTGTTTTCAACCTTTCTTCACACTCCTCCTCTACTCGTTTCCTTTCCTGTGACTCTCTGTTCCTCTCCTCCGTCTCTCTCTTCCTGTCCTCCTCCACTCTATGCATCTTCTCCTCCTCCTCTCTCTTTCTCTCTTCATCCCTGGCTCTGCGTAGCTCCTGGCACTCGTTCTCTAAGCGCTTGTTTTCTTCTTGTGTTTGTTGCAGTAATTTGTGTTGGTTGTCTCTATCTGTCTGCAGATTCTGGTAGTCTCTGCGCAGATCTGATGTCTCCTGGGTTAACACAGCTATGCGCTCTGCATACTCGATTTCAGCCCTCTGTCCACGCTCCTCCACCTGAAACGGATACACATGCACACATCCTAAGATGATCAAGTGATTCTATCCATGCTGGATTTACTATGCTTATAATGAGTCCATTTAGAGGATATGCGTGTATGTGTGACCATTTTTGTTTTTACTTCCTCTACGGTGGCCTGCAGCTCTAGAAGGCGTGTCCTCAGAATAGATGCTGACTCCTCCTCTTCTTCATCCTGACCTGTGGTTGGCTGGAGGCTGCCCTGCGTCTCCGTGGCAACACGGCGTAACGACTGCAGAGTTGCCTCTTGCTCCTCATTCTTAGTGTTTAAAGAATATATCACCTATACATAAAATACACATGCATAAAAACATAGTTAGAATGGCAAGACAAGACAGAAAATCAATTTATCAGCACTGTGGATTGCGGTCTGTGCGTGTATGTTAATTTCATGCACTTAAACATAAAGATTCTTTATTGGCATCTATGATTCCATAGAGGACCTTTAAAAACCATGAACATTGTCAAAGCACAAAAGGTTCTTTATAGTAAAAAAAAGGTTCTTTAGAATATAAAATGTTCTTTTCGCTAAGAATAAAATGGTTCTTTCACTGAAAGATTCTTTGGGGAAACAAAAATGGTTCTGCCATTGCTGTAAAAACCCACTTTTGTATGAGTGTAGTTCCAGGGCTTTAGCGCTAAGCAAACGGTCTTGTTCTCACTGATGAAATCTTTCACCTCTCTGATCGAATCAGTCATACACCCACAGTCTGCAGTTACTGAGTACTGCAGTTTATCTAGTACATGTGTGTCAGTTTACGCTCTGCAGATGTGTGTGTTAACCTTCTGTGCGTTTGTGATTGGTTGTGCACAGCGGTTCGACTATGTTTTGCATTTTCACATTGGTGTCCCCTGGCATCTTTCAAGCATTAGCGGCACTAATCCCAAGTTTTGTTGGGAGAATGTTTAGATACAGTCAGGTCCATATATATTTGGACACTGACACAATTTTCATAATTTCGGCTCTGTATGCCACTAGAACAAATTTAAAATCAAACAATAAAGATGACATTGAAGTGCAGACTTTAAGCTTTACGTCAAAGAATTGAAAAATATAACATAAAATGCTAAGGAATTACAACCATTTTTATACACATGAGCCCCCCATTAGGGGCTCAGAAGTAATTGGACAAATAAATATAATCATAAATAAATTATTCATTTTTAATATTTTTGTTGAGAATCCTTTGCAGGCTTCCAGAAAAAAAATTTACGGATAATTTTACCCCCTTGTCATCCAAGATGTTTGTGTCTTTCTTTCTTTAGTCAGTAAGAAATTATGTTTATTAAGGAAAAAAATTCAGGAATTATCTCCATATAGTGGACTTCAATGTTGCCCCCAAGTTTGAACTTCCAAAATGCAGTTTAAATGCAGTTTCAAATGGCTCTAAGTGATCCCAGGATAGGAAGAAGGGTCTTATCTAGCGAAATGATTGGTCAATTTTGAAACAAATTGAAAATTGATATACTTTTTAACCTCCAATGCTTAGAGCCATTTGAAGCTGCATTTAAACTGCATTTTGGAAGTTCAAACTTGGGGGCACCATTGAAGTCCACTATATGGAGAAAATACCTGAAATGTTTTCTTTAATAAGAAACATAATTTCCTATTTACTGAAGAAAGACACGAAAATCTTGGATGACAAGGGGGTGAGTTAATTATCTCATGGACATCACCAAAGACTGGGTTTCCTCCTTTGTGATGCTTTGTCTTGCCTTTACTGCAGCTGTCGTCAGTTGTTGTTTGTTTGTGGGTCTTTCTGCCTATAGTTTTGTCTTCAGCAAGTGAAATGCATGCTCAATCAAGTTGAAATCAGAAGATTGACTTTGCAGACTGGCCATTGCAGAACATTTCATATACTGACCAAAATTATAAACGCAACACTTTTGTTTTTGCCCCCATTTTTCATGAGCTGAACTCAAAGATCTAAGACTTTTTCTGTGTACACAAAAGGCCTATTTCTCTCAAATATTGTTCACAAATCTGTCTAAATCTGTGTTAATGAGCACTTCTTTGCCGAGATAATCCATCCATCTCACAGGTGTGGCATATCAAGATGTTGACTAGACAGCATGATTATTGCACAGGTGTGCCTTAGGCTGGCCACAATAAAAGGCCATTCTAAAATGTGCAGTTTTATCACACAGCACAATGCCACAGATGTCACAAGTTTTGGAGGAGCATGCAATTGACATGCTAAATGCAGGAATGTCCACCAGAGCTGTTGCCCGTGAATTGAATGTTCATTTATCTACCATGTGCCGTCTCCAAAGGCGTATCAGAAAATTTGGCAGTACATCCAACCGGCCTTTACAACCACAGACCACGTGTAACCACACCAGCCCAGGACCTCCACATCCAGCATCTTCACCTCCAAGATCGTCTGAGACCAGCCACAATCAGTTTGCATAACCAAAGAATTTCTGCACAAACTGTCAGAAACCGTCTCAGGTAAGCTCATCTGCATGCTCGTCATCCTCAGCAGGGTTTCGACCTGACTGCAGTTTGTCGTCGTAACCGACTTGAGTAGACAAATGCTCACATTCGATGGCATCTGGCACTTTGGAGAGGTGTTCTCCTCACAGATGAATCCCGGTTTTCACTGTACAGGGCAGATGGCAGACAGCGTGTATGGTGTCGTGTGGGTGAGCGGTTTGCTGATGTCAACGTTGTGGATCGAGTGGCCCATGGTGGCAGTGGGGTTATGGTATGGGCAAGCGTATGTTATGGACAACGAACACAAGTGCATTTTATTGATGGCATTTTGAATGCACAGAGATACCATGACAAGATCCATTGTGCCATTCATCCACGACCATCACCTCATGTTGCAGCATGATAATGCACGGCCCCACGTTGCAAGGATCTGTACACAATTCCTGGAAGCTGAAAACATCCCAGTTCTTGCATGGCCAACATACTCACCGGACATGTCACCCATTGAGCATGTTTGGGATGCTCTGGATTGGCGTATACGACAGCGTGTTCCAGTTCCTGCCAATATCCAGCAACTTCGCACAGCCATTGAAGAGGAGTGGACCAACATTCCACAGGCCACAATCAACAACCTGATCAACTCTATGCGAAGGAGATGTGTTGCACTGCGTGAGGCAAATGGTGGTCACACCAGATACTGACTGGTTTTCGGACCCCCCCAATACAGTAAAACTGCACATTTTAGAGTGGCCTTTTAATGTGGCCAGCCTAAGGCATACCTGTGCAATAATCATGCTGTCTAATCAGCATCTTGATATGCCACACCTGTGAGGTGGATGGATTATCTTGGCAAAGGAGAAGTGCTCACTAACACAGATTTGTGAACAATATTTAAGAGAAATAGGCCTTTTGTGTACATGGAAAAAGTTTTGGTCAGTGTATATTCCATATATCCCAGAATATGGGTTGCTTTTGTTGTATGTTTTGGGTCATCGTCCATTTGTACTATGAAGTGCCACCCAATCAACTTAGCTCAATTTAACTGAATCTGTCCAGACAGTATATCTCTATACACTTCAGATTCATCCCGCTGCTTCTGTCTTCTGTCACTAAATCAATAAAAACACCAGTAACCCAGTGCTACTGGAAGCTATGCATGCTCACGCCATCACACTGCTCCACCATATTTTACAGATGATGTTGTATGCTTTGGATCATGAGCTGTTCCAAGCACTCTCTATACTTTTTTCCTTCCCGTTATTCTGGTATAGGTTGATCTTAATTTCAGTCGTCCAAAGAATGTTTTTTCAGAAGTGGTCTGGCTTTTTTAGATGTTTTTTTTTGGCAAAGTCTAATCTGGCCTTGTTTGCACCTTGTGGTGAACCCTCTGTATTTGCTCTCGTGAAGACTTTGACAGTGACACTGCTACCTCCTGGAGAGTGTTCTGCAACAGCTTCCAAATACAAATGGCACACTTAGAATCAACTCCAGACCTTTTACCTGCTTAACTGATGTAGAAAAAATGAAGGAATAGCCCACAACTGTCCATGAAACAGCTTTTGAGTCAACTGTCTAACTTATGGTCCCTTGAAAAAGGGGGGTGGTACATATTAAACAGCTGTAATTCCTTAACCTATCCTCCAATTTTGATGCCACTTCCCTTAAATTAAAGCTCAGAGTGCACTTTAAGTCCATATTCATTATATAACTATAACTTAAATATGTTTTGGTCAACAGCTAAAATAATAAAAATTGTGTCGGTGTCCAAATATATATGGACCTGACTGTATGTTAGATAAATTATTATAATAATATGAAAAAGTAAAAAGTTTTAAACACATTTTATCTCTGTATCACCACCCTAAATTTAGGTCTCTCCCACCTCAGGGGTCTCGACTTTAACCAACAATTTTGACAAAATGTGTTAAATTGATATTTAAAGGGATAGTTCATCCAAAAAATGGAAATTCTGTCATTAATTACTTATCATCATTTCATTCCAAAGTCCGTAAGACCATTGTTCATCTTCACAACACAAATTAAGATATTTTTGATGAAATCTGAGAGCTTTTTGACCCCGCATGGACAGCAATACAACTATCATGTTCAATGCCCTGAAAGGTAGTAAGGACATTATTAAAATAGTCCATGTGACATCAGAGATTCAACCTTAATTTTATAAATCTATGAGAATACTTTTTGTGTGCAAAGAAAACAAAATAACCACTTTATTAAACAATTTCTTCTCTTCTGTGTCAGTCTTTGACATGCGTTCACAAAAAAACCATGACGCAAGATCCAGTGCATCCAGGTTCTATGTCAGAAAACTGGGAAGAAAAGAAATTGTTGTAATTATTTTAGTTTTCTTTGTGTGCAAAAGTTTTCTCGTAGCTTCATAAAATTATGGTTAAACTATTGATGTGACATGGACTATTTTAACAATGTCCTACCTTTCTGGGCCTTCAACATGTCAGTTGTGTTGCTGTCTATGCAGGGTCAGAAAGCTCTCAGATTTCATCAAAAACATCTTAATTTGTTTTCCTAAGATGAACGAAGGTCTTACGAGTTTGGAACAACATGAGGGTGAGTAATTAATGACAAAATTTTCATTTTTGTGAACTAAAACCTCTCTTGAATTAATTGTAATGAGAAACCACAACTGACATGTCCCACTTCCCACATTTTGTGCACGACTCTATTATCTTATAATTTATTCTCCATTACAAAAAGAAATCATCAACAAAAATACAAAAAAGTACACACCAAAAATTATGTGCAGCATTATTTTTGTAACAGGGCTGAAAAATTGCAAACTTTACAATAAGGTGTGATTTGTTAACATTAGTTAATGTATTAACTAACTTGAATGAACAATGAACAATACATTTATTACATTATAGATTCACTTTTGTTAATGTTAGTTAACAAAAATAGTCATTCATTGTTTGTTAATGTTAGTTCGCAGTGCTTTAACTAATGTTAACAAACACAACACAATGCATTAGTAAATGCTGAAATTAACAATAACTAAGATTAAAAAATGCTGTAGAAGTATTGTTCATTGTTAGTTCATCTTAACTAATGTAGCTAATTAACGTTAACTAATTAACCTTTATTGTTAAGTGTTACCCAAACTTCTTATAAAATGAATGTCATGGTAATGTCAAGCTAATCCTTTCACTGACCATTTGTCAAATTTACATATATATATATATATATATATATATTATGAATAATATGAAATATATATCATAACAGTGTAGTTTGTGAGAAGCGTTTGTGTATTTGAGTCTGAATGTGTAGGCATATGAGGGAGTCCTAATATTATGTGTCACTTTGGCTCTCCATCAATGTGTCCTCCCCACAAGTCCCCATGCCTGGGGTGTCATCGGATTCCCAACGTCTCACTCATCCCTCCAGCGGGTCGTGTGTTACCATGACGCCTGACTGTCTGTCGTTAATCGCCACCGCAGCAGAGCTGGACATTCCGTATGATAAACTGCCAGGAAGTCACTGTCTCCTTCTCTTCACTCGCCCGTCTCTCTCTCACTCACCCTTTTCCTGTCCCCCACAGTGTTTCTGTAAGCCGACCACCATCTCTCTTTCTTTCTTTCTTTCTTTCTTTCTCTCTCTCTCTCTCTCTCTCTCTGTCTGTCCCCTGACTCCCCTTTATAACTTTCACCTTCTGTCTATTCCCTGCCTCTCTCTCTCTTTCCCTCTCAGTCCTTGAACATGAACTCTCATGTTTTACGGTGCACAGAATAAAAGGGAAAGTAATGTCATATATCTGTACAACTGAAATGTCTGCTAGCTTTATATAGAGCAACAGCACTCGTAACTTAACTTGCAGACTGAAATGGACTGGGACACAAAGAAAATTAGGATAAACAGCAGGTTATAGGAATTGATTTTTTGTTTACGTAAATTATTGTTTTAAATAGAAAGTACTGAAAGACCTGTTTCTCTCTATCTATTTGTCCTTGTTTTTCATTCTTTGCAAATATGGCATCTTGCCTGACTAAGATCCATACTAATGAAATCTGATACAAGCTGTCTTACTTTCCTTCTCCGTCCTTAACAAACACAAATGATAGAAGCATCTGTGTCTGTTTCTCTATCCATTTGTCCGCATTTCAAAAACTGCTTATAACAGCCATTTCTGACAAGGCTGGTGAAATAAATTGAGTCTGTGTGTGTGAAGGCCTGTTCACACCAAGAGCAATAACTATACAGATAGATAACTAAAACGTCAACTATGCTAGTCCACTCCAACACACAATAACATTCAGTTTATTATAAG
Source organism: Labeo catla (assembly GCA_012976165.1). Taxonomy (NCBI): domain Eukaryota; kingdom Metazoa; phylum Chordata; class Actinopteri; order Cypriniformes; family Cyprinidae; genus Labeo; species Labeo catla. The sequence continues at coordinate 54,657 of VONZ01000336.1, read as the reverse complement.
CATGTGCCAGCTTAAATGCACAAGCTCTTTACAGTTGAGTAGTTTCATTCAATGTTTTTAGCTGGGAAAAAAACATTCTAAAAGTGGTTCCAGCAGATTTTGTCCGTCTAAATTTGCATCGATCTTTGTTTGACTAAATGAGTTGTCTCGCCTAGCCAGACTTTTGACATATTCTGTCCAAGAACTCCCCAAGTGGCCATCTGATATGTAAAATGACCAACCATTGTTTGTTTTGGTTTATCTGATATAGATGAACGGCTGTGCAGGAAATACTAAATAAATTAATGGAAATGTGTTAAGACTTTGACATTACAATTACTATTCGCCTGAAAGTAAGAAGTACTGATTTTTTCACAGATAGAAATCTGCTTGAATATTTACTTTGCTTACTTTGATGTGCGTCCAACAAAACTCTGAACAGCTTTCAAAGATCTGAAGGAATGAACATCACAAACATTTGGCAAATCCAGTGATTAGTTTTTCTTCTCAAATGTTCATAATATAAGCGTTGTAGCATTTAAATATCTGGCAGATGGAAAGTTAGGTTGCAGTCACTCAAAGCAAACAATGCTTTCCCAAAGGCCAGCTTGTAAATGGCAAATTCTATCATTACCATAATAACAAGTCGCTGTTTTCAAAATTACAGTTCCAATGAACATTCGCAAACAGTATTGTTGGAACTACAGCCCTGGACATGAGGTTAGAAGCATAATTTCTTGTAAGTAAGAAATATGAACTTTAAATATCATGCTATTAAGCAAAAAATGCAAGCTAGTATACAGTATATTTAATTCCATTTAAATATATATACATCTAAATATTTAAGTATAATCAGTGCCATTTTAAAGAGTGCATATGTGCATAAATTTGTATGAGAACCTTGGATGAATCAAACATCAAATAAAGCAAAATGATGGGTAACAAATATATTGAAGTAGTCTTTGTTTATTACAGCCGCATCTCAAAGAAGTAAGCTGTTGGCTAAGTAAAAGTGTATGTCAGTTACATACTGCAAACAGTTGTCGTCAAAAGTTTACATACACCTTGCAGAATCTGCAAAATGCTAATTATTTTACCAAAATAAGAGGGATCATACAAAATGCATGTTGTTTTTTATTTAGTACTGACCTGAATAACATATTTCACATAAAAGACATTTACTTATAGTCCACAAGAGAAATTGTTGAATTTATAAAAATGCCCCCGTTCAAAAGTTTACATACACTTGATTCTTAATACTGTGTTGTTACCTGTTTAGTGATAGTTGTTCATGTTTGTCCCTTGTTTGTCCTGAAAAGTTATACTGCCCCATAAATTCTTTGGTTTTTCAGCATTTTTGTGTTTTTGAACCCTTTTCAAAAATAACTGCATTCTGTATGATCCCTGTTATTTTGGTAAAATAATTAATATTTTGCAGATTCTGCAAGGTGTGTGTAAACTTTTGACCTCAGCTGTACATGTTGTTTGTGTAAATTAACTACAATAAACTACAGTAAACTGCCATGGTTTAAATAATGGAAGTGTGACCATGTCACTAAGGTTTAAACAGATGTGACTAGGTAGTTAATTTCTCGAATTATGTAAAGGTTAAGCTGTGAGTGACGTTGTTGTATGGGAAATACACCCCTGATTGAACCTTAAAGGGATAGCTCACCTAAAAATGTCATTAACTACTCACCTTAATGTCGTTCTAAACCTTTAAGACCTTCATTCATCACACAAATTAAGATATTTTAGATGAAATCCAAGAGCTTTCTGACCCTCCATAGACAGCAACGCAACTGAAATGTTCAAGGCCCAGAAAGGTAGTAAGGACATCATTAAAATAGTCCACGTGACATCAGTTGTTCAACCTTAATTTTATAAAGTTACGAGAGCATTTCAGTTGCTCTCAGATTTCATCAAAAATATCTTAATTTGTGTTCCGAAGATGAACAAAGGTCTTACGGGTTTGGAATGACATGGGGGTGAGTAATTAACGACAGAATTTGCATTTTTGGGTGAACCTTTAAAGTTGATCCCTTTAAAGTTTTTTAGCATTTAATGTCATGCCACCCATGACATTCCCATCATGCTCTTATATTAATAATAGACTGAAGTAGATCAAATCTCCTATGCTCCTGATTAGTAAAAATAGTGTGGCTTGCTGTGTAGCATTACTAAGCGTCACAAAGCTGACCCGAATGTAGAGAGGGTATGACTCACACATCTGTTCTTATAGACACACACACACACACACACACACAGCTAAAGATAACTATTAGGAGTATGTTTACATGATGATAGAGAGAGGGATTCCACACAGCTGTGACATTGAAGCTCATATGCATACTCTCACATCCATACACACGCATGGCAGGTTTGAATTTCGAGCGCTGACCTATTTTGTTTAGTAACAGTGCTGCCATTTAGATGTTTTTAACCCCAGTGGACCTTAGTCAGGGCAGACCCTTTTTTTTATTTGACAAGAATGAAAACGAGGATTTGAAGGACATACATGCAGTCCATTAAAAAGCTTGCACTGTTGCGTACCTGGGAATAAAAAAAAATGCTTTCCAAAAATCAATTCCAGAGGAAAAAAGCCAACAGAAAAGGCTTGCATCCCCCACAGCCTTGTTTTTACTCTCAGTAAATTTGGCATCTTCCCTGACCAAGGTCCATGCTAATAAAACCTGATACACACTCTCTCACTTCCCTTCTCCCGCCTTAACAGATCCAAATGACCATGTGTGCATTAGCCATTAATAGTGTGTAGATATTATAGCCTTTAACCTCTGTTTTCATAGTTACACTTTATAAGTGGCCAAAAGGATAATCATTTTTCATACAGCGACGGATATAGTTATGGCTATTGATTTTATACATCATCAAGGTGCAGTTTAACCAAAAACACATAATTCAAACTGAAACTCCAGAGGCTAACAATTTAGGGAAGTTTGTGAAATGTGTTTGCTTCTATTAGGAAGTTATGTTTTGTTGATAAACAAAATTCTGTGCTTATTTACTTTTAATTTTATGTGTTCAGCCTGTGAATTGTGCTGTAGGTTGTTTAGTCACTTATCCAAAGTGACAAACAGTATCGTAAATGTAAATTTAAGTGCTATATTCCAGAATACAAGATTTTTAAGCCTTATTTTAAGCCATATTTTTCTTTTACAGTTATAATAAAGATGATAAAAAATTACAAGGGTTCAAAAAAGTATAGCCCAAATGACTATGTATTAGCCATTAATAGTGTGTAGATAATGCAGCCTATAAATTTAATGTTTTATAGATATTCTTCACTGCTAGCCAAGAAGATCATTTTTCAGGCAGTGTCAGATGGCTATTGATTTTATCATACATCATCAAGGTGCAGTTTAACCAAAAATGCATCATTCAAACTGTAACTCCACAGAGGTTTCTGCAAATATGTTTGTTTAGTGTGTCAATAAAATCACATTTTGTTTAATTTTGTTCACATACATTTCTGTAAAAAGCATTGTTTTATCACTTGGTATTTTAGCAGATACTTATTTATGCAAAGTGACCATCGGTATTGTAGTTTTATTTTAAGTGGTTTGTTTCAATGCCAAATATGTAAGGGTAGAAGGGATATCCCAACAACCATTTATTTAATGCATCCATTCAAACTAGCAACGTGTTCACTTCACAACATGACTGCTATCCCTGGTCTATCATTTTGATTTCAAAATGATTTTCTGGCCTGTCCATTGGAAATAAAACACACCTGAACCAACAGCAGAACCAATTTAGAGTCACGGACAATATGTCACATTAATAATACTAGAAAAAAGGGATAATTCAGCCAAAAAATGAACCTTCTGTCATTATTTACACACCCTCATCCAAACCTGACTTATTTTCTTCTTCAAAAATTGTGGTAACAAAACCGTTTTGTTTATTGATTTCTGTTGTATGGACACAAAATATCTTCTTTTATGTTCCCTCTACAATCTCTTATAAAACCTATTTTTAATAGTCTGATGTACATTTGATTGAATGGATTTATGCCTATTGTCTATTGCAGTCGTAAAGATGACTAAATATTAAATTATAAAGCTTCAAAAAAGTACTAAGCCCATCAGAAAAACTACTAAGATGCAATCTAATAACCTAGAAATATCATGGCACTATAATATATACTTCAATACTGAATTAATTACAATATTTATTAATTATCAATATTGGTTATTTCCTTGCCACTATATAAAATGGTAGCCTTTAAAGGAGACGTACACTTCCAAAACAAAGATTCACATATAATGTACTCACCCCTTTGTCATCCAAGATGTTCATGTCTTTCTTTCATCAGTCGTAAAGAAATTGCTTTTTGAGGAAAACATTTCAGCATTTTTTTTCATATAATGGACTTCTATGGTGCCCCAATTTTGATCTTCCAAAAGGCAGTTTAAATGCGGCTTTAAACGCCCAAATGCGTCCAAGGAAGAAGGGTCTTATCTAGCAAAACGATCGGTTATTTTTATTAAAAAAATACAATTTCAATACTTTTTATTCTCAAACGCTCGTCTTGCCTTTTTCTCCCTGAACAGTTAGGGTATGTCAAAAAACTCGTATTTTCTCCCTCAACTTTAAAAGTCATTTCAAAATCATCCTACATCGCTGCAAAAGTACCAACCCAGTCTTTGCAAAGTGAACATGCAAAGGAGATCAAACACCCTTAAGAAAAATGGCAAAACATCGACATAGGATGATTTTGAAGTTGAGGGAGAACATGAGATGGGAGTTTTTCGACATACCCTAACTGTCATGAACCCGAAAAAAAACAGTCCAAGCAGAGTAAGACAAGATGAGCGTTTGACATAAAACGTATATAAATTGTATTATTTTTATGAAAACAACCTATCGTTATGCTAGATAATATCCTTCTTCCTCGGCTGGGATTGTTTACAACCACATTCGGGATCGTTTGAAGCTGCATTTAAACTGCATTTTGGAAATCGGGGCACCATAAAAGTCCATTATACGAAGAAAAATGCTGAAATGTTTTCCTCAAAAAACATAATTTCTTTACGACTGAAGAAAGAAATACATGAACATCTTGGATGACAAGGGGGTGAGTACATTATCTGTGAATCTTTGTTTTGGAAGTAGACTTCTGCTTTAACAAATAATGCTATTGCACTACAGTATGTACAGTGTGCTTTTTTGCTAGTGGAACAAACATAAAACTGAAACAAATGTACCTTAACTGAACTACATTGTAGAGAACTGTCTTTTGCCACACTTAACTGGTCTGTCACGTTTACCTTATCCATGTTACAAGCTTCTACGGGTCATAACAACTGGATGCTCCTTGCTTGTGAAGGGGTGGCTGTTAGTATACACATATCTAAACGTGATAATAAATATCCGCGCAGTTCAGTTGCCAGCGATCACCCACGGGTCAGATTATTTTAGATGAGCCATTTGTAGCGTGAACTTCAGTAGCCCGCCTTAACTATATAAACTCCACGAAAGCACATCTGCTACCACATAACATCTATTGAAATCGTGACTAGTCTTGGATTACCCTCTGAGTGTTCTGCATCACCTGTAATTGAAAGACAGTGAAACGACGCCGAGTGCATAAAACCCTGTTGCATTCCATGAAAAAAACACAAGTGCGTCAGGCAGCATAAAATACTAATATGTGTCAATAATTTATATTATTTATTGTCTTAAATTGTGCCTTTAAATACATGTGAATGATTTAACGTAAAATTTGCGCAGTAGGTAGCAAAAGGGGTCATTAGTGTGTGAATTATATATATATATATATATACACACACACACACACACACACATCTGCAGATGTGCACGGATATTCAGGAAACAAATAAATAAGTCCCGTTACTTCAGTAGTAAAATTATGCGCTTACCTTTGTCAGCTGCGCTATTTTCTTGCACATTTTCGTGTGCATTTGATAATCATACAGTTCCTGCTCTACATTCACACTGGGGATATCCGCAATAGCGGTCCCGTTACATGCACCGCTGCTGCCGGGTGGTTGGTTCATCTTCCCAGAGCTGGAAGCCATAATAACCCGTTGGAGCGCGCTGATCAATCACAAACTAGGCTGCGCAACACCCTGGTCGCCTCTACGTGATCCTGAAGGTAGAGTCCTTACGACAGCCGAAAGCATTCTGCATGCTGCAGCGACCGGCGAACACCCTCCCGCTCCGCCGTGAAGCTGCCCCCGGTGAGCGCACAGCTCACAAAATAATGCCATCGGCACTTCGCCGCCCCGCGGGACACGACTCACTGACGGCATGTGCCCCCAGCTCGGACACCTGTCTCTCACCCGGGGCGTGACTACAGTCTTACATTACGAGTCACGGGTACCGCAGTGTAATCATGGCCCCTCCCATGAACACCAACACGCCCAAGAGCACAACAAACAGAAGGTCGCGCAATTTCCGCGCCTCGGTTGCTTTATGATACCACATTAACTTTGATTTGTGAGTGTTTAAAGATTTAAACCGTTTTTTGTGATGAACAAAACCACAATAAATAAATAAATAAATAAAAATGAAATGATTTTCTTTGTTCCCGAACAGTAGAAGACGTAAGAGGGCCAGGTAAAATTCAAAGGTAGAAAATGCGTAAGCTATTTCAAATGATTGTGAAGGGTGAAATCCTCATACGTATCTGAACCATATTTCGTTATAACATAGTTATATACATAGTAATAAATATTGTTCAGCAGAACATGCATATGGCTTTAATGCAGTGTCAGTATTGTTTTTTAAAGAAGTCTCTTCTGCTCACAAAGCCTGCATTTATTTGATCCAAAATACAGCAGTAATATTGTTTTTACTTTTTAAATAAACTGCTTACTATTGGAATATATTGTAAAATGTAGTTTATTTTTGTGATCAAATCTAAATTTTTAGCATCATTACTCCAGTATATATATATTGAAATTCTATATATATAGAAATTAATACTTTTATTTACCATAATTTAAATACTTTTTAAATGATAGAAATTGATACTTTTATTTAGCAGGGATGCTTTGAATCGATCAAAAGTGATGATAAAGACATTTATAATGTTACAAAAGATTTCTATTTTAGATAATTGTTGTTCTTCTTAACTTCTATTCTTAAAAGAAACCTTCCACTCAGCTGTTTTCAACACAATAATAATAATAAATAATAATAATAAATATTTTCTAGCAGCAAATCAGAATAGTAGAATGATTTCTGAAGTATCATGTGACTGGAGTAATGATGCTAAAAAAATCAGCTTTGAAATCACAGGAATAAATTACATGTTAAAATATATTCAAATAGAAAACAGTTATTTTAAATAGTAAAAATATTTAAGAATTTTACTGAGCAGAAGAGACTTCTTTAAAAACAAAACAAACAAACAAAAACTGACAAAGCCATTTTATTGAATCGTTGTAAAGATATTGCTATGTCAGGCCGCAAGTAATAAAGTTAAACAGCAATATTAATTACTGAAGAAATACCTCCAGTGAGACAAAACACGTCCTGAGATTTCAAACGAGAACTTCCAAACAGATTTCGACGCTGTTCTTACTTACTAAGCCTCTGAACGCCCCCTGGAGGAAAACCCATAGCACTATCCTACGCGGTTAACAACATTCAAGGAGGAGACCTGAATCCGCGCGTTCTTTTCATTGGCTACAGCTGGCTATGATTGACAGCCAGAGACGGAAAGGGGCGGTGCTAGGTTTCTCTCGCGAGAGGACATTTTGAAAAGTGGCGCTTTCGCCGTTATTCAACATAGAGGGTTCAAAAGCGATTTCCTGCAGGTATGACACGGATTAAAGTCTATTTTACAAAACATCTTGGTTATAAATTAAGTATTTCACAGAGTCACTAATAAGGACGAATGTTCTGGAAAGCTTTAATTTGTTAAGTTGATAATTATGAGTTCTTCATGTTTTTGTGTTGTGCTAACAGTCGGGGCTAACAGTTTATCGATTCGCTCGTTTTATACATAAGGTTACATGCAAACAAACAAACAAACAAACAAACCTGTTTCACAAAAGAAATCTGGTGCCATTTCACCAGTGCCCTTCTATTTGTTTTATTTCGTATGGGATAACATCGTGTTGTGCTATATGCTAGATCATTTAATGAATAACTCTTTATTTAGATCTTTAAAAGTGTCCGATGGGTCGAGGCAAGATCAGGTAACGTTAACGTTTCTGTCGTGAGTTAACTCTTTCCGACGTCTGCTGTGACTAATTAACTTTAACCTGTGAAATGTGTTATTAACAGCTATGGCTAAAACAACTAAAAAACAAAACAAAATACATGTTCAAGCAGGTGTCTTTCTTGTACTGTGTTCCATTTGGGTATCTGTCTGAAATGAATAGATATTTGGGTTTTGTAAACATATCAAATATTCACACCAGTAGGCTGACTTGTAATTTGTGTTTGTGTTTTAGCAACATCAAAATGTCTGGAGATGGTGATCTGGAGATTGAAGAGGCTTTCCGGCGAGCACAGAAAGCTCATAATAACAAGGCCAAACTTGTTGTCAGTTTGAAGAACAGATATAATAAGGTAACAGGAGATTTACTCTATAAAATTCGCGTAATGATACACTACTATTCAAAAGTTTGGAGTGAGGTTTTTTAAAACAAAAAAACTAATATTTCTTTTCAAGAAAGATAAATTAAATAGATTGTTTTTATAAAAATATATTTAAAATAAATGTCCTTTTAAAACTTCAGTTCATCAAAGGATACTGATATAATGGAGCACTTTTTACACAAAAACACGTTTTTCAACATTGATGATAAAAATTAATGTTTTTCTTTTCTTTTTTTCTTTCTTTTTTTTTTTTTGAGGTCCATAATTTCTGACAGGTCATATGACAGTAAAAACTAAAGTCTGTGACTGTTGATTTTTTTTTTTTTAATTTTATGCTAGAGCAACAATTACATAACAAAACTGCCAAGAGTATTCGCCTTATATTTTAAAGCAGAAGTAAGCTGTTTTCTGGTAATGTGTTAGACGTCCGGTTCATAATCCATCATAAAGAAATAACAAGAAGAATATCGAAGTGCAGGAAATGGTAAAACAGTTTGCACTACAAACCATTGTGTTCATAATTAAGATAATACATTAAAATAATATGGTAAGACACACCAGTTTGCAATATCAAGCAGCAAAACAAGCTTTTTGTGCAGCTAAAAATAGCTGGAAGTGGATGAGACTAATATATGAGTGCTAGATCTGTTTTAATTCTGTTCTTTGTGTAGTTGGAAGATAAGACCGAATTCCATGAAGAATTCATCCGCTGCCTGAAGTATGCCATGATTATTTACACTCGTGAGCCAGCAGTGGAGAATGTCATTGATTTTGTCACAAAGTTTGCTGCTAGTTTCGAACCTCCTGTTAATGAGAGTGCTGAAGAGGAGGAGGAGGAGGAGGAAGACGAGAATGAGTTTTTGAACTTCTTGTTCAACTTCCTGTTAGAGGTATTGTCACTGTCATGCAGGCATTTGGCCTGACAAAAAGCATACTGAAGAGCATAGCGTTACTTGTTTACATCACATTTCTTATCTGTATCATCTTTTTTCCTCTCTCAGTCTCATGGTGCAAACAGCCACGCGGTGCGGTTTCGCGTTTGTCAGCTGGTCAATAAGTTGCTGGGTAGTTTAAGTGAGAATGCTCAGATTGATGATGATCTGTGCGATAGGATCCATGAGGCCATGCTGATCAGAGTCACAGACAAATACCCTAATGTCAGGATTCAGGCAGCACTGGCCATGGCCAGACTCCAGGACCCCAGCAACTTGGACTGCCCCACTATTAAAGGTACCCAAAATGCTCATACTTGAAACCATCGAGCTGCAGTCCACACTTGACACATAAACATGTTCATTATTGATCCATGAGTTTTCAAGGAATATTAATTATGATGATGTAAAATTGATTACTCTGTGTTTTTTAGCTTATGTTCTGCTTTTGGAAAATGACTCAAACCCCGAAGTTCGACGAGCTGTGCTGTCTTGCATTGCTCCCTCAGCCGCTACACTTTCTAAAATCTACAAGCGCACCCGCGATGTCAAAGAGAAAGTCAGGAAGCTTGCTTATCAGGTGAAATTGGCTGAAAAATATCAAAATGACTAACATGCTATGAAAGTTAAAGGGATAGTTCAGCCCAAACTTTATTTACTCTCCCTCTCCCTTTGAATACAAAACAGTTGCTGGTCCCCATTTTGTTTTTTTGTTTTGTTTTTTTTTCACCCATACTATCCAAGTCATTAGAGACCAGCTTAGTTTAAAATTAGTTTATGGTAGAGTGCACTGTAAGTTCAAATATAAAGTGTATGTTTGTGTTCATGTATGTGTCTTAGGTACTGGCAGAGAAAGTGCATATTCGAGCACTGAGCATTGCTCAGAGAGTCAGTCTATTGCATGAAGGACTCAGTGACTCTGCAGGTAAGGAAATGCGTCGTTTGTTGATCGAACTGTCTAAGAATCCAACTTTAAGTTAATGTGTGTCTCATAACAACAAAGTCCTCTAGTCTAGTCACAAACAAGTTGACTGAACGATTAAAGACTTAAACATGGGTTTTTACTAATAAGGGAAATGCCCCATTGTTTCTGGAGACAAGACATGTTCAGTAGAGGTATTTGAGAAAGTATCATCTAAATGCATCTTCATTTTTTGTGTTGTGTTAATCTTATATAGTTTTGTAAACTGCGTATCTTATGTTGGTCTGTGCATGCAATGAAATTGCCATGTTGCTGACAGGACGGTTAAGGTCTATAAAACAAACCATGTCTGTTTCCCTTAGACTCAGTAAAGGAGGTCGTCAAGACCCATTTGCTGCCTGCTTGGCTCCGGTTGCTGCAGGGAGATGTTTTGCAGTTGCTGCATAGACTGGATGTGGAAAACTCTGCAGAAACTGCAGTCACTACCTTACATGCCATCTTTTCCATGGCAACAAGCCCCGATGACCTCCTTCAGAACGGTGTCAGGCTGGATGAAAGGTCAGTTACTTGAACCCAAACACTGCAAAAAGTATACTTCTGTGACTGCAGCTTTGTGGCCTAAATCAACCTGTTTACACTTTGTGTATTAATTTGGAGTATTAAAGTTTCAATGGATATAGAATAGGAAAATTAGAATAGAATATTTATTTTATCATTTGTTGCTTTCAGCTATCAATAGAAGCTTTGTATTATATACATTCTGCTAGTTTTCCCCCATATTTGCCATAGAAATTTTGATGAGTCTTCAGATCTTGGGCCAGCCAGTATTGGAAGAAGGAGTAGTAAACTATACTGGCTATTGAAAAATCTGTATCAATGCTATAGATGAGAACTCTTAAGAGATAATAAGAGTTTATTAATTTTTCATTAAAGAATATGTAATATTTATAAAAGGGTTGGTTCACCTAAGCAAAGTAAATATAGATTTAAATAATACAAAGTAATGTGCAGTTACTAAATTATTCTTTGTGCATTTGATTTTCTACACTGCCTGCCAGTATATGAAAGTGTCTTGGACAATTTTTAGCGTTAGTCTTACTGCTTAAACGTGTATATATCTCTCTATACAGGAAACTAATCCCTGTGGACTCCCTAACATGTGAAAATGTGTTGTACTGGAGAGCGCTGTGTGAGTTTGTCAGGAGTAAAGGAAATGAGGGTGAGGAATTATTGGAGCAGTTACTCCCTGAGGCGGCTATCTTTGCTGAGTATCTGTACAGGTGATTGTGCTCTACAATTGTGTTTCTTGTAACCCTTTTAAACGGGCTAATTCAATTTCTTCCACATTTGATTTCTTCCCCTTTTGAATTCAGTTTACCATTAAACATTTGCAAATGAAAACCCAGCTAAATAAGGAAACCTTTTTGTTTCAGTTATCTAAAGAGCATTACTGGGCTGACTGAGGAGCAGAAAGCTGATATGACACAGCTTGAGATGGTGATGACCCAAGAGTTTGTTGGACAACAGTTGATTCTGCTAGTCGGGTGTCTGGACACTTCTGAAGAAGGCGGCAGGTCGTTATCAATACGTCTCTTACTGATCAGTGTAGAACAGACATTTTAGAATGAGTGTCTTTAGTTCTTTTCCAATGTCTAAGGTATTAAGGACACTCAAAAGACAGTTTTATTTTTTAATGCATATTTACTTAACTTTAACAAAACATTTTTAATGTATTAATCTTCCCACAAACTGTTCTAGGAAGCGCATGGTAGCGGTGCTTCAGGAAATTCTTGTGATGCCCAACACGCCCACCTCTCTGATTGCTCTGCTAGTGGAGAAACTGATTGGCATTCTGCGAGACGACACACAGAAAACTCAGATGGTCAGTCTTTGTGGGACCATCATAAGAGGCTTTCGCACTGGAGGAAACATTTCATAGTTCCTGCTGACTAGATCCTCGAACAGCCTCATATTGTATCACTGTAGTGCTCTCAGATAGAGAATGTCTGCATTAGTGTTTCCCAACCGCAGTCCTAGGGACACACTACTCTGCACATTTTGCATGTTTTCTTTAACACACTTGATTTAGCTCTTTAGGAGGGAGCTTGTGTCTTGAGCCGGGTGTGTCAGATAAGAAAGACATACAAAATGTGTGGAGTAGTGGGTCAGGTAAATATTACATTTCAAACAATGATTCAAATAGACCCAAATTGTGGTTGACTATGTAAATGTGACCTTTGAGATCTACTCATTAATGCAGGCAAGTTGCTCTGCAGCAATTTGCTGACAGTTTGTTTTGTATGTGTATGGTTGTATTTTAATCAGGTTGCTGAAATAATCTCTGATGTGAGAGAGCCCATTTTGCCCATCTCTGAACCTGTGGATGAGAATGAGAAACGCAGAAATCAAGTCAGAGTGAGTGACACTTCATACACCCCTGGTGCTGAGTGACATCAACAACTTGCATTAGATTTGCTTCAACAAAACATTTTTCTATAGCTGGCAGAGGTGCGAGTGCAGATAATGGAGGCGAAGCAGACTCTTGAAGAATGCATCAGCTGTCAGGACTTCAGTCGTGCAGCTGAGCTGAAAGATTCAATCTCTCAGCTTGAGGAGCTCAAAAACCAGCTCATCCTGGAAGCTTCGCAGCCTGCTGACAATATCAAGGAACAGCGTGTAGAGAAGGTACAAATCATTTACATACACTCACACATTTAAATGCATTATAAAAAGGTTTCTATTGATTAATAATAAGAAATGTTATTTGAACAGGAAATGAGCAAATTAGGATGATTTCTGGAGGATCATTTGACATTTAAAACTCATACAGTGTTTGCTCAGTGTTGCAGAATTGTGTGAAAGGGCCTTTGGTTTGAGTTTTGGTGTTAAGTTTTAGGTGAACGTTCCTACATAGTTGACCTTGCCTTGCTGTCAATATATACGCACTTTTACAGACATTAAGTGCTGAATTTAAGTATAACCCCACATAATGTAATCTTATGTCAAGTGTGTATTTTCCCCAGAGCGATCCAGAGACCTTGTTGAAGTGTCTGACAATGTGTGGCGAGTTGTTCAAGCAAATGAACGTCAAGAGAGGAATCTGCCCAACCATGAATGCTCTGATAGAGTCACTGGTAAAATACCCATTTATAAAAGCACTCCCATCAATAGCCATTTCCTGCTATTCTGCGGTATAGGACAAGCCTGTGTCTGCACAGCACTTTTATCAGCCACTTTGGTTATGAAACTCTCAACCCGAAATCAGTCCAATACTTAATTAGAGCTGCAGTAATGGGAATGAAACTTCAAAGTGATCTCTCAATTCTAGATACTGCCAAGTGTGTCCAACCCCAACCCTGCTGTGCGCAACATGGCTGTCATCTGTTTGGGAACGGCTGCTCTCCACAGTAAAGACCTAGCCAACACGCACCTTGTGCTGCTCTTGCAGGTATCTAACACACGCTTGTTATAAAGATGAATGAATTTACTTTGTGCAAGTGGCTTAGAGATTAATTTTTATGTTTAGATCACGCAGCTAGATGAGCCTAAAATCAGGATCAGTGCTCTCCGAGCTCTCATTGACCAGCTCCTGCTCAATGGCCTCAACATTCTGCAAGACAAGTCTGCTCCTATCTCACAAGCACCTGATTCACCAAACAACAGTAATGGACAGCCTGAACAACAAGCTGAGGAGGAGAGTACCGTCCAGAGCATTCTGAAGATGCTTTCAGAATTTCTTGATAGTGAGGTACTGCTTATCCATTGTTATTGGTTACGCTGTATTGGAACTTTGCTATCACTAGTAAACTTATGTGACCCTGGACCACAAAAATAGTAGTAAGTAGCATGGGCATATTTGTAGCAATAGCCAACAATTTTTCTCTTATGCCAAAAATGATTAGGAGATTAAGTAAAGATCCTATTCCATGAAGATATATTGTACTTTTTCTGCTGTAGATATATCAAAATGTAATTTGATTAGTAATCGACAACTTTAAAGGCGCTTTTTTTTTTTTTTCTTCAGATTTTCAAATGGTTGAATCTTGGCCAAATATTGTCTTATCCTAACAAACCATACATCAATGCAAAGCTTATTTATTCAGATATAAATCATCATTGTAATATTGTAAAATCAGCCTATTGTAATAAGGTGACATGGGACGAAAATGTTTTAGTTTGAAACCATTTTTTGAACAAGAAACAAAATATAGAGGGACTTTATTTTTGGCCATTGGGAGTTGAGTGGGTTGTTGTTGTTGCAGTATTCCATTAAAGGAATAGTTTAACCAAAATTGAAAATTTGTTAATTACTCACCCTCATGTCATTCCGGACCTGGACTTACCTCATCCTTGAAGACAAATTAAGAAATTAATCTGAAAGCTTTCTGACCTTGCAACGTAACTGGACACATTCAAGACCCAGAAAGATAGTAAAGACATAGTTAAAATAGTGATTGTGACATCAGTGGTTCAACCCATCAGTGGTTCAACCCTGTTATGAAATTATATAAATAAGTTTATTCAACACTTATTCAAAGATGTGTTGCGTCTTGTTCGTCTTGCAGAAAACAGCTTTATGTCATGGTACTGGCATGAATGTACATCGAAGACTGACATGGAAGAGAAGAATTTGTTGAATAAAGTTGTTATTTTTGTTTTCTTTGCACACACAAATATTCTCATAGCTTCATAATTACTACCTTTCTGGGTCTTGAATGTGTCAGAAAGCTCTTAATTTGTGTTCCAAAGATGACCGAAGGTCTTGGGGATTTAGAAAGACATGAGTAATTAATGACAGATTATTTATTTTTGGGTGAACTATCCCTTCAAAGAGAAAACGGCGAATATGGTCGGTTTTGATGTTGCAAGACAACTGTTAATGTTACAGCTTCATTCACATCAATGCTTGGTTTTTCTGCCAACTCTGTAAGCTGGCAACTTGATCAAGATGATTGGCAGTCATTTTGACAATGTGCCTAAATGGTGCTAAATGTACTGCAAATGCTGTACCAAATAAACGTGTTTTTTTTTTTTTTTTTTTTTTTTTTTTAATAGATCTGTGAGCTCCGCACAGAGACAGCAGAAGGTCTGGCCAAGTTGATGTACTGCGGGAGAATTGCAAGTCCGAAGCTGCTGTCCCGTCTGGTGTTGCTGTGGTACAATCCCGTAACAGAGGATGACCAAAGACTACGACATTGCCTGGGGGTATTCTTACAGCTGTATGCCCGGGCCAGCAGGTATACATCTCTCTTCCTTAAACGTAAATATTTACAGTGTAATTTAAGGAGTATATCAACTAAAAAAAATTAAAGTTCTCATTTAATCACCCTCATATTCAGTGTTGCCAAGTCTGCGGTTTTCCTGCAGAATTGGGCTACTGTAAACACTGTTGCCGCAGGTTGTTTTTCATGTCCGTGGGTTAAAGCAATCTCAATAACATTATATTTAGCACCAGGAATGCGAACTGTTTCAGGGGAACCCTGCTGGAAAAAAAGTGTGTATTTTACCCCCAGAACACGATTTTTACTGGGGGACCCCACTCGAAATGCGATTGGGCTAGTTCTGATTAGCATTTGGTTGTTTTGTTGTGAAAACCTGGCAACACTGTTCATATTGTTCCAAACATAATACAAACAAATATGAATGTGTTTTTTTTTTTAAAACAAATCTTAAGAGATTTGTTTCTCCATTGAAAGTCTATTCCACCAACATTTGATTCCTCGTAAGGTCATAAAGAGATCATTAAAATCATTAATTCAAGTCTTCTAAAGCAGGGGTGTCAGACTCCGGTCCTGGAGGGCTACAGCCCTGCAAAGTTTAGATGCAACCCTAATTAAACACACCTGATCCAACTAATCAAGTCCTTCAGCATAGTATGCATGTTGGAGCAAGGTTGGAACAAAACTCTGCAGGGCTGTGGCCCTCCAGGAACTGAGTTTGACACCCCTGTTCTAAAGAGATCACTTCATTACGCATGTTGAACAAGTTTAATTTAGGCTTTTCACATATGTACGTTGATCAACACACATGCGTCAAATGTAAAAATAATTTTTTTGGGCCAGACTGCCGGGTGTCGAACTCAACTCTCGATTCAACTCTAATTAAACGCACCTGATCCAGTTAATCACATTCTTTAGGGGGCTGTTTCATAAAAGAAGCGAAGAAAAGCAGGGATTAAAGTCCAAAACCTGACCTGAAATAACCTAACAGTTCAGTCGGGGCTAAAGTGGTTTCATAAACGGCAATTTAAGTTCACGCATTCTCACTAATTTGATCCAGGTTCAGCGAGTCAAGATAATGTCAGCCCTTAATGTCAATCTTGGATAAAATCGATCCACCATGGCAAACAGCGAATATATTTGTTTTTTTTTTTTTTAATGCATTTGAGATGTTGTGTTTTCCCCAGTGCACGGACATGTCACAGTTATATTCTTCATCTGTAAATGTTAGAAAGTCATGCAAATACATCCGTTTTGCTGTCAAGAGTGGGCAAGTGAATGAGCGCTGCTGCGTGCGTGCACGCTAAACAGACAGAGTGCAATAGAATAATAGCACAATAATTTTGAGTAAAATATAAATTTTGCTAAAATATTTATTGTTGAACATTAAATATGACACGTAGAATTTTAACATAAGTGTATTTTTATGATAGCAGTGACTGTAAATCAAATGTAAGCTGGCTAACACAGCCCTAATTAGGCTACTAACTCAAATGAGTTAATGTTAAAATATAGTCTGTTTTCTTTTATTTATTGTCATTTTTAATTCAAGTGATTTTTAATTCAAATGGCCTACTAATGACCATAAAGATACAGTTGTCATAAAACCTGAGAGAAAGGTTGCATTGCTAGAAACTGCTAATCAACTAAATGCACAAATAACAACTGTTAAAATG
The DNA here is from genome assembly GCA_012976165.1 of Labeo catla. Taxonomy (NCBI): domain Eukaryota; kingdom Metazoa; phylum Chordata; class Actinopteri; order Cypriniformes; family Cyprinidae; genus Labeo; species Labeo catla. The sequence continues at coordinate 37,331 of VONZ01000336.1, read as the reverse complement.
TTTTCATATATCGTAAAAAAAAAAGTCATTATATTTTGGGCACAGTACATTAAATGCAGTCGGTTGTAGCCTATATTTTATTTATTTGATTTGCATTTTGTTTATACTTTTATTTTTGCGTTGATAATAAAGTAATTGTATTATATAAGTAATTGAAAGAGTCAGTGGTAATATCAGTGCATCCCTATTGGTCAGTGTTATAGGAACTTGGCCAGTTTCCCAGCATAAGTTGCCAGAGTGTCTGAGCTCGAGCTATGGTAAATTTGCTTAGCTATGGTAAAGTTAGACTAACTGAAATGGGCTTGGTTTATTTGGTAAATTTGTTTTATAAAACAGCACCCAGGCTTATTTGAAAACTGCATGGTATTTGTGTTGGAGCAGGGTTGTGGCCCTCCAGGACCTGAGTTTGACATCTGTGCTTTAATATATTGGGTGCAATTAACATTAAAGAGAGTATTGTAACAGCACAAGCCGGTATTTACAGTTGTCCCTGTAATTGTTGTATATTAGAACAAATCAAGAGTGTGTGGAGGAGAGTTTTCTGCCAACCATGAGAACTCTGTTCAATGCTCCTGTGACGTCTCCATTGTCTGAGGTCGACACATCCAACGTGGCTGAACTGTTTGTTGAACTAACACGACCCAGCGCTCTTGTGCAACCTGCTGCCGTACAGGTATGTTTAAATATACACGCATGCTTGCAAAAACAACAGTAATGGGTTTTATTTAAAGCACTTTTATCTGTTAATATTATGTAAATGAACAAACATTTTTTTGCAGGTTCAGTCTGTTCATGGCTCCTTGGCAGTGCGTGTTTGTAATGAAATCTTGAAGGACGTTTCTGCTCCTGAGGTGCGCCTGTATTGTAAAACCCTCAGCTGGTTGGAGATTAACACTGAACCTGACAACATTGAATTGCAACTCTTGTTAAAAGATATTTTACAGGTACTTCCCTAGTTATGTCTCTTGTGAATTTATAAATGGTTAGAGAGAAGCAATGGGTAAAAGCATAGAACAGCAGATTAAGCAGAAATTGATGTGAAATTAATGAAATGTTTTGTCAAATTAGATTGGCATTAAGGTAAGCAATTATGATTGAGTGACACTGTTTGTCTGTTTTGTGTCTGTCTGTGTGTTTCTTACAGGAAATAAAAGATAAGTACTGTACAAGGGTTATTGAGAAGATTTGTAACCAGCTAAATGGAGATTGTTCTTCCAAATCAGCCAGTAATCAGGAGACAACTTTGCTTTCCTTGGATGACAACACTGGAGGTACTAGCTTGCACGCTAACATGCATTTTATCAGTCAGAAGTAAGCCTATGGGTGAGACCTCTGGCTCTTTAACCCCTGTAGTTAAATACTGAGAAGCATAACATCATGCAGTAAATGGTAGAACAGTTTGAACTACAGACCAGTGTGCTCATAATTAAGATAATACATTAAAATAACATGGTAAGATATACCAATTTGCAATATCAAGCAGCAGAGTGAGCTGTTTTGTGCAAAAATAGCTGGACGTGGATGAGACCGGAAGGCAGACCCATAAAATGTACAAATGGCTGCACCCACTCTTGTGGGAAGAAAATGGTTGATAACCTGGCTTAGAAATGTATCCTGTCTGTCTGTCTGTCTCAGAGTTTGTGCTAGACTTTAACATTGTCCATCATTTTGACTGACAGGGTCGCTCCCCACGACCATGTCAAGGATCAGACAAATTTGCATGGGTATCTTGAAAAGCGAATGTTTTGGAAAGTGCTATGCCACGTTTTTGTGCCATCTAGTGGTTTAGGGGAAAATATTATCAAAGGCACCTTGAGCTGTGTTGTACCCTATAACATTTGTAATTGTCCATTAACAAACCTATCTATGCGTCTTTGCAGAAGTGAACAAAGAGGAGATTAAACCAAAACGTGCAAAAAGAGGTACAGTTGGTGGTGAAATGCAACAATTTAATCTTTTTCTTGGTTTGTTTGGCATTTTATATGATTGTATCAACTTTCTGCTGTGTTTCAGGCCAGAAAAAAGCTTCCACTGCAAAGAATGGGAAGAAAGCCAGTAAAGCAGAGTTGTCCTCTGATGAAAGGTTGGTTTATCCTACAACCTAACCAATGGTTTTGTTTGTAAGTTCAAATGATTTTTTTTCCTTTAGTGGCTTGCTTATCTTTTGTTTTCTATCTGATCTTTTTATAGTGATGAAGAGAATGTTCCTGAAGAGCCTCCATCAGTGCGACCAAGTCGCCGTGCCAAGATTGCTGCTATGGATAAAACAAAGCAGGATCTGACTGCCCTTATGAACCAGGAGGCCAATGGTTCATAGAGTGGATTACTTTCGCCCCATTATATCCTGCAGTTTGTTCAGATTTACCTGAGAAACCATATACCGCTAAATTTTAATACAAAGAGACTAGTGTAACCGTTTAGTCTATTTACAGTGTCAACCCAAGTTAAGGGCTTGATTGTCAAAATGAATGTTTTTAAAAATGCACCATCTGCAGTACTTCTCAAGAGGTTATCTTTAGGTCATGTTGACGTTCATTTACTTGCTTAAGGCTGTTTTTAAAAATGTGAGTTAGTTAGTGGGCCAAAATATTCCATTTTTATAACTTGCTATTTTAAGAAAACTAATCCTATAAACACTTGGTGTATGTCAATAATGGCTAATATTTGAAAGTAAAAAGCTTTTATTTGTATGCATTTTTCACTCTGAATAAAAATGTTTAAACCTATAACACAATTACTCAATTGTTTGCAAGAGCTTTTATTGTTCTAACGATTGAGACGGCTTCTTTGAAGGCAAGTATAAAAACAGAGAAAATACAATGTGTACATAATTTGTATGTTTATGTACAACATCTAGCACCAGGTAACAATTTTACAGTGGCCAAAACTTCAAAATGGCACATTTGAACAAAAGACAATACACAGAAGGCCTCCTGACAAGCTCCAACTCCAGCATATGGATGGCATAGGTATAAAGATAGAATGCACCATTTGTCTTTACTTTTGCCACGCTTTTTTAATAACTCCAGTAGTTTGATTGAGACCTTAAAGCAGTTGATGAAAGCCTCTTTATGTTGGCACTGCATATGTATATAATGTAACTGGAGCGTCTAATAATTTCAGCAGTCTCAGAACATGCCTCCAGCTGACAAGTATCCAGACACAATGGAAACTAGGCGATGAACAAACCAGTTTCTCCAATAATACATCTGAGGTGGCCTCAGTGTAGCATTAACTAAACTTGTATTGCACTGATGCAAGCCAGGCTTGTTACAGGGAACCTACATGAATTAAGATAACATTAAAACCTAAAAGCTACAATAGGGTAACTTTAACCTATGATACTCAGGGGCAGGGCCACAGACTGGTAACATAAACAGCAGATGGAGAAACAACATTTAAATAAATAAACATACAGGCTGTATAACCAGTTAGAATGTTTTTGGTAGAGGCCTAAAAGAAGGACATGGTTACAACAATGGGTTTATTAGTTTAGACCAAACTACCATGCCTTACCAGTAGATTTCAGGAGGTAGGTGTCACATACTGCAATAGATTAAAAAAATTAAAATTTGCACAACAGAAGTGTTTGTATTTAAGAAACAATATGTGGAACATTTGCCTCCGGATCATCTTAAAAGCTTTTAATTTAAAAGAAAGGAAAATAGAATCTTACATCTTTCTGAGAGTAAAACATTGCACCAAAATACACTGTACATTATAACAATGGTTCTAGTCAGAAAATAAAACAAAACAGGTAGCAGTTTGGGTTTGGTAGTGCAACAAGAACATGACCCTGGTTGTAAATTAATGCTTAAGTGATTTTCCACAACTTGGCAAACAGTCTAAATTCACAGGAGTTGTAACAAGGGTTTCCATAAATACAGAAAATAAATTGAGATCCAAAAAAAAGTGGAGACACTACCATCGTTTTAAAATTTCAGAATGCATTGAGTACTTTTTAAAGTGGCCAGTTTTTGTCTGACACATTAACAGCATTAAAAGACCAACGTTGCTTAAAAAAAAAAAAAGAAATATTCACAAAAATCCCATTTAAAGAGCTCTTACAACACAAAAAAAGATTATAAAGTGTAAAGAAATGTGAAATTAACTTGTCTTTGCCAGAATTATACAACAGTTTGTCTTAATGCTGAACTTAATGCTGAGATTTGGGCAAACCAAACAACATACTGCTCTTGTAACCTGTGATACTCCTTCATGTAACTAGATCTTATTGGCGGCATCAAAAATAAAATTCAAGGGAGATTTTAAAAGGTAAATAAAACATTTTACAATCATAAAAACACAAAATAAGTTTAAATAGTGCAACAAGTGTCTTAAAGTTGTTTTTTGCTACATGACGCTTGCCGAGGTTGCGTGTCATAATGCTTGTGATACTCAGCCAGACCACTGTTGAAAGGCACCTTATGATAGAGTTCAAGAAAATGTGTTGCCCAAAACTGGTCCCAAGTTATTTCAATGACCCTGAAAAGCATAAATTGGAGACATTTAGATTTGAGTTCTCAAAGAAATATAGTCTACTGTTTTTAAACCTTCATATGATTAAAAAAAAACAATAATTATACATTTGAAAGCAGACCATCCACACTACCAGAATCAATACAAGGTAACAAAAGCATTAAAAAAAAAAAGGGCAGGAACATACTTTATGCCAGTATGGTCAGGTTGAACATTAACTGATTATCCCTTTTATATTATTTTTCCATTGTTGTTATATTTCTTCATGAGTACGAGATAATCTCTCCATTTCAATATTTTAAAATGGATAGTTGACCCAAAAATTAAAATTGTTATTAATTACTCTCCCTCATGTTGTTCCAAACCCATAAGACTTACGTTCATCTTCAGAACACAAATTAAAATATTTTTGATGAAATCCGAGAGCGTTCTGACCCTCCATAGACATCAACGGTACTGCCACGTTCAATGCCCAGAAAGGTAGCAAGGACACTGAGAAACAGTTGATGTCAGAAGTTAATTATTTTACCAAAATAAGAGGGATCACACAAAATGCTTATTTTTTATTTAGTACTGACCTGAATAAGATAAAGAATAAGAATAAGATCACATGAAAGATGAAAATAATGGCTGAATTTATAAAAAATTATAAAAATGACCCTGTTCAATAGTTTACACTTGATTCTTAATTCTGTGTGGAAACCTGAATTGTTGTTTTTTTTTTTTTGTGATAGCTGTTCATTAGTCCCTTGTTTGTCCTGAACAGTTAAACTGTCTCCTGTTCTTCAGAAAAATCTTTCAGGTCCCACAAATTCTTTAGTTTTTCAGCATTTGTGTGTATTTGAACCCTTTCCAACAATGGCTATGATTCTGAGATCCATCTTTTAAAACTGAAGACAACTGAGGGACTCAACTATTACAGAAAGTTCAAGTTCAAAAGGAAACGCAATGCATTAAAGGGCCTGTCCACACGGAGACGCGTTTCGCTGTATACGTATAAATTTTTTACCGTATTGGCGTTTCGTCCACACGGATCCGGCGTTTTAGGAGACTGAAACCGCTATTTTTTGAAACCGGGTCCCAAAGTGGATAAATCTGAAAACGACACCCTTGCGGTTTCGTGTGTACAGCCAATCCGTATATTTTGTGAAACGATGATGTCATCACATCACGTGTCGGCTGCGTCACACGTAACAGCAACAACAATAATGGCGGACTACATGATTGTGTTCGTGTTGCTACTAAGCCTACTAGCTTTATTACAGCAAAATCTATTGCTTCTACGCTCTTGAAGTTGTTGCGTTCGCCATCTTCGTCTTCTTCTTCTTGGTTCGTATACAGCGCGCAAGATTATGCGCATGCTCAAAGTCTTCTTCTCCGTGTATAGTGTATCTCTATGGCACAATTACAGCGCCCCATACTGGTCTGGCATATATACTACACCGTTTTCAGTGGTTTCGTGTGTACGCAGATATTTCTTGAGACGACGCCGTGTTTACGCAATTTTTTTTGAGAACGAGGAAAAAAAATGAGCGGATAGGGAACGCACCGGCTTCGTGTGGACGTAGCCAAAGAGTCAGGGGTGTAAACTTTTGAACAGAATGAAGATGTTTACATTTTTCTTATTTTGCCAAAATATCATATATTTTTCCACTTAGTCCTGCCCTTCAGAAGCTACAAGACGACACATACATGTTTCCCAAAAGACAAAATTAGGTAAATTTACCCTGGTCTTTAAATTCCAAAAGTTTTCACCCCCAGCTCTTAATGCATCGAGTTTCCTTCTAAAGCATCAGTGAATGTTTAAACCTTCTGTAATAGTTGCATGTGAGTCCCTTAGTTGTCCTCAGTGTGAAAAGATGGCTCTCAAAATCACACAGTCTTTTGGAAAGGGTTCAAATACACTACAAAAAAAATACATAAAATAAATACATTTGTGGGACCTGAAGGATTTTTCTGAAGAACGGAAGACAGTTCAACTGTTCAGGACAAACAAGAGACTCATGAACAACTATCACTTAAAAAACAAACAAATAAACAAACAAACCAAAAAAAAACAAAAACAGCTGTAGTCCATATGACATCAGTGTTTTTAACCTTATTTTTATGAAGCTACGAGAACACTTGTGCGCAAAGATAACAAAAATAACGCCTTTATTCATGGTGCTCTCATAAATGTGTCAAAGACTGACACAGAAGAGAAGAAATTGTTGAAAAAGTCATTTTTGTTTTCCTTGCCCAAAATAATTATTCTCGTAGCTTCATAAAATTAAGGTTGAAACACGTCACATGGAGTATTTTAATAATGTCCTTCCAAACTTTCTGGGCCTTTAACATCTATGCAGGGTCAGAAATCTCTTGGATTTCATCAAAAATATCTTAATTTGTGTTCTGAAGATGAACGGTGCTGGACCTGATATTTCTGGTGTGGAGGCAAGATCTAACATGATGATGCTAAAAACTAAGCTCTTGTAGCTAGAAAGCATTTGCGCTTGCATACTTGCATAAAGTATGTTTCAGGCATAACGAAATAATGCTAAAAGATGACTTACCAAGCACAAAGTCACACCATCTTGCTCCCAGAACACCCCTGCTGCTCCTTGATTGTCTGAGTATTTTTGTTGGGGGAGATAGACTTGTGCTGCAACTTTTCCGTTTGCCTTTCTTTCTTCCTCCCTTGCTCAGACTTTTTGGAGATGAGGGCGGCTGTACTGGAGAGTTAACTGTACTGAAAGGTGTCCCTCCCACCATGACATCCTCATTCTCCTCTTGCTGTGAGACATCATAGAGCTTTACTGTGCAAATGTTACATTCCTCTGTCATTGACTTTGTGTTTGGGGAGTTGATCTTTTTCAGAAACACCCTGCACTCCTTTAGGGACTCTGGACTCCATGCTTTGGAGCTAATTCTGTTAGACTTTGAATGATTGGCAATCCCATTCATTTTATGAGGAGTTTTGACTAAAGGCTTTAATGCATTGTGAACTTTCGTGCATGTTCTGGGTGTCTTACCTACCAAGTTAGGCATTTCTTTCAATACTTCTAGAGTCTGAGCACCTGAAGACATTGTCCTCATCTGGTCACGGAAGGCTTTCTGTGCCATATCACCTCTGAATGTTATCCTAGGCCTGGTTTTAAACTTTAGCCTTGCTCTAAGAAAAGCTGTTCTGTAAGCAACCCATGTGTTTCTAGACCTAGAGATCTGCTGCCTAACATCATGCCTCCGTTTAAATGGTGATGTATTAAAAAGCTTTCTCTTGGCGTGTATCCTTGTTGACTTGGACAGCATTTCTTGTGCTCGTTTGTGCATTGAAGGACTCTTTGGGATGACTTTAGCAAATTTCTTGACATGCTTCCTGAGTCTTTCTGCTTGTGGACTCGGGCAAACATTGACTTTGCAATTGGGTCTGCTGAGGTTGTAGTGAAAGACATCCTTAGGATTTCTTGCAGTGGCCTTCTTCACGATCGCAAGAGACTGAGTTTCTGTGGACTGCATGAACCAAGTACAGAGCTTCTCCATATTATAGTTTTTCTCAAAAAGCATTTTGATGGCAGAAGCAGACTTCTTAGCAGAACCTTTGATCTTCTCACAAGTTTTTGGTTTAAGATCTGACTTAGTCTCTCCTGACTTGTTAGCTTCAAGGACATCTGATACCCAAGTGTTGGACATCAGCCTAATCCTCCTAGCTAACTCTTCATTCAAAGTTTCAGGTGATGCTGTGGTGGGCCACCACCTGAAACCCTCATTTGACGAAAAAAGCGAGTCCACCGAAATGGTAGAAAAACGAACAACGTCTTGTACGCAACTGACATTCTTGGTCTTCATGGAAAGTGCATTTTTTGGGAGCTCCTCTTGTCTGCTCTTTGCATTTTGGCTGGACTCACAGCTAACCTTATTCAGCAGTAGTTTTCGTGATCTGCGAACCAATGCGCAGGATCTAGCAGTAGCAACAGAGTGCAGCAAATGAATGGAGGGTTTCCGTTCTCTAACAGAATGCCTCACTGGTATGAGCTGCCCTCTGGTATTCTGATTACGTTCTTTTGGCGCATCCACTATATCCTTGTGAATGTCAGTAGGAATGCAGATTGTCTTCTGCTCTTTGGAAGGTTGAAATTCAACAAGAAGTGTCTTTCTGAGCAGATGTGAGTCTTTTGTGTCCCTTTTTATATGTATCTTTCTTTGCCTTGGTGATGCTGTGGTGACGGTGACTGAGATCCCAGAAATTTTGACTTTGGGAGGTCTTCCTGGTTTTCTCGACACTGCCGTGTCACTCTGTCTTTGACATTTGATGTTGCTGCTGGAAGAGACGCATTTCCTGTCTTCAATGGGCATAACAAAATGGAGATCTTTAAGCAGATCCTTGGTCATTTGATCATTGCTTGACTTTCCAGAACACGTTTCACTGTACGTTTCATCATTTAGTTCTTCATAAACATGCTCCTGTGCTGGGAAATTATTCAAATCTTCAGAAACGACTCTTTTTGCCCTTCTTGACCTTCCGTACACTATGGTGATTTTTAGATTTTTGTTTCCATCATCCTTACAAGACTTCTCTGTGGTTCTATCATTTTCTGCACTGGAAGTGGTTGCACCAGTTGAAGAACTTAAGTCTGTTGTTTTGGGTTTTGGAGGTCTGCCAATGGGACGTTTCACAGACTTCACAATATGTGGTCCTATTTTTTTGGGACGCCCAGGACCCCTTTTAACTGGAGTTGTTTGTGGTTGTGTTTCTTGGATTTCACCTTCATTGTTTGAACAACTGGGCAGTACTGCATCAAGTGTAACCACTTTTGGTGAAGTGCACTTGTTCCCACCATGTTCAACAGTTCTCCCTGGAGCAGATTCGAGGACTGGATCCTGGAAATGTTCATCAAGGGAATTACCTGCCCATGAGGACTCCACACATGGATCAAACATCTCTCCATGGGAACTTGAGCTTGAGGCAGCTGCTTTGAGAGTATATTTTACACCATCTTCACCTGTCACAGAAGAAACAAACATGAGCTTTATTGGACTATCATATTTCAGTCCAGACAGTCTTGGGTTAGCTTGTCGTCCACTTTCTGTGGTAGTAAAGTTAGTCATAGTTTCAGTAGGACTGTGTGAGTCAGTGTTTAGACTGTTGATTTTATGACGTTTAGGTCTTGCTGTTGGCGAAGGGGAATTCTGGCATGGTTTCCTTTTTCTTGCACTCTCCTTATCGGGACTCCTTCCATTATCCTTGTGCTCACATGGTGGCTCTTTTTTCAATGGAATCTCATCTTTTGATGAAGTTATACTCTGTGGCACATCTTCTCGTTTAACCTCTTTTTGAAAAGGCTGTTTGTCACGTATATCACTTGGGCAGGCAATTTCTTCTGTAGAGCCAAGTTCTGTTGATGTGCTATCCTTTGGGGAATGCTTGGTGAATATACTTTCTGAAAAACAAGCTGCAAAATACATTTTTCGTGGCTCAGTAACATACGATGAGAAACGCTGAGGTGGTACAATATTTCGTCTGGCCCTTCCAACTTGAACAGCTAGATTTTTCTCTTTATGGGTTTTGGCTTTTAACTTCTGGTCACAATCAGTTGTTTGCAATTGTGTCCCTTCATCAAGAGGCAGTGGTTCTGGTTGGGTTTCTTGGCTCTCTTGATTATTCGGTGTGGCCTTAGTTTGTGCATGTGTGGTTAGATTTTCTAAAGTATCTTTTACAGGCTCTGTGGATATTCTGTCCAACCTTCTGCATTCAGATTGTTCAACAAGGGAGCATGTTAGCTGTGTAGCTTTAACAGTTTTTAAGGGCCTCTCTTTCTCAAACCCTAATTTCCTCTTAAAATATGACGGACTAAGTCTGGCCAGATCTCTTTTGATTTGCAAGCTTTGTCTTCTTGATGATGGAAGATCAGGTGACTTGCTCATGGCGACTAACGTTTCCAGTCTCTTACGGGAACGAGTCTGAGGGGATCGCTGTTCGGTGGCTACATGCTGTTGTAAAAGCTCATTAAGGTTGTAATCTTTGTCACTACTGTTGTGTAGCACCGTTGTTATAATCTCTGTCAAATGTGTGTCATCTCTTGTCTTGGAGATTTGACTGGCATGGGTAAGAAGATGTTGGTCCTTCTCTGAAGGTTGGATACTCCTGAGCTTTTCAGTGACTCTGTCCATTAGATCTCCTATAAAAGATCCACACTGGTGGTCATTTTCCTTCTCAGCTTGCGTATGCAACATTACAACCTCTTCAGGAGATCCCACACGAGTGCTAGAGTACAAAGCCGTATCTTCATCCTCAGTTCTGTGAGGTAGGAGAGAGGGAGGTGCCATGTTCAATGACTTGCAGTCCTGAATTTGGAAGATACTGGACTTGAAAGCTATTTTACAGTCCAGGTCCACTGGCTTTGGTGATAGTGGTGGCGGAGAGGGGCTACGGCTTCCTTTACATCTATTATGAGTGTTACAATCACCCTGATGGGTGGTTAGGGTTCCTCTTATATGAGAAATGTAGGTATGATCACCATTGTGCTGATGCTGGCATGAGGGTTGTTTTGAGTGAGTACAACAAACGGCGGGGTTAGAACAGATATCTTGGCTAACACATGCCAGAGATGTATTTTGGCAGGAATGGCCATGAATGTTCCTCAGACAGACGCATAGAGGAGAAAATGCACATGTTGGAAGCCTACAAGCTGTTCTGCAACAAATGGCAGCACTTACTGAGCAGTCACTTAATGAAAGTATTGGGGCCTCATTAAGTGATTTTTTATCAGCATGGCAACAGAGGGATCCGGCCTTAAACTGTCTTCTGTGAGCATCCCGCAGCGTTACTGAGATGTTGTAATCTTCCTGCATGTCCTTTAAAATACGATAGAGTAGCAGTCTATGATGGGAACAGAGCGAAGACAGGACCTTCTCCAACACAGTGACGGCTTTAGAACCATCTTCCTTCTCCAGTCTGGACTGCTCTTCCACGCTTGGCCCTAAGGAACTACATAAATAAATTGGGTTAAGTCATTACTCAATCACTGACATAAGCTTTTCATGAACGTGAGCTGAGCTACACCTCTCATCTCTTTTTATTTTTTACGCTGCTATAATGTGCAATACATTTGAATTGGATTAAAGGATTTACAAAATCCTACTATAAGACATATTACAGAATTATAAAGTTTGCATAGCTGTATTTAAAAGAGCACTGCTCATCCTGTTAAAGACACCACATTGGTTTGCAAAGATGTAATATCCATACATATATTAAAAAGCATAAATGCCACAGATAAAGCACTATCCCACCGCTGTATTTACAAAGTACAAACAACTACATGTACATGGAACAATTTTTTATTGGTAACTTGAAGGCAAAGGATGGCGATTGTAGCAACGCTTACACTCAGGAAAACTATACAGAATATGTAATTATTTTAATCAAACCTGAATAATTTTGTTTCCTGATGAATCAATGTGTCTCCTGACAAAACCAATTACAAACCAACAACATTTGCAGGCAATATGTTGTCTATTTTGAAATTAAAAAACAACCACCCCAAGGGGTAACACAGATTTGTTAAGAGAATGTTACAAATAAAAGTATATAAATTGCACACTTTTAAATGTAGGATAGTTAAAACACACCAGAGGAATATGCCTTCAGTATTCCATCTTATTACAATTTAATTTTTCCTTTGATTAGCCTTACCCTAATCCTGAAATGTAAAAAAAAACAAACACTAAATATATTTCAGACACAAACACATGCTTAAATGACCAATTAGCTTTCCTTAGTTTTTCCCCGATTTCAAGTCGATCAAAACACCATAAAGATTAAAATAGATATTAACCTGCCTTAGATTAAAAAAAAAAAGTCACGTTGAGGAACGTTACAGGACAAAAACTCACTTATGCATGCAAGTGCAGTAAAGCATTTCACATATCGATGTGCAAGAGCAACAAAGTGCTTCAACACAAAACTAACAACATTTAAACTTCATATTCTGATTACATCGAAAGAAATAACACACAACACAAATACACTTAGATATTAGAATCAGAGGGAATAATACAAAAATCAATCTTAGTGCAACAAATATATGCATAAATAACTGATTGCAAAATGATTCATATCCTGCACCCGTTATGAGTATGAAATTACACATTTAGAAAAGGCCTAAATTGGTGATATTGATCCATTTGATGATCCATCTATAATCAAGCCAAACTGTTCCCAGAGGGGAAAAGAGTAAAATCTAATTTAAATAATTTTAGATTATGCCTTTTTGATCTATTACTACTCCTGAACAAACTGTAAAAACAAATTGGCTTTCGATGAACCATATTTGGCTCCAATCCTTAGGGCCCTTATTCTGATATAAAAGAACAGTTCTAACACAATCATGCTCTATGTTTCAATAGGACTGTTGTTACCCTGAGAATACTAATGTTTTTTTGGACTGAAATTATACAGGACACTAATACGAACAGAAGAGAGAAATAATAGAGATAGACATTCCCCACAGGGAGCCTAAAAGTATCCATATAATGAAAACGAGTATATGGTTTTAAAAATCTGAATGGCGTTAATGCTTACAAGACCACCCTTTACATTAAAAGTGAAAATGTGCCTGTGACATAGCTATCCCCGAGAAAAAAACTAACAATTTTAAGTTACATTGGTAATTATGGTAACGGTGTATAAATCCACAATACGGATTTTATATACGATCCACAGTAGTATATAAACTTTTTTTTTTCTTCAAAGATTTATGTAAAACTGCTACTGGCCTGCAATAACCGAGCAGTAGCTGAAAAAGCAGGCACTGTTTTGTTAATTTTAAGAGCTGTGAAGAACATTCAGGGTGGTTTGATAAATGCTTACAAATTAAATTTAAGAATATATCAGTAAATCTCTTTTCTTTCTTTTTTTCTCTTCTTTTAAGGGAGAAGGGGAATTTAACTGAGGAACAACAAGAGGTAAACCATTTACAGAACATTCACAACACAAAGATAAACACGTTAACATTGCATATTGAAATGTTCATATTTCCAAAGCTTCAATCAAAAAAATGTACATTTCAGCTACACTTTGCAAAGCACTGAAAGTATACTTGTGAATCAGGTATCTGAAAAAAAAAGCCATTTAAAAAGTGTATGGCAATATTTTTCATATCAAGTACGAAACAATAACCTGTATCACAAGTATGTGTGCAACTTTTGTAGAGTGTAACTGAATCTTATATTCCAACTATACAAGCTTCTAAATTAAGTAAAAGAAAAAAAGTCCATGCTAAAAATACAGACTTGAGGAGTTGAATGAGCAGTATAGTATCATAAAATGAAACAGTTGTATAATGGGTCATTAAAAGCTATAATAATCAGTAGCATGAAAAAAAAACACCACCACAAAGCAAGAGCAGCAAAACTATAGAAACCTGGACATAAAAACAAAAAGCAATTTAGAGTAGCACTTGAATCAGGCTTTGCATTTCTGTCCCATGAAATATGGACAAGGAAAAATTCTGATCCAAGTTCAGCAGCATTCTACTCCAAACTGCTTCATTCATGGAGTGTGTAAGTGGAGAGGAAAAAAATGACCCTGAACTGTTTTGGTTTCAGCAAACAAATAATGCAAGGATGTCTTTAGTTTGAGGAACACCACAACATTATAAAGCAGAATTCAAATCTGCAAAGAGAATCTTGAGGGAGGATTTACTGAAAAAGTAATCTATTATTTTGCGCAAAACAAACATTCACTGAAAAGTGTTTTTTTTCCCTCCTGTGTATCATTCTGACACTCAGTACGTTGCATTTCCGACTAGAGTTGTCAAACGATTAATCGTGATTAATCGCATACAAAATAAAAGTTTGAGTTTGCCTAATATATATATATGTGTGTACTGTAATTATGTATACATAAATACAAACATTCATGTATATATTTAAGAAATGTTTACAAGTGTATGTATTATAATTTTTATAGAATTTATATTATATATAAATAAAAATATTTCTTTTAAATATACACTATAATCTGTGTGTATTTATTTATATATTATTACATACTGTACACACACATACATTAATACAGTTCTAGCTTTTATTTTGTACGCGATTAATCGTGATTAATCGTTTGACTGCCCAACTTACCCCATATGATCTGCTGAGCAGATTTGCAGGGAAAAAATGGAAAGGGGCAAGACATAAAATAGAAATCAATGTTGTGTCACTATCAGTGCAGAATGTGGGAAGTCTCATCCACAAAAAGCCTGAGATGGTCCAAGCTTTCACTCCAATGATCTGGCAACGGTCCTGATTAATGTACTTCATTAATACTTAATGAAACGGAGATAATTACCTATGTTATACAATAAAACTTGCCAATAAGCATAGTAGTCCAAAAACGCGATATTTACATAGTGTTGTTCCTTTGCTGGAGTGGAAACTCGTACCTATATCTACCCATTGCATATAAGGATGGACATCTCCCACTGGTGAGTTAAAAGAGAAGTTACAGTCATGCTGTCACCAGGTTGCCACATAGACACCATAAAAAATACTGTTTATAGACTTCAAATGAAATGACCAGTCGCTACAAAGACTAATTAATGTAAAAGCTGCATACAACAATCATTAAGCTGAGATTAGCTTATGTACGAACAAAACCTGAATATTATATTTCTTTTAAAAGAGTAATTAACTTAGAAATCAACAGTGCTTTACAATATTTTAAATATATATATTCATATAGATATCCACAGTGAAACCCCTGAATAGATTTTTTTTAAAGGCATGTTTTGTAACTTGATAAAATGTACCATTTAACCTGTGGTTGAGGATTCAAGTGTATCTTCCAAGTCTCAATGAGGTCCTGACTGCATGTTAAAAAAAAAAACAAAGCAAAAAAAACAAATCCTTGTTGGCTGTAGTTTAGGCGATGTTTAGTTAAAACCATTTCTAGGAAATAGTTGAGGTTTTGGTTTTGAGTTAAGACTGTTTGTAGGCAGTAGATGAGGCATTGGTTGTTGTCCCTGACTTTCCGGAGCCTGAGGTTGCCGCTTCAGCAAGGCGGAGCTTCTTTTTTGGTGGGGTCTTGAGCGTGCCCGTTCGCTCTTTGACTTTGTACTCGAGGGTGCTGTGTGGAACCCCGTAGACGGACTGAGCTTTCGACACGCTCATCTTCCCACTAATCACCATTGCTATGGCCTCCTCCAGGATATCGTGGTCGTACTGCCGATAACGGCCCCGCTTTTTCCTTGGCTGCTTGTCTCGGCGGTCATCATCTCCACAGTCAACCACGCTTCCGGTGACGCTCCCGCCGACGCTGCCGTTCTTCATGTTCAGACACAGTGGAGGCAGGTCACCCTGGAGTAGACGTGACTCAAGGCCCGAGTGGCTTTCGATCAAGCCCTGTTTCGGGAGAATGGTCTTCAGCTTGTGGAAAGCAGTGGAGCCGTCAGGGGCTTTGTTGGCTTGATACACAGCATCCACCAGGCCAGCCAGATCCAGCTGGGCTTTGGGCTGAGCACAGAAGCGTACCTGAGGGATTCGGATGTGCACAGCTGGCCCAGCGGCAGGGCTCTCAGGAGATGTGGCTGGTTCGGTGCTGGCGAGAGACCTGTCGTTCTGCTCCCGCAGCTGCAAGACCATCCTCTGCAAGGTTAGGTGGTGAAGGTACGACGAAGCAGTCACGGCAGCCGGGAACTTTAGCTCGGTGTGCTCTGGTGACACAAGTTTACATTTTCTTACTTCGGACTGCTCTGTCTGCGAGCGAGCCCATGCTGCTACCTTCTGCAGAATGAGCCGTGTGTCGTTGGTTGGGCACGGAGTCTCTGTGGCCCTGCCACTGTCACCAAAAACCGACGGTTCCCCTGCCAATAAGGCCTCTGTCTGGAGCTGTAAGGTTTTCTGAGGTATCCCGTATAGTATGGCTGCTTTGTGAATGTCCAGTGATCCAGACCGAATATCTTTCAAGGCTTTAGAGAGCAAACCTTCTGCAAACTCAGAGCTGCGATCCAAATAGTCCTCTCTGATTGGTCTCCTAAGGGGAGGTGGGTGGGAGGATGAGAAACGAACGGTGAGCGGACCAATGACAGGACGCACTCAGGGTCCACTCCTTTACTGCCTTGTCTTTTGGTAACATCACTCGCTTCTCAATTGTCTGTATAACACAAAGCCTTTGAGTTGTTTGGGGATAAACACTTTTTGGTTTTGGCCTTAGGTTGCAAACGATACTTCTTGGAAGGACAGTCTCTCGTCAATTGTGTGGAGAAAGACAAGCGTCTATGGGAGTACTTCCAGTATCTTTGCAATGCAGATGCGTTTTGTACGACTCAGGTATTTATTTCTCACGTGAAAATAATATTGCATAAATCAACGAATAGATCAATAAACAAATGAATAAATACAGGCGGTACAAATGAACAAGTAAAGCCCCTGACTGCTGGCAAATGTGACGTTACCTTCCAACAAGTTAGAAAAGAGTCAACCCTTTGGCAGTGCAACAAAACAACCACTAAATTATACAGAAAACACATCAAATGTATGAAGAGTAGAATTTGTTCAGACAAAACAATCAGATAGGATACAAATGAAACAAAGATTCTGAAATAAAATAATTTTTTTTTTTTTTAAATAAAAATCTCATCAATATTACCATTGTGGTAGCCAACTTTTCTTTGGCTTTGGTAGGATAAGAATAAACAGTCAAGCACACAACTTGGTAAACAAGACAGGAAAAGCTGAAGTACTCACCCTGAAACCTTTCTTTGAGTAGTTTCATTTTCTGACGATGTGTTTTTCTTAGAGAGGTCAAGTACTCCATCTACTATGAAAGGTAATCCATGAAAAAAAAGCAGCAATTAATAAAGGTTGAGAGAAATGCACAAGATCATTGCAAGTAATGAAATATTCACATACTCTGTAAATTCACCCTGTTTATTCAGAGTTGCGTACCTTTCAGAGATAAGCATAATTAATAAAAGTCAACAGACTAGATTCTCTGAAAACAATGAAAAATGTCTGAATTTCAACAGTGCTCTAATATTGCAGAGCTACAAACTCCTGAATTTTCCAGTTTGATGGTCTCTTGAAGTGAAAACTGTTGTGATTTCCATTAAAAATAAAAATAAAATAAAAAAATAAATAAATAAATAATAATAATAATAATGGTTTGGTTTTGGTGATTACCTGGCAGGGCCTGAGAAGCTCGGCTGATGGTGAGGTCCAGAGGCCCATCAGGATCCGGCTGATGAGGGAGAAGCTCAGAGTTGTCATTCAGGCCATTCAGGCCCTCGTGAGCCTGGCTTTTACACGCATACTCTAAGGCAAACCTCCGTATCATCTTGCGCATCAGCTCCTGCGCTACCAATGGTATACTGGAATCGCAGCTCTGAGGGAATTCTAGGAAATTAAACAATACAGAACTGGTTAAAGAACTTATTTCATGTACTTGCAAAACATAAGCTCCTTGTGTAAAAATACAGTTTCTACTTTTACTACATTAAAACAATATATTTCAAGAATTTATAGCTGATAAACTGAACTTCCATCATGCACACATTGCTTACAAAACAACAACCGTAACAAATCTGAAAGCTTGCTCTCTCTTTCCTCATGTTCCATCATATTTTTTGGACACGTGTATGTACACAGGCTGTCACAACAATGTTTCCAACAACATGGGCCAAATCATGTAAAAAGTGGCATGCAATATATTATTTAGGCATCAACAACCTGCTCCAACAAAATAAATTCTGCTCAAAAGAATAAAACTTCAGGTGGTGTTAAAAGTGCATAATATATTGATTATTAAAAATTAATATTTCTTCTGTAGAGCAGTGAGAATTAGTTCTGCTTTACGGTGTTGGTTATTAAAGAATTCACTCTTTGAAGTATTTGTAAGACTAATCAGACACATCATTTGTAAGTGTCATAAACCTTTTGATACCGGTACAGAAAACACTGCAGTGAAACGTAAACATTTTGTAAACATAAGCACTTTGTCAAACGTGATGCAAAAATGTTGTGACAAGAAGTGATGGTCCTCTTGCTCCAACGCTCTCATGAACCAGTGTTGGAGCTCTTTTTTACTGCACTTTACAACTTTATTAAACATCACGCACGTCCCAAATTACCATTCACGTGCTATCTGAAAGAGGTGCTTTCTGTGCACGCACTTCTGCTATGTGTTAGTCAGTGCGAGCACTGCATTAAATTCTTTTTCGCTGCTTATTGCGCTTTACTCTTTTTCTTCTAATTCATGCATGTTTCTTTATCACTTTTAGGTCAGATGTGTATAATTTAAGCAGTACTGTGCTACGCAGATGTATTTGAATGCCACAGAACAAACAATATAACAAAATCTATAATAATAAGCACTTTATACTGTGGTAACAATACATACCGTCACCCCACCCAGCCCTAGTTTATAGTTTAAAATACTGATATTTTTCCCAACACGTGTATCGTTTAGCTTCAGAAGACACTGACTCCTTCATCGTAAGGATTACTAGAGAATTTTCATTTTTGGGTAAAGCATCCCTTAATATTGGACACAGACTGAAAAGATTGACAATTATGGTTTCTAAATGTCTTCTGAATTTCAATGGGTTTATGCACTTAATAAAGAATCATTCACACTAAATACACTGTTTTTTTTGTTTTTTTTTTCAAATTAAATATTTAAGGGGCCCGATATTAAAACGTACTATTACCCTGAGAGCATTACCCTGTACTTCAAACTGGATTATCAACCAGGCATTCTGCCTAGTTTCTACCAAGTGACAGAATTTACAACACAATAACATAGCGTAGGGGTGGCCGATTGGACCATTTTGTATCTTGACCAATCTTGAAGACGTCCACAATCTAGAAAGCAAAGCGTGTGAGGCAGTTGATATTACAGGAATTATTGTCATCTGCAAGAAGCTGTGAAAGAGAACCGAATCTGGTAATGACATACTGGCAGGAGTTTTTTTGTGCCTGTGCTCTGAATGAGAGCAATGTACATGCAAAGTATTTTTTAGTTTTAGGTTTGCGCTTAAACTGTCAAATACACACAAAACTGTCTAAATGCCCATTTTGGCAGGTATTCACGTAAACACCCTTGGTTATGTTTTAGGTGAATGTAGGGAGAAAATAAGATGTGTGTTATATTAGATCCATGCAGTCAGTCTTAAAGTAACTGCAACCTAATATACCTACTGCTGTCTGTGTCATTAATGCTAATCAAACAACAAAAGAAAGAAAAAATAAAAATAAAAATTCCTCAATGCTGACTGAATTGTTTATGTGGCTTAAAAAAAAACAAAGTATATTTCATTCATTTTATTCATCAGTTTTGTATTTACATTTTATTACTTTATTCATTTTCTGTAGTATTTCTTCTGAACACTGTATTTCCATAGTGTTCTTCTGACCTACATGAAAAATGTAAAGCACTGTTTACTTTGTTTGCATCTTTGTTCTATTGCTTTTCATTTGTTTCTCTGTTCTGACCATTTAATTGTCTTCAGAAAGCTTGAAAACTTTTTACTTATTAGTTGCACAGCCTACTAGTTTTTACCACTCAGTAACTTGCAAAATATTCTTAAATCAACATAAAAAAGAATTTGAATTTGAATAAATTGAATATTATCATCATCAATTACCCAGGGAGCAAAAAAGCCATGTGAATAGAAATTATATAGTTCTAAACCAATGCATTGATTTGAAATTTCATTCAAACTTTATGTTTCTGATCACAAACTGCAGCTAATCAGCAAACAAGAAGCATTCTTATTAATTATTCCAACAGAAAAAAAAATTAATTAACCTTAAACCTCTTAAACTTTATTTAGCAACATCAGTTTTAACATGTGACCCTGTCTGTGAAAACCCAGTTGAAGTCTTTTCACATTTTTCTACATAAAATCATCCTATAAAATGTAAAGAATATTCTGTGAAAATATAACCTTGATCTTTCATATTGAGTGAGTTTGGCCCTGTCAAAGATTTGCTTAATTTCTGGCTCTGAAAATCATGTTTTTGAGAAATTCCAACGTAAAAAGCTGTTTGTTTTTTTTTTTTTTAAAACTTAAACATATCTTAACCTTGGTTCAGAGGTCACGGTTCTATACGATTTTGGTACAACAGGCAAAATATTATATCAAACACCAAAATATTATATCAAATTATAATATTATATATTAATATAATCTGCAGTACATGTATACATACAAGGAATAAATACTTGAATTATTTTTTGATTTAGTTAAATAAACGAGGAAAAATTAAAAAAAACACGTAACGTAGCCTATATATGCGGACTTTTAGTTTATTTTTATGACAGACAGGAAACTGAAATGGCAGAAATAGACATTCTATTTGTTTTCTTTAATTTACAAAAGAACTTTTACAGTGATGCATTATTCATAAGACAATAAATGACAGTGTTTTAAGTTGATTTTTCTGTCATAAGGAAACAGTGTAAGTAATCATGCCGGCACTCGCGCACACACACACACAAAACATATCAGTTCCAGGCTTCCAGCATTGCTAACTTCACAAAGCAGTTGGTACTTTATTAAAATAAAATAAAGTGAACCAAATGTGCCCGCCTCATTGTTTCAACGTTGGAATGCGACTGAAGTGCAAGCCTTTAATTTACATACTAAATAATAGTTTAGCATTTGGATACATCGCAAATATGGAAATATTATGGAATATTTGGATTTGTGCTGAATGAGATAGGTAGGATACACGAGCACAAAGCTCCATTTCGCAAACAGTTGAGTGCGCAAGCCTTTAAAGTAACATTACACTCCTTTGTCAATGAGAATCAGCACATTATCACTGTCTAGTGTTTTCAAATGCGAAACTCACCGCATTCGCTGTTCTTCTGCTGGCGGTTATCAAAAAGCACTGCACTACTGCGGACGCGCCCTTCTGGATCGAGGGTGAATTGCCTGTATTCGTTGTAAGGTCTTATGCACCGAACAGAGATGTCCGTACCATGACGGTTTGGTACGAATACATGTATCGTTACAGCCCTAATAAATTCATATATAAAATATCTGTAAATAATCTCATTTGTGTCTTTCTGGGCTACTGTGCAACATAGGAAGTAAATCCGGGACAGATTACTTACTTTTTTTTTTTTTTAAGTAAGAAAAACCTATTGAATAATCAAATGTAAAAAAAATAACCATAGTCTTCAAAGTATGTATTTATTAATAAACTAATTGCTGTTAAAGCAAAAGAAAATTGTTCAAGTCATTCCCTATTTTCTTTTAATGTTCAATTAATATTTAATGACACAGAGAGCAGCAGGTTCATAATGAATAAATCTAATATTGTTACACATCAGATATTTTTCCCCATCCGTTACATACTGTCTTTCCATGCATGCTTTAGGTATGTGTCAGTCGGTGAGACTAATGCATTTACATCTTTTTTGTGGCTTATTACAGTTAATAAATAAAGTCCAACACTTTCTCATTCAGTAGTTTTCGCCCAGCCCTAGTCACAAGTCTCTCACCTTAAACAAGTAATAATTGGATGCCCAATTCTGTCCAGTTTAAACACGGTCTTAGAATATTACAAACCAATTTTTGCAAAAATCTTTTAGTTTAACTCAACCTTAAATAAACAAACTAAGGTAAGCTGCATTTTATTTTCTGCATTAAGCACTGTTTTACCCCAGCTGTCTGCAAACCTACCAGAACAGACCTGCAATTCATTTTTTGGATCATTACCCACCAGTTGAGGGGGGAAAGAAAAAAAAAAAACACTGTTCTGGAACAATGGTAAAGTACATAACAGTTGTCACATTGACTTCACTCCTTATGGAAAATAGAAATTAAAACGTATTTCTCACCCTTCTTACGAAATATAGCATTGAGGAATCGGTCTGCTTGGCACTGGAGTTTATCAGAGGTGGACAGGCCCTGAGGTGGGGGGGTTTCAGCAGGGGGTGGCGAGCCAGGCACGGCAACAGCAGGATGGTCCTATGTCACAAAAAGTAATAGCCAATTATTGACACCTGGGGCAGGTTGCATAAAAGGTTTGGACTAGTCTTAAAAAGTTGGTCATTATTTTTTTTTTTCTTTAGGACTGGTCAAAATTTGTAAAATCAGTTACATAACTTAGATGAGTCTAAGTTGAATCCAAAATATGAGACTGATTACCCCTCAGTTAACTGCTAGCTGGTCAAACTAGTTCTTAAGACACTGTCTTAACATAGAAGCTAAGTTTATGCAACTGGTTGACTACAGTCTCACAGGCTTGAGTTGCCCTAAATAATAATTAATTACACTGAATGTGCTTACAACTTGTTTAACCACATATTATAAAGAGACTGCATTAACAAACACACAGAACAACAGCTGGTAAACACACAAAACAAATGCTGCTTGCCAAGTAGCACCCCGGAATCTTATTTGTGGCTTTTGAGGGTGACTTACATTCAGTTTCTCTAGCTGCAGGTTGCAAAAAGAACAGTTTGCATTCATGGACCAGTCATCCACAGCCTCTGGTTCACACTCTAAAGGAAAATCATATGAATAACCATCAGCATCAGATAAGGCATGCTGAATTTTCTAAGAGCAAGCATGGATCAATATTTTCACACACACAACATAAAACTCACCATCAAATATATTGAGATCTTGCAGCAGCCTTGGTCCATATATTCCCTCCAGTATACTTTCAAACCCTACAAACAAACAAAATATAGTTTTGTTTGTATAAAATCCAAGTGTGCAAAAAGAGCCCTAGGGGGAAAAACATTATCATAAACATGCACATTGGTCACAACCCTTGTCTGCCAGCAAGTGGTGGCTGATGGTTTTGTTAAAAGGCCTATGCTTTATTTGCATCTATAAACATAAAACTGTTTCTTGTTGACTTGTTAAATTTTGATTATTAAAAATTAAATCATTCTATCAAGTGCCCTAACAAATACTCAAATACTCACGCCACACAAAATCATTAGCTGCAAGACAGGCCTATGTAACAAAATTTCAGGGGGGTCCTAATGTTATGATTAAAGTGTAAATATTATTATAATTTATTTACATAAAAGTGAGCAAAGCTCATATCTGCAGTGCTGCTGAATCGTCTGCATGAATGATACCCTTCACAGCTACATTCACATTATGCCCTCAAAAACACACACATACAAAAGCTCACCCAAGTCACATTCTGCAAATATTTGTATATGCTTCAACATATTTTGGTTGCACAAGTTTTTTTGGAAGCATTAAAGCCACAAATGCCATGTTGTATCATGCAAGACATTAAACATGTTTGATAAACCATGTTTAATTAACCTATCATGAAAAATAACCAGTTTTAAGCACATTAAATGTCTGTATTTACCCTTGAAAACCTCAAAGGCCTTGCCCTTCTTGACTGTATCCAACCCTTAAAACCATACAACAACTCACAACCTATTAAACTGACATTATTTTGATCAATTCTGCTCTATTGTAGTAAAAACAATTTTAACAACTAATTTTAATTTGCACAAATTCAATATATAACACCGTTTACAGCAACGCATCAAATGCATGTGAAGAGTTTGATATAAACCTAAGGTTAGTGATCCGTTTATACAGTAAACGTTGGTCACGTGAATATGTGGATTTAACGTAACGCTGAGCACCGTAAACGCCGCCAAACAAGTGTCAACAGTACTATTTTACCACATTTTAAAATAGTAAACTAACAGTTAGGGGTGCCTATTCAACTAACGTTACCCGTTGTCAAAACATCAGGCACCAACAGAGAACGTTCGCTAATTTACTACAAAAAAAAAACATTCCCTAATGACTTCTTAAAACTGTACTACTTCGGGACATCTGGACAACAATCTATGGCAATGGAGCAAATGATAAAATAATTCACACAAGGTATTCAAAAGCCGGACCCTAGTGATGCTCTATTATTATAATACAATCACACGGTCGTTTGTACATCGGCATTCGGTGTAGAAAGGGTCAGCGAGTGCAAAGCTAACTCGGTTATCGAGGAATCAAGAACTAGGGACAAAGAAAATGGAGCCGGCAGAGCCCGCTTGGCCGTTGTCCGTTTTTACTGTTAGCTACAAAAGCTACCTAGAGCTCGCCCGGACGACGGCTCTACGTAAATGTTATTTTTGAACTTGACACAAGCTCGCTTAGCAACTCCGAGAGCTAACAGCGGCTGGGGGGAGGGAGTTGAGTTCCGTGAGAACCGGGAGAGAAAGAAACCGAGCGCAAGACTGAGCGGATGGTGCGATATGTCCGCTTATAAAACTACGCAAAGAAGGCTTTTTCATGCACGGGGTGATTTAATCTTACCGACACAGTGGATGAGTTTGTGTCGCCATGAGTCGAGTTCCCGCCGGAATCCTTTTCTTTCGGCCGTGCATTTGGAGCTCCGGCACTGGGTCGCCATTCTATCCGTCCACCTTCCCCCCGGCTCTGAGCGTGACGTTACCGCACGTCAGAGGTGCTCCGCTTGATTGTGGCACGTTGCCAGGAGGGCGGGTCTTATCGATGTAAACAACCGACAGTATATGCGTTTATTTAGTAAGATTGCTGGATAAATAATGTGTGCTGTTCGAATAAGGGAAATTACAGTTGCTATTTGGTGAACTGAATGCAGTGTACTTTAAAACTAGTGTCTCATTCAATGCTATGTGGTTAAGTTGACATGTCTGCACCTGTCATCTAAATGACTCGTGTACCAGTATTACTATTAAATAATATTCTTCCTGCCAGCCTCACTTGTGATAATCATCAATCATACAACCGTTGAGATATTTACAATGTGTGCATAAACTATCAGCTCTTATGTAACAGTTTGTACTGCTTAATCATCAACCAGAAGCTGATTGTAATGGTAATTCCGTGCTACAATGCCTGCTAGTTTAATAATACTGTAGATGTGGCACAGAAAAGCAGCTTTAGCAGTCAGGAGAATCAACAAGATATTGCATTATGTCAACTAAAATTTAAAAGATACAAATTATTGGCACATTATTTTCATCACTCAGTTGTTCTGTATGCATTTAACTGTGGTGAATCATGAATTATAAATCTACAGATGTGTCCTTTTGTCCTTATATTTCAGTATGTTATTAAACACAATGTGTGCCCCTCCCCCATTTCACTAAAGTGACACACATGCAGACACACACACTTCTAACGAATGTATATGAAGTCCAACTGTCCAGAAAGTGAAAGGCACTCAGAGAGAACAGATGGAGTTAATGCCCAGCTGAGCATCTATGTCACACACAGAGAGAGAGAGAGACAGAGAGAGAGGAGGGGGTGAGGGGTGGGGGTAGAGATATGAACAGAGAGAGAGAACATGTCTGTTCTACAATTCAGTATGCTGCTTCTAATTTAGATGTGCATGCAATTGATTTTATATTCCCCTTCTCCATTTTGGATCAATATACAGGTCATATATCAACGTATCGATCAACGTGTTTTAATTTTACAAAGTGTCCATGTGTGTAAAATCCATGCTGATATCAGAGTGTAACCTGAGGTCATTTTGAACTAATTTTATCTCCTTGGATATCATGACAATTGCACTGCATGGCTCTCAGTTTGAACCTTGAATCTCAACCAGAATCATTGAATCTATTTTGTTATCTATAGACAAACATAATGGGAAAAAAAAGAAAAAATAGCTGTCTTAGCCTTACGAATAATGTATCTCTCTTTCCTCCTGTGCCTTGTTTGCTGTTGGTAATATTCACCAACAACTATGCTCTGTAATGATTAAATAAACTAAAATGTAGCATTTGTTTTCTTCCTCCTTTTGATCATTTTTTTATTGTTTGTGGAAAGACAATAAAACATGTTCCAGTTTCTTTAATAATTTTGAGCTTTGCCATTTGAGCATAACAAGAATGACTACTTGCATGTATTCAGACATGTTTTAAATTGCAAAGCCCTTTTAACTAACAGTAAAACAAATAGTGCAGAATTTTAAAAGAAACTGATTTATTGCACACACATATTTTGTTAATGACATCATTTAGACAGACTCCTGCATTGTGTAAAGCCATACCTGCTTTTGAAGTCTCTCTAAGGAGGTCTAACTTTTACTTTGAAGGAGTCAGACATATAAAGTTATCTGATTCATCCCAATCTTGTTACTGTACACACAATGCTGTCTCCCTGTAACTACATATTCTCTAATAGCTCATATGAGTCCCTGATGAAAAGAGCTCTTTTAGGTTGGTGGCAACCATGCCCCTCCTCCACAGCTACCATGGCTAAAGATTTATGTATGTGCATGTGAGGGGGAGGTAGGGACAAGAAAATTAGTGAAAAAGCAAACACACACAAAGTGGAAAATGAAGAGACTGAAAAGGAAATGGAAGTGAAGTTGCAGGTCAAGAGAGAGCCTTTTTCTTATTTTGCACAGCCCCAGCCTAAGGTTTTAAACATTTATTTAAATGTGATGGCCATACAAAAAATAGGGTTGTCCATGGTTTCATATTTTGTTGTGGTTGTATGGAATGACTTGGATGAGTGTGAGATTTCCCAGCCTGAACTTTTGTCCCAGTCTGGCCCTTTTCTACATGGTGGTTGCTTAGCCTTGATACATTCATTAGCTAACAAATTTTAAATGTAAGTTATTTTGTATTAATGTGTCAATATAAGTGAGGTCCAGTTAACAGTGTGACGCTAAAACAGGTTGTAGTAATGGGTACTTTTTAATTAAGTACATGTCTGAGCTCATACTTCTTTACTTTAACTCAACTAAAAAAGTGTAGTCAGTACTTCTACTTTTACCAGAGTATTTTTAAACATGAGTATCTGTACTTCTACTTGAAGGATGCGTGTACTTTTGCCATCTCTGTATTTTTGAGATGGAAAAATGTGGTTTTACAAATGCTAGAAATGTGGCTTTTGAAGGAAAGATTGGTATCAAATAGCACACCTAGGTTCCTAACTGATGACGAAGATTTGACAAAGCAGCCATCAAGTGTTAGACAGTGTTCAAGGTTATTACATGTGGAGGATTTTGATCCAAAATTAACACCTGTTTTTTTCAGAATTTAGCAGTAAAAAATTACTCGTCATCCAGTTTTTATATCAACTATGCATTCTGTTAGGTTTGCAAATTAGTATGTTTCAAAAGGCAGCAAAGAAATATAGCGCTGAGTATCATCAGCATAACAGTGAAAGTTAACACTATGTTTCCTGATGATATCTCTCAAGGATAACATGTAAAGTGTGAAAAGTAACAGTCCTAGTACTGAGCCTCGAGATACTCTATACTGCATACCTAGGTTCCTAACTGATGACAAAGAATGGACAGAGCAGCCATCAAGTGTTCAACAGTGTTCTAGGTCATACAAAGTGTGAAAAGTAACGGTCATAGTACTGAGCCTTGAGTTACTCCATACTGCACTTGTGATTGGTATGATACCTCTTCATTCACTGCTATGAATTGATGCCGGTCACATAAGTACAATTTGAACCATACCAATGCACTTCCATGGCAATAAAATTTTCTAATCATTTCAAAAGAATGTTGTAGTTGATCGTGTCAAACACAGTGCTAAGATCCAGTAGCACTAATAGAGAGATTCAACCACGATCGGATGATAAGAACAGGTCATTTGTAACTCTGATGAGAGCAGTCTCAGTACTAGAAATCCTCACAGATACCATTTTCTCTAAGAAGGAACATTGTTGTGAGGATACTACCTTTTCTAGTATCTTTGACAGAAAAGGGAAATTCGAAATCGGTCTGTAATTAACAAATTCTCTAGGATCAAGCTGTGGTTTGAGATGTGGTATGAGATGATACAAATTTATATGTATTAGTGACCAAAATAAGTCACCAAAATGTACAAAAGTTACAAATCACAATGGAAATCTCACACATTTCATGCTTTACAAAAAAAAAAATGACAGAGAACTGGTGAAAAACTAAGGGTTTAAATACTCATGAAGAACAGAAACAGGCATGTTGAACCAATTAACAACCAAGGAGACTAACTATGGAAGTCAGGTAACCAGGAACACAGGAACAGAACAATGAAAACCAAATTTAAACAGAACATAATCCTGGGAATTGTACAGTTAGATCAGTTCCAACTGTATGACTATATTGTACATTTGAGTTAAGAAGACGGGGAGTCAAAAGGGGAAGAGCAAAAAAAGGAGAGAGGACAAACAAGAGAGTTAGAGTGAGAGAGAGAGAGATCAAGATACTTCTAAATGGTTGTATATTTCCAAATTCAAATTTAATTTTGAACAAAGAGACTCTGTCAGAGCTGTATCTCAGTGGGTTGTATATGCTCACAACATACATGAGCTGTTGGCTCAAGGAATCCTGTTTGGTCATATCGTCTGCTCTTTAGTCTGTTCTGTAAAGAAAAGGGGGAAAAACAGTAGAAAAAAAAACTCTCTTTCCCCTTTTTTCAGTCTGTTCTTTAAAGAAAAGGGGGGGAAAGAGTAATAACATTATACAACAAAACAAAGAGAACAAAGGGGATAATGCTTAATTTGTTCTTTTAGTGAAAATCATGGATTTGGAAAGCATTTAGTGCATCGTGATACATCGTGATGATACAGACATGATACAGATTGGCCAGCTAGGTCTGATAGAGGATATCCTGAACTTCCCCTAAATTCCTAGTTGTTCTCAGTTGGCTTCAGGATTGAAGAACCTTACAGACATGTGTGAATTGATTGATGGGTTGGCTATGACAGACAGAGGTGCAAGCCAAGATGGTGAGCTGACCAGGCTGAAAAAAGCTTTGTGTTATTTTGGTAGCAGTGGTAGGAAACGCTGTGCACCTTTATGACTGTGCCAGTTATGCCAGTGAAGACAGAAGAATCTGGTAGTCCAGAAGGATGAGGACAGATAATTTGGAATTGACTCTTGCCAGCCAATTCATCGGCAGACAACAAAGCATTCTCTGTGAAGTATCCGCTTTTGAAGCCAGATAGGTTCTTCTGGAGAAGGTAGTTTTGTAAGAAAAAAAATCTGATTGAACAAATCTTTGGAATGTTTTGGACTTGAAAAGCAGGAGAAAGACTGGTCTGTTTATTATCATTTATTTTAAATGAAGTAAAGACATGTAATGGGATGGGGTCTGGAGGACAGGTGGGAGGATGGTTCAAAAGAAGAACTTGAAGATATCATCTTCGTAAGAGGAGAGAAAAAAGGATAGTGGGCTGCATGTTAACTGTAGTCTCCACCTTATCAGTGAAAAAGTGACAAGGTCATCAGCAGTGAAAGAGGTGGCGGAGGAGGAGGAGGAGAGAGAAGAATGTTGTGAATAGTTGGCAGTGTTGAAGTGTTGCTGATCTTGTTGTGATAGGAAGTGACCTTGGCAGCAAAGAAAGAGGAGAGGAGAGGAGAAACTAACACATGGTCTTTTGACTTGAGCCCTGAGTTTCAACATGAAAATGATCAGATTTTCTAAAACTGCTGACATCAAGTGAAGAGAAGGATATTGGAAGGAAGTCTTCACACATTAAGTAAACATTTCTTTAAAAAGGTAAGAGTATGTAAAAATTAAGAATAAAGAATTGCATTAAATTACAGTGCCTATAGAAAATCATACCCCTTTACTTTATTTGTCATACAGCCTGAAATCAAACTCCATTCCAAATAACGTTTCCAGCTTTATTTACAATTTTAGCATTACAACATTAAACCAACTGAAAGAAAAAACACAACAGTTCTGCAAATTAAAGAAGTCCACTTCCAAAACAAAGATTCACATATAATGTACTCACCCCCTTGTCATCCAAGATGTTCATGTCTTTCTTTCTTCATTCGTAAAGAAATTATGGTTTTTGAGGAAAAGCCGTTTAAATGCGGCTTCAAATGATCCCAAATGCGGTTGTAAACGATCTCAACCGAGGATGAAGGGTCTGATCTAGCGTAACGATCGGTTATTTTCATAAAAATAATAAAACTTATATACTTATTAATGTCAGATGCTCGTCTTGTCTTTGTCACACCCCTGTGGACTGTTTTGTTGGTTTCGCCCTCCTGTGCCCTTATTTGGTCTTTCCTGTTCCGTTTCTTGTTATGTCTTTATTGGTTAATTACTCCCACCTGTCTTGGCATCATTTGCACCCCTTTATAAGTTTGATTCAGTTCCTTGTTTTTTTGTCCGTTCTTAACGTTGTGTTGGCATGTGTTTTCTGTCTTGTTCTTGTTCTTGTTCTTGTTCTTGTTCTTGTTCTTGTTCTTGTTCTTGTTCCCTTGTTGGAGTTTATTATTAAAGCATGTTTGTATTATTTCCTCGTCCCTACGGCTCCTTCCTGCACACGACCCTGACAGTCTTACTCTGCCTGGACTGTTTTTTTTTTCCAGTTCATGGCAGTTAGGGTATGTCAAAAAACTCCCATCTCATGTTCTCCCACAACTTCAAAATCGCCCTATATTGCTGTT
This sequence comes from Labeo catla, assembly GCA_012976165.1. Taxonomy (NCBI): domain Eukaryota; kingdom Metazoa; phylum Chordata; class Actinopteri; order Cypriniformes; family Cyprinidae; genus Labeo; species Labeo catla. Next base: position 6,476 of record VONZ01000336.1, on the reverse strand, counting down.
TTACCTTTTTGGTTAAGGGTGTTTGATCTTCTTTGCATATTTACTTTGCAAAGACTGGGTCAGTACTTCTGCAGCGATGTAGGATGATTTTGAAATGATTTTTGAAGTTGAGGGAGCAAATACTATTGGAGTTTTTCAGCATACCCTAACTGTCTTGAGCCAGAATACACAGTTCAGGGAGAGCAAGGCAAGATGAGTGTTTGAGAATAAAAAGTATATAAATTGTATTATTTTTATGAAAATAACTAGATAAGAACCTTCTTCCTCGACTGTGATCGTTTACAACCGTATTTGGGATCATTTGAAACTGCATTTAAACTGCATTTAGTTCAAAATTGGGGCACCATACCAGTCCATTATATGGAGAAAAATGCTGAAATGTTTTCCTCAAAAAACATAATTACTTTATGACTAAAGAAAGACAGACATGAACATCTTGGATGACAAGGGGGTGAGTACATTATATGTGAATCTTTGTTTTGGAAGTGGACTTCTCCTTTAATAATAATAATAAAAAAAATAGAATAACAGGGTTGGAAAGGTCATCAGTCCCTTGATTTAATACTTAGTAGAGCCACCTTTTGCTTTAATTACAGACATCAGTCTTTTTGGATATGTCTATACTAGCTTTGCGCTCCTTTCTTGCAGAATTGCTCAAGTTCAGTCAAATTCTGTGGTGAGTGGTAATGGACTGCTCTCTTTAAATCTATCCACAGATTTTCGACTGGATTTAAGTCAGGGCTCTGACTTAGCCACGCAAGGACATTCACCTTCTTATCTTTAAGCCATTTCATTGTTGTTTTGGCAGTATGTTTAGGGTCATTGTCTTGTTGGAAGTCGAATGACCCCAGCTCATCTTCAGCTGTCTAGCAGAGGGATGCAGATTTTCCTGAAGAATTTGGATGTACTTGGCAGCATCCATTTTCCCTTCAATCCTGACCAATCGCCCAGTCTCAGCTGAAGAGAAACACTCCCACAACATAATGCTGCCACCACCATGCTTCACAGTAGGTATGGTGTGTTTTGGGTGGTGTGCTGTGTTTGCTTTTCGCCAAACATAGCACTTAGAGTTCAGTCCAGAAAGGTAAATTTTGGTCTCATCAGACCATAGCGCCTTTTGCCAGAAGGTATCAAACTCTTCCAAATGTGTTTTTGCATAATGTGAACGAGAAAGGCTTCTTTCGTGCCACCCTGCCATACAGGCCAGCTTTGTGCAAAGCTTGGGAGATAGTTGTCACATACACAGTCTGACCTGACTGAGCCGTAAAGCCTTGTAAGTCCTTCAAAGTTGCCTTTGGCGTCCTGGTAGCTTCTCTTATCAGTGTCCTCCTGACAGACGGCCTGATCTAGGCAATGTGGTGCTGGTGGTGCCATACTCTTTTCACTTCTTAATGATGCTCTGAACTGTACACCAAGGGATAGCTAAAGCATTTTAAATGTTTTTGTAGCCTTCTCCTCCTTTGTGCCTTTCTACAACTTTATCCTAGAGGTCTTTTGAAAGCACTTTCCCAACCATGGTGAACTCTTTGCCGTACCATGCGCTACTAACAGTGGAATCTTCAAGAAACAGCTCGTTTTATTACGAAGTAATCAACGCCACTACTATTAATGTCAGGTGGGGCAATTAACCTGGTGTTTAATCTGAAAGTTGATTGCTTGAACCTGAGCAAGTTTATAATGGTATACTCTAAGGGGCTGATAACTTTGCCAAACCAGACATTTCACTGATTAATTTCTAATAATCCTGCAGAATTTTTTCAAATGATATTTTTACTTTAATGATGAGGGTTATAAAGTGTACATGCAGCTCAAAACAGTTAGACTTAATTTATTTTATTTTATTTTATTTTGTAATGTGTCAAAAGGTAAAGATTTTTATTTCAGTTAAAAATATTGTACTTTTTTTTAAATTACATTTTTTTCAGTTATGTCTTTTTAATTTCAATTATGTCTTATATTTTCTTACATTCTCTGGTTAAATTTGACATTTTAATTGATCATATGAATCCATTCAGTAAAAGAAAATGAAAAGGCAAATAAGGGCAAATACAGTAGTAAAGCTGCAGCATATAACTTTTTTTGGTTATTGAGCAAGTACATAAGACATTAATGTTACCACAGTAAACTTTTTAGAATTTAAAGTGTCGGGTCTGATTTCGTGGGAATTTTATGTCATTTGTCTTTGTGTGGTTACGTCATGTATCTCACTTAGGATGGTGGAATGGCCTACCCTGTGAAGTCCACTTTGCAGTCCACTGACAGTGGAATGGAATGTAACTTTAAAATTTAAACGTATTATCTCGGTGGCTGCAGCTTTTAATCAGTAACATTTTAAACGACAGTCATCATTACTATCTGGGATGTTATCTGTTGTCAAAACCACCGAACTTCTATAACTATCATGTTTCTCAACGGCTCTGTTCGAAACAACAGAAATAGCCGTGTTCCCAGTAACCGCAGTACACAAAGCACCTGACTTAGAAACATGCAGCTCTGATATTTGATTAATCGATTAAATTATACCTTTTGAAGTTTCAGTCCCTCTTGACCTCATGAAATCATAATTAAGACACTGTTGAACCATTTATAACTTTTTGTGGCCCTAAATCTGATACAGACCTATTGGGGGTTCATTAGTGATAAAGGTCGAAAGTAGATCGGGCCGATTTGAGCTCTCGTTGCCCAATTCATTTCTTAGTGTGGGTGGAGAAATAGGAAATAGAAGAAATAGAAAGAAAGAAATAGGCAGGCGCATCCGCGAGCAGCTAAGCGTTGTTGTTAACTTCTGGTTAAAACGTGCACCCTAACTTTCCTCATTAAATGTGTCTGTGGGTCCAACATAGCCTCCACAATGTACATTGCTCTTCAAGCTAGGTCAGTTGTGCTATAATGGAAGCGCTGTTTGAAATTTTGTTTGAAATTTTGAAATAAAGTTTTGTTTGCCTTTGTGGACCAGACGTCCACATATACTGTTTCAGGAATGGCAAACGCAAGTGAATCTGCTAAATTGTTCAGCTAAAAAAAGTTATTGCTATGATTGACATTGATAACTGTAGCAGTGGACAGAACAAACTATGTAAATGTGATGTGAAAATAGAGCTGTGCATTAATGCAGAGTAAATTCAGAGTAACAAAACTACAGCAGCAACAAGTCTGTTTTTAATGCAGTATTATTTAATTAAGTTGGCTTGAGAAAGCCAACTTACTGATCTACTATTTAAACTTCTTATTAAGTTGGCTTGAGAAAGCCAACTTACTGAAATCCGACTTAAACTTATAGTTATTATTATTAAGTTGGCTTGAGAAAGCCAACTTACTGATATGCTATTTAAACTTATTATTATTAAGTTGGCTTGAGAAAGCCAACTTACTGATCTACTATTTAAACTTCTTCTTCTTATTAAGTTGGCTTGAGAAAGCCAACTTACTGATCTGCTATTTAAACTTATTAAGTTGGCTTGAGAAAGCCAACTTACTGATATGCTACTTAAACTTAAAGTTATTAAGTTGGCTTGAGAAAGCCAACTTACTGATATGCTACTTAAACTTAAAGTTATTAAGTTGGCTTGAGAAAGCCAACTTACTGATATGCTATTTAAACTTATTATTATTAAGTTGGCTTGAGAAAGCCAACTTACTGAAATCCGACTTAAACTTAAAGTTATTAAGTTGGCTTGAGAAAGCCAACTTACTGAAATCCGACTTAAACTTAAAGTTATTAAGTTGGCTTGAAAAAGCCAACTTACTGATATTGTATTTAAACTTATTCTTATTCTTCTTCTTCTGAGACCCTTTTTTAAAACGTATCTCCTCCTAGAGCTTTTAAGCTACAGCCACCAAACTCGGCCCAGACCTGCAGACTGGTCTGACTCGGGTTGCTATATCTTTTCAGACTGATCCGACTTACGGTTTTCGTAAACCAGACCGTCAAAACCACCAAAAATCCCATAGACTTACATTGACGGAATGTTCAAATGAGCCAACACCAACTGTCAAAATTCAAATCTAAACTCCCAGAATCCTTTGAGACTAAATGAAGCTTCACTTCTATGTACTATTACTAATCCATTTAAACTCATTCAAACTCATCTAATATTTCTAATCTATTTATGCTAATAGCAGTATGCTAATCATGCTAATTATGCCAGCAACATTCTAGTAACATGTTAATCATGCTAGAAACATGCTAATAACTTGATAATGATGCTAGAATCATGCTAGTAACATGCTAATGATGCTAGAAACATGCTAATAACATGTTAATTGTGTTAGTGACTTGCTAATCATGCTAGAATCATGCTAGTAACATGCTAGTAACATGCTAATCATCCTAGAAACACGCTAGTAACTTGCTAACCATGTTAGAATCATGCTAGTACCATGTTAATCATGCTAGAAACATGATACCAACATGCTAATCATGCCAGCAACTTGCTAATCATGCTAGAATCATGCTAGTAACATGCTAATCATATTAGAAACATGCTAATAATATGCTAGCAACATGTTAAATATGATAGCAACATGCTAGTAACTTGCTAATCGTGGTAACAACATGATAGTAACACCATAGCAATCACCCTAAGTACCCTAGCAACCACCTAGCAACACATTAGCAACTACCCTGAGTACCCTAGCAACCACATAATAACACCTTAGCAACCAGCCTGAGTACCCTAGCTAACCATTAGTAACACCTTAGCAAATCAGCCTTATAAATTTAGCAACGGCCTAGCAACACCTTAAAGTAACCGCCTTCTAGCAACCAATTTGATGCTCCCAAGAAATCTTCATGCTGAGTACCCTAGCAAACCACATAGTAACACCTTAGGCAACTTCAGCCTGAGTACCCTAGCAACCGCCTTCAAGCAACACCTTTTAAATCGCCTAGGCAAACACCTTTTAGCAAATCCACCCCTGGGTACCCTAGCAACCACCTAGCAACACCTTTAGCAACCACCCCGGTAAATTTAGCAACCACATAGTAAATACCTTCCTAGCAACCAACCTGAAAGTAAATTCTAGCAACTGCCTAGAAGCAAACAATCTTAGCAACCACCCCAAGAACCACCCTGGATACCCTAGCAACCACAAAGCAACACCCTAGCAACCACCCGAGGTACCCTAGCAACCACCCTAAGTAACCTAGCAACCACACAGCAACACCATACCTGATAGATACCTGATACCATATCTGTTTTTTTAATAGACTATATTGCCGTCAAAACATTCAGACTTTAATCTTTCAAACTATTTTAAACTGAAAACTATTTTAAACCAAAAACAGTCAAATATAACTTAAAACTTTTAGAACTTTCTGGCTAGGCTTTTTCAAGCCAACTTAAAGTTTGTCTACGAACTTTACTGTCTAGTTATTATTAAGTTGGCTTGAGAAAGCCAACTTACTGATATGCTATTTAAACTTATTAAGTTGGCTTGAGAAAGCCAACTTACTGATCTGCTACTTAAGCTTATTAAGTTGGCTTGAGAAAGCCAACTTACTGATATGCTATTTAAACTTATTAAGTTGGCTTGAGAAAGCCAACTTACTGATATGCTATTTAAACTTATTATTATTAAGTTGGCTTGAGAAAGCCAACTTACTGATATGCTATTTAAACTTATTATTAAGTTGGCTTGAGAAAGCCAACTTACTGATATGCTATTTAAACTTATTATTATTATTATTATTATTAAGTTGGCTTGAGAAAGCCAACTTACTGATATGCTATTTAAACTTATTATTAAGTTGGCTTGAGAAAGCCAACTTACTGATATGCTATTTAAACTTATTATTATTATTATTATTATTATTCTTCTTACTAAAACTGTTAACTCTAACTCGTCCTAGAGCTTTAACTCTACAAACTCCAAACTCAGCCCAGATCTTCAGACTGATATGGCCGGGTGTGCTATATCTTTTCTAACTGATTGGACTTACGGTTTTCCTAAAAATGATGTTTAAAACTGGGAAAAATCCCATAGACTTACATTGACGGAATGTTCAAATGAGCCAGCACTTTTCAACTCCCAACTGTCAAAACTCCCAGAATCCTTTGAGCCTCAATCAAACTTCCCTTCTATGTACTGTATTTCTAATCCATTCAAACTCATTGAAACTCATTCAGACTCATCTATCTATCTATCTATCTATCTATCTATCATCTAACCTTATCTATCTATCTATCTATCTATCTATCATCTAACCTTATCTATCTATCTATCTATCTATCACTAGCCAAACTAGAGTCATGCTAGTAGCCTGCTAATCATGCTAGTAACATGCTAGTAACTGGCAAATCATGCTAGTAACATGCTAGTAACTGGCTAATCATGCTATAAACATGCTAGCAACTTGCTAATCATGCTAGAAACATGCTAACGACATGCTAATCATGCTAGAAACAGGCTAACGACATGCTAATCATGCTAGAAACAGGCTAGCAACATGCTAATCATGCTAGGAACATGCTAGC
>VONZ01000335.1:0-25000 GCA_012976165.1 Labeo catla | reverse complement strand
TCAATTAAAATTCACAGATTCAAGGGTGAACTGAGTGAAGACCATTAGTAAATGTCTGGGTAATGGTTCAATCCAAAATCAAGCAGAAAAATAAGAAATTATATTTAGCGTATTTTAAGACATTAAAATGCAATTGTTAATTATTAAAATGCAATTATTGCACTGTCGCATTGTGTCAGTTGACAATTGCACACTATTATAATGATTCGGTTTTTTTTTTTTTTTTAGAAAATCATTATTGTTATAAAAATAATGAAAAATGTGATGATCTTTAAATTAAACAGGCAAGTTTAATAATAAAAAAATATAATATTGTTTTATATTAGTTTATTTTGTGAAATAAACTAATATAAAAAAAAAATAAATTGTAATAATTGTAAAAAAAATAAATAAAATATAACCATTTTAAATAAACAGAAACATTTTCAATACCATACATTACTGTTGTAAAAATAATGTAATGGGCCTTTAAATTAAACAGACTTTGTATAATAATAATAATAATAACAACAACAATATTTTATTTTACTTTATTTGGATTACTTTATTTTTTCATTTTTTTTTAACTTTTTTATTTTATTTTACTTCATTTTATTTTACTTTATTTTATTTTACAAAATTTCATTTTATATCACTTTATTTTATTTTACTTTACATTATTTCATTTAATTTTACTTGATTTTACTTTTTCATTTTACTTTGTTTTTTATTTTATTTTACTTCATTTAATTTTTAACTTTGTTTTATTTCATTTTACTTTATTTAGTTTGAATTTTTTTATTTTATTTTATTTAATTTCATTTGTCTTCATGTTACTTTATATTATTTTGCTGTATTTTGTTTTACATTATTTCATGTTATTGTATTTTATTTTACCTCTTTTCCTTTTATTGTCCTTTATTTTGTTTTATTTTTTCATTTAATTTAATTTTACTTTATTTTATTTCATTTTGCTTAATTTCTTTTTACTTTATTTAATTTAATTTAATTTTACTTTATTTTACTTCATTTTACAGCGTTTTAGTTTATTTGTTTCATTTTATTTAATTTTATTTTATTTCATTTTACTTTGCTTCATTTTGTTTTACTTTATTTTATTTTACTTCATGTTGTTTTACTTTATTTTATTTCATTTCATTTTATTCTACTTTTTCATTTTGTTTCACTTTACTACATTTTATTTTACTTTATTTTATGTGATTTTAATTTATTTTATTTTATATTTTATTTTAAAGATTTCATGTGAGATCCCCCAAACATTAATAAAACACTTTAATTTGTCTTTAGTGCTCTAAATGACTTAGAGATAGACTGTTCTTTTAGACTGAGTTATTTTCTGGTTTGTATTTATTTTTATTCTCTGTGTGTGTGTGTGTGTGTGTGTTTTTTTTCTCCCTAGCCTCCAGTCTCTGTTCCACATCGGATTCGCTCAACAAGCCGTACTAGTCGGGAAGGGAAGACTCTGTCAGAGATTAACTGTGAGTGTTTGTTGGATTTCTCCCCTGGGCAGACCTGACAGGTGCTCCTGTTCTCCTGAGCATGGCTGAGTGAATTTCTCAGCCTCAGTTCTTCAGTGAATAAATCTGTCTGCAGGAGTATACCAGAAATTCTCTCTCATGATCTGTCTGTCAGTATCTGCTGGGGGAGTTTTTAGACTCACCTACCAGACATACGTGCTGACTTAAAGAAACGTGGTTTTGAGTGAACATGCCAACATGAAGTGATTACTTAAAGTTCAGACTTCAAACACCAGTTATATTAACAAACTAACCGACTGGTTAAATAAAAATGAGTGTTTACTCTCCCTCATGTGCTTATATTTCTGTGCAATACAGAAAAAGTAGCGCTGTTCCTTTAATAATGTTTTTGTTTTCTTGCAGTCGGTCAAGTGAAATTTGACCCTCCTTTAACAACAGAGACAAAACCACATCATGAACCGGTGAGCACCATCATCTTACTACTGTTCGCTTTGGGATTTTCTGTGAATGAAAACAATTATGTGAGATCAACCAATCAGAACACACTTCATGCTTTAGAACATGACATCATACTGGCTCTGTTCCAAAACCTAGTAAGCTTTGTAAGGATTCTCAAAAATTAGAAAGTTTGGTGTTAGCATGTTGCTAAGCTAATAGTATGATAGTCAATAGTATGGCTGTCAGAATCTAATAATAAACATAATAATAAAAGTGATGGTCCTTTAAATAAAACAGGCTTATAAAATAATAAAAAGCATAAAACTATATAAATATAGAGGCACTCATAAATATTGTGTAGATTCATATAGTTTTAATGACTTATTGATTCGTTTTAGTACTAAATGAAAAACTGTTTTATATATAATCTATATTTTTTGCCTTGTCAGCCGTCTTGTATTTTGTATTGATTTTTTGCTATAAGCAATGCAATGAAAAAGAAACGTGATGTCGCTTTGAATTGCTGTCTTAGTATGTCTAAATTAGGATTCCTACCTTTAATAGCCTTTATGTTGAAATTGTGTCTATGATCCCTCCATGGGGATCTAACTAGGTTTTGGAACAGAGCAACTGTGGGACCGCCCAGTCATGTCAAGCTTAATTTAAAATCACACTGCCTTTCTAGCCATCCACGGTGCTCATAACTGTGTATAGTGAACACTTCCAAATGATTTTTCCCTATAAGCTGACACTTCCTATTATGTAACATTTTCCTTACGTACACCTCAATCCCAGCTCGTCTCCTGACAGCGGCTTGTTTTCTCTCACACCGTGTTTGACTGTTGTGCATTTGAGACGTCTGTCTCGCACTCTCGCCACCGCGATAATTGAAAGGTTAGATGCAGCTTTCCGTGGCATCTAATCAATAAGACTTCCTTTAAGCGCTGCAGAAAAATGCAGCGTTGACTCATCTTTGTCTCATTTGAGCACTAAGAGTTTCTCATGTTGTAACTGGATTTGTCATCCTTTTATAAACCAGATCATTTTTTAACAGCAGGACATCAAATTAATGCCGAATCCCATTGTAGCTTCATGCTTATGATGTCATCTTCTGAATAGGAACTCACTTCTGAAGAAGCTCACATCCCCCCACGCTTTGATTTTCTTTTTATTTTCTGGATTCACATCACGTTGCCCTACTGTTTCAAAGAAGCAGTACATAATTGCTGCAGCTAGCAGGTCTTTAAGGCTGTCATCACATTTGAAACCATCAACTCAAGCGATAAACAACATTTTTGTAGATTTCTGTCACCTTTAAAACAACATGTGTCTGTCTGTCTATCTATCTATCTAGATAGATAGATAGATAGACATGTTGTGTTTTAAAGGTGATGGAAATCTACAAAAATATGTCCTACAGCCAGCCTTTAAACCATTTTTTAAGAAAAGGGATGTGTCAAAGTTATCAATTATTATATTCATTTTAAATGTATACATATATCTTACTGTCTTAATAGTTAAGATTTTTAGAAAAAAAAATTGTCTGTTTTATCTGTTTATTGGTCTGAACAAAATCAGCAGACGGGTTGATTGAAAATCCAGTTTTATTTTCTGACAGCAGATGGCGCGTTTGAAACGGCAGAAATGAAGCGGTTTCCACAGTGACGTCTGTACACAAAGCAGCTGCACTCATATATGTTACGTTATCAGACAAAAATAAAAATGCAATTGAAACTTTACTGAAAACAGTCAGTTCCCTTCAGAGGTACATTCATATAAAAAACATCTGTGCCGCGTTTTGACTTTAAAACGTGCAATGCTCATTTATTCAGTGAAATCATAGCCTTTTGAAGTTTAATCCAGCAATAGTTTAATTGCTATATTTGTCATTCTGCTCCCAAATTTAGACTTCACTTGTACCATTTAAGGCATTTAAGACTTTTTATGCCATTAAATTTAATACACCCACATTTAACTTGATAGTTCACCCAAAAATGAAAATTTTGTCATTAAGTACTCACCCTCTTGTTGTTCCAAATCTGTAAGACCTTTGTTCATCTTCAGAACACAAATTAAGATATTTTTGATGAAACCCTGCATAGACAGTAATGCAACTGACACATTCAAGGCCTATAAAGGTAGTAAGGATTAGGGCTTTCACTAACGATTATTTTGGTAATTGAGTAATCGGTCTTATTCTAACGATTAATCGGCTAATTATAATTCATTTTTGTAATAATAAAAATTTGGGCTGCCCCCTAATAGACAGCTATTCGTTACTTTTATTAGTCGCTTAGTCGCAGAAAATAAAAAATTCCACAGGATGTGATGGACAGATCGTTAACGGCTGCGGTAATATAGTACATTGGGCAGGACATCCAAATGCTCACCTATTATTCATCAACCTCAAATATGGCTTATCATCTAAAATACGTAATGTTAACCTAGTAAAATGTGTGCTACTGAAGTGTCTGTGTGGAGTGTGTAAGCTGAACAGTACCACGCTCACTGCATGACAGATGGAGACACCGGTGCGGTCACTTGCCCTTAAAATACTCCGTCATTTTTGGTCATACAGATAAAAGTAATAGATTTTTTGAATTTGTAAAGACTCTACGTTTATTTGTGTGCACTCACAATAACAACGAAACGTTGTGCTTTAGTAAAATAATTAAAGCAAACAAGATGCTCTTTCTGCCGTCTTGGCTTCTGTGAACTTGAGCGCAAAACTTTGAAACTCTGTGTATACTTGCCTTACAGACATGAAAAATATATCTATAGAGTGTGAAATGTCTACTTTCAAATGAGCCAATTAAAATCGTAAACAAATATTATCCGATTATGTAATCCCTGTGAAACATGCATATAGGTGCATCACTATTGCGGAGATGACGAGTCAGTGTCGCCGACTTCAACTCTTAAGCCGAAAACGAAGAAAGCACTAGTTTATCAAATAGTTATTAAAACGTTAATGCAGTCTCCTTGCTGTATTTTCCTGACACATACGTAGTTATCTGTCGGTGCACTGTGGCAAGCTTTTTTGACAACGCTTGAGCGCTTATTAGGCTATGTAGGCAATTAAAGGCTTATTATTATGACTTATATGGTTTATTAATAAACATGCGACTAATAGTCCACTAATGCTTAAAATGAACGACTGCTAGTCGACCAGAAAATCTTTAGTCGAGGGCAGCCCTAATAAAAATAGACGTAAGCGAACAATAACTTTTAAAATCACTTAAAATACAAGTATAATAGCAATGAGGCAATAATAATTGGTTCAAATAAAGTATCAAAAGCAAGTAGTTATGTTTTTTCGAACAAAACTGTAAAAATACATAATGTATTATAAACAAGGCCTGCAGAAGGCGCCAACAGCCTGATGATTGTTTTTACACTTTACAGCACGATCTAATCCTTGTTTAGTATTGACTTAACAAACATTTAACATCCACTTAATCTTTAATATTTGGACATTTTTTTATGACAAAAATGCTATAGCCACCATAATTTCTTGAATATGTGGACATCAAAACGTGTAAATGAGAGGTTTTGAGCTTTATTTTGAAATCACAATGAACAGTTAGCATATTAAGAAAGATATTGTTGTCTTCTCCTGCGTAGGTTTTTATAAATAATTTACCTTATAAATCTAATGAAATGGCACAATTCGTACCCAAATGAACGTTATAATAATCCCAAACTCACAGCAATATGCACACATGTATAAATGATAACAGTTTGTGTGGAGCAGCATTGTGAACGGTGCTGCTCTGAGATACACATACATAACTCGACGCAAGGATTTTTTACAAATATGGTACTCGAATTGAATCACGTAATCGTGACAGCCCTAGTAAGCACATTGTTTAAATAGTCCATATGGAATCAGTGGTTCAACCTTAATTTTATGAAGCTACAAGAATACTTTTTGTGTGCAAAGAAAACAAAAATAACGACTTCATGCATTCATGACACAAATCCGAGTGTTAATCTCAAGCCCTGCAAATATGTATACGTGTCGAAGAGTAATAATTATTAGAAAATAGTTGGATTTAGCCAGCAGTCAAGGTTCTTTAGGTGTTTTTTATTTTATGTCACGCTGACTTGACATAGTAATAGAGCAGTCTCTGTAGCTCTGTGGTACTTGGGCAGCCGTTGTGGTCATGATACCACAACACCACTTTTCAGCAATTATGTACTGTCTCTTTAACACACCGGCCTGTTTAATTAATCAGGTGGGCATGGCCTTTGCAAACACCACTTCACCCATCAACTACCCACCACCCCGGCCGCCCATAACCCATCAGTCTTTGTTTTTGTGAAACCACATGGGCATCACGTGTGTGTGTGTGTGATTAACCGAAGTTTCTTGGTCCTTCTACTAAACAGCCCGACACTGACGATTTTTTGGACTGTGCCGAGGAAATATACTACACTGCAAGATCTAATCTGGTATTTTTTGTTTGTATTTTACTCTATCTTTGTCTTCGCGTTCCCTATCTTTTTTTTTGGTCTTTTCCGTAGCATCTTGTCCGCTTCGCAGCGCTTGTGTAGTGTACTCATCCTCCCGTATATGACTTTCATCTCTTTTGTTCATATCATCGCCATTCATTTTGCCTTGTCTTATTTAGATCATGGCAGTCTGTGTCTTTTCATCTTGCCTGTATATAATATCAGTGTTATTGTCTCTGTCTTTCATGCCAGATCTCTGTGCTGGATCATTTTTTAGGTATTTCATCCTCTAGCTTCATTTAAAGACACATCCCTCAAAGTCGATACGTCGCTGCACTTTTCAGTAATCAAAAGCACTTTGAAATTGCAAAGCAAAGCATTTTATGTAGTCGAGTCCTCTGAGGGGCTTTATTTTTAGGGCTTGTCACAATCAGAAACATCTTGAAAGCGAGCAAGAGTGAAGGAGAGAGAGAGATTAGGGTTAGACAGACGGAATGGATGTTGAGTGGGGCAGAGAAGGCGAGCGGATGGGGAAAAACAAGAAAAGAGAGAGAGAGAGGGAAAATAAAGAGTCTGAAGTGCCTGTGAATGTCCCACAGGGAAGGTTAAACCAAAGTGCTCTGCAGGTCTGTGAGTGAGGGGGAAAACATTGCCTCAGCAAGCAACGCTTTGCGCAACAAACCCAGCATACAAGCTCTGTTTGAGGTATCAGCTAATTCTGCAGCAGGGACACAACCTCGCCGCTCCCGCTCAACACCAGTTTATTGTGAACACCTACGGTGCTCAACAGTGTTTGCTTACTGAATTCCAATTGGATGTCTTTCTTACCTCTATTTGCATACTGAATTGTGATTTGTCTTTGTTTGCATCTGTTTAGCTGCATTCTAAACTGCAAGGATTGTGTTGGTTTCCATACACAGCTGTCATGAGTGCCAAAAGGGTCTGATGCATCATTATCCACACATTCTAAAACATCTTATATTGAACATCTGATATTATTTTTTTTATTAATAATATTGGATCTTGAATATTTATTGTGGAGTAAATTAGCTTAATTCACAATATTAAATTCACAAAAGTAATTTGACATTTTTCTTTTTAATTTGACGTCTGCTATTTTAATACACACAAGCAGAGATATGTATTTATATTTTACATATTTTTTAAAAAATGTCCAATCTTTTAAAGTTAACATTATATTACATTGTGAAATAAGTGCATTTAACATTTCATATGTTGGTTTATATACACACATATTTTGTAAATTTAGTAGTAGTACATTTAAGTACATTTTGCTAATTTTTTTTTTACTAAAAATATAAAAACAACAACTGTACATTTACTTTGAATTATATTGGGTCTTGAATATTTATTGTGGAGTAAATTAACCTAATTCACAATATTAAATTCAGAAAAGTAATTTGACAGTTTTCTTTTTAATTTGACATCTGCTATTTTAATTTTACTTATACACACACACACACACACACAAGCACAGATATGTATTTATATTTTACTTTTTTTGCAAATGTCCAACTTTTTAAAGATAACATTAAGATAACAAATGTTTCGTACATTTGGATTTTAATTATATTGGATCTTAAATATTTATTGTGTAGTAAATTAACTTAACTATTTTAATTGGACATCCGCTTTTTTAATTTTACACACGCACAGATTTATTTATATTTTACATATTTTTTTGCAAATGCAAATTTTTGCAAAGTATGCAAATGCATACTTATATATACACATATATGCATTTTTTTCTGTACATTTCATAACTTTGCTAAATGTAATATTTCTTTTTGCTTATTTGTTTTGCTTTTTGGCTTTTTTGCTTATAATTTTCATTTGCAAACATTTGACATCTGCTATTTCAATTTCACACCCACACAGATATTTATATTTTACTTTTTTTTTTTGGCAAATACTATTTTTTTACATTTATTTATATATATACATATATATATATATAGCAAATGTAAATATATATATATATATATATATATGGTTCTGTCTGCATTCTGAGCACTTTTAAGATATTGACTTCTGTAGATAGAACCGTTTTGATTTCTAAAAAAAAAGGGCCAAAATGTACACATCAGATAAAGAAACATATATATATATATATATATGTTGTGGATACAAATTTTATTGTTTGGCTTTTTAGTGGATTTTGCTATTGGACAGTGACAGGGAAATATTGGAGAATGGTGTTGCATAGTTTGCCAAGTTTTAAATAGCCTCACTGTGCAAAGAAACGTTTTTCCCTTTTTCATCTTTTTTGCATTTTTAAGGCTTTCTTGAGTGACACCTCATCCATCTGGTCTGAAGCCCACGCAGTGAGGTGGCACAGCGAATCACATGCTTGGAATGGGTGTCTTTGACTGCCTATGAAGAAACCAAAGGGAGGCAGATGAAAGAAGGCGGTGACAGAAGCAGTGAAGCGGATAGTCTGGGATGTTCTGTTAGCTTTTACTCTTCCATCCTTTCTCTCTCCATCACTCTTACTGAAAAGCCTCCCATCAGCAGAAAGGCAGCAAGCGAATAAGGATATGACAGTTTGCTGCGCAAAGGAAATTTGGTTTGTTAATCTTCAGGGCAAAATCAATGAGGTTTTGCATGGCTGAAAGCTGTATTCCAGAGAGAGAGAGAGAGAGGGAGAGAGAGAGAGTAAGAGGAAGAAAATGAGCGATAGAGGTGTGGAAGCTGCAAAAAAGAGAAAGAAAAAATTAAAGACAGTTTGAGAGAGAAGAAGGTCCTCAGGATTAATCGTCAGTAACCTGATTATTATAGCAAAATCCTCTGCCAGAACATTTCCTCTAATGGATGAAGCACCGCAGCCAACTTCCCTCAAAGAAATAAGACACACCATTTCTCTTAAAGGAATAGTCCAGATTTTTAGTTTTTTTTAACCACCACATCTATGATATATTGTGACTGTTTCAGTGCATGTTTTGGGTGCCAATATTTTGTAATACAAATTGTATTATTGGAAAATTCTAACATTTAAAACCTAAATAATAAAAATGTATAGAATTAATACATTTAATTAAATAATAAAATAATTAATAATTTTATAAATTTAATTTAAAAATTGTTAATTTAATTCAATAATAATAATAATAATAATGGTGATTTTTTTTTTTTTTTTAATTTTACGTCATAAAAAAATACATTAAAATTGTCTGGCTTATGTAGGATTTTTCTGTGTTCTTTCCTTGTCCTTTCCTGGTATTCCCATGCGGATCACAAGTTAAATTAACCTTGTTAACTTTTTCAGTTGGTCGTGACGTGTTGAAATTACATTAGCTCCCCATCCAGCTTCCATTATAAGATTAGATTATTTACTGTAAACACGTTTTCTCTACACACTAAGGGATGAGTTGAAACTGTTGTGGTATAATCGACATGCCACAGATAGGCATTAGGTCGAAAGCAACATCATACTCCTAAAATATTCCTCACTTTGCACTTTTTCAATGTCTGAGGTGCTTTTAATAGATGCTGCCTCTGTTTTATGGTTCCATTAATTCATGAACACTAAGCTATTTCAAGTCATTGCCTGCTTGAATGATCATATTGGCGAGTGGGAGGAGAGATAGCACATGGCCCAGTCCACCCACAGAGCTCTAATTAAGAGTACAACATTGGGAGAAGTTTGAATTAATTCCTTTCCAGCAGTGCAGTCATTTCATCCTAAAGTTTGAATTTAAGTTTTTCGGTATTGAAAAGATAGGTTGTCTGTCTAGGTGTGTTTAATCTGTTAATCTTCCATGTGAATAAAGTTGCATTTCTTTTTGTAGTGTAAAATGTGATTTAAAGCGATAGTTCACCCAAAAATGAAAATTACCCCATGATTTACTCATCCTCAAGCCATCCTAGATGTATATGACTTTCTTCCTTCAGACGGATACAATCTGAGTTATATGGCTCTTCCCAGCTTTATAATGGCAGTGAATGGGTGTTGAGATTTTAAAGTCCAGTAAAGTGCATCCATCCATCATAAGAACTACTCCACACAGCTCCTGGGGGTTAACAGAGGCATTCTGATGCGAATCGGCAATAATTATCATGATAAATGTCAAATCTTTATTCAATTCATATTGCTTTATTGGCATGACATACTTATACATATTGCCAAAGCATTGTACATGACAAAATAAAAACACAAAACAAAAATACATATAACATACATCCATAAATAAACAGAATACATAAGTATATATATATATGTATTTATAAGCATTAATGGTTCTACTAATACAGATGTGTTCACTCTTTACTTCTTAGTTTGTGGCATTTATAAATACGATGTGCTACCAAAGAGGAAGTAGGTCCTTCACCAAGGGGTGATTTTCATTTTTAGATGAACTATCCATTTAATATTTGTTTTCAAACTTACATGCAATTTTTTCTGCTGATCACGAAAGGTGGTATTGAAAAATGTCTCTGTGTTTTGTTTTTTGCCTACAAAGAAAGTCAGTGTTGGTTTGGACACCATTGACTTTCATTGAAAGAAGAAACATACTTCAAAGTATCTTTAAAAATTTAATGAAAACTGACGAACTAAGAAAAGAAACCAAAGATGATTATGGCAAGAGCTGTGCGCTTGCTTGCTATTGTAGCGCTTATATACTGTAGATGAATGCTCATTGTCTCTTCCATTATTTTCACTCACTAATCAACTTTGAAAATCCAAAACTGTTATATAACCGCATGTATGGATTAATAGCAAACAACACTAGTGACCAACAAATAACCTAGAGTTCATAATCGCCCAGTCTGATTTGCCAACACCATGTCAACCAGGTCTTAACATTAATTTCTCTTTTCATGCATCTTCTGACATGTGCATGAATGTAGCCCAAGCTCTGTGTAAACATACCAGCGTTCCGCATATTTTGAAGCCTAACGTGAAGATATGCTCTATGTGACTTCCTTTCTCTTTATTCCAGGATTTACAGATGGATTATGGACAGGGATCGCCTAAAGGCTCCATCCTGGGAGGAAACAAGTAAGTTTCAGTCCACGGGTGCACATTAGATTAAAAGTCAGACAATAAAAATTCAGTCCACCTTTTTCACCTTTTTCTTCCTGTAAGAGTGGGCGTGGTCATATGTAAATTTTATGGGAGTGGCTTCAGGTCTCTGCCTCCAGCTATTTTTAGCTGTACAAAACAGCTCGTTTTGCTATTTTTATTTATTTTTTTTATCTTTTTAAACGCTCTGCATAGAGCCCTAGAGGATCTTAGGAAACACTGCATCGTCATGTTGTCAGCTTGATGATGCATTGAGTTCAGTTGTATGTCAAGCTGTGTATGTTTTCGTTTCCCTGTATTCATGAGGGAGTTCATTCAGAGGTAAAGCCACATGCAGGGTTTGTTCATGATATGTGTGTTTTTCTCTGTACATCCATTTTTCTCACGTGACATTGCTGTCTCACTAGTGTGACACTTACAGGTAGCTTGCGTGGGATCTATACGACTGCCGTTCTTTTCTAATACACACGCCCTGTGCCTTGTTGACGGTTTTTGCCATATAGTGAACAGAAGGTCGAGTGCACCAGATGGAGTGGCAGTGAAACCATTCCCTCTGTGTTTGTGTGAGCGCCTGTGCCTGTGCTCAGAGGTGTTGCTCTCAGCTCTCGTCAACAGATGGGTCCCGAGCACTTTCGAGAGACACCCCCTCAGCGTCACACTTCACCGTATATGAGCTCTCATCCGCTCTCATTCAGTCGGTTTCATGCGTGGATGCAGTAATCAGCCTCTGTTTGGTTAATGATGAACTCTGTAGCTGTAAAAGTGGAATAGTATTGTCAGGATGAATAGTCCAGTTGCCTGTGCTCTTTTGGTAGTTGCAATGTTTATGGTCAATTGTGGTTATTTTTAAGGTTGTGCTTTATTGTAAATATGGCTAAAGTGCACCCTGCTTATCTTATGTTATGCTATAATTTATGCATTATAGCTGTTATATTGTGTATTTTTAGGTATTTTGCAGGTGAAATGATGTATTGCATTCTATAGTACTGCAACATTCATTACAATAACTTTTTATGGATCGAGCTTCTATTTTTCCATTATACTGCCACCTATTGCTGTGGAAGAGACATTTTTAACTGATACTCTAGTAGAAATACTAGATTCACCAGTGCATTTGTCCACCTTTATTTATTTAGTGATTTATTTTTATTTTTTAAGTTCCTGATAATAGAGGAGTACTGAGATACAGTGAGTAGTTTTCTGTAGGTTGTGCCGCTTTAAAATTGTGGCCACCATGAGGTTCTAATATGACTGGATATTTTTTAAAAGTTCTACTTTTCGGGGGAAAAAAATATGGTGTACTTTAAGATTAATTAGCTACAAATCTCAAGAAGTGAGAACATTTGTGTTCAGCCTTAGCTTTATGATGGAGAAATCCATCATGGTATTTTCTCTTGCAGATGGTGCACGGAAATGTAATTTTCACATTTAGGGTGGCTGTCGTCTAATATCGCATGTCTTTTTGTGATTTTATAAGAACTGCATAATGTGCTGCTTTTTTCTGTTTCAGATCTCTGTCATTTTATGTCTGTTCAAATGATGTTCAGCCGGTCCGATTTTGTAGTTCACATATATTGTTGATGTAGGACCTTTTGGTTTTTGTACACTATCAGTCAAAAGTTTTTGAACAGTAAGATTTTCAATGTTTTTAAAGAAGTCTCTTCTGCTCACTAAGCAGAAAGAAATGATAGAAATCAGTACTTTTATTCAGCAAGGGTGCTTTAAATTGATCAAAAGTGATGATAAAGACATTTATAATGTTACAAAAGATTTCTATTTCAGATAAATGCTGTTCTTCTGAACTTTCTGTACTCGGTTGTTTTCAAAATAATAATAATAAATGTTTTTTGAGCAGCAAATCAGAATATTAGAATGATTTTTGAAGGTTCATGTAACTGGAGTAATGATGCTAAAACTTCAGCGTTGAAATCACAGGAATAAATTACATTTTAAAATATATTCAAATAGAAAACTGTTATTTTAAATAGTACAAATATTTCAAAATTGTACTCTTTTTGCTGTACTTTGGATCAAATAAATGCAGGCTTGATCTGAAGAGACTTCTTTAAACATTAAAAATTTTGACTGGTAGTGTAAATAGAGTTTTTAAGAAATGTATGATTAAAGATTATGTTGATCAAAGGTTAATAGGATTCTTCACCCAAAAATGAAAGTTATGTTATTAATCACTCACTCTCTTGTCGTTCCAAACCCGTAGGACCTTCATTGATCTTCATAATACAAATTAAGATATTTTTTATAAAATGTGAGAGCTTTATTACACTGCACTATAAAATAGTCCATGTGACATCAGTGGTTCATCCATAATTTTATGAAGCTACAAGAATACAGTTTGTGCACAAAGAAAACAGAAATAATGACTTCATTCAACAATTTCTTCTCTTCCATGTCAGTGTTCGATGTGCATTCACGACAATACCATGAAGCACACGCTATTTTCGTTATTTTTGTTTTCTCTGTGCACAAAAAGTATTCTCATAGCTTCATAAATAACGGTTGAAACACTGATGTCACATGGACTATTTTAACAGTGTCCTTACTACCTTTTGGCCTTAAACGCTGTAGTTGTGTTGCTGTCTATGCAGGGTCAGAAAGCTCTCAGATATCATCAAAAATATCTTCATTTGTGTTCTAAAGATGAACGAAGATCTTACGGGTTTTGAGCGACATGAGGGTGAGTAATTAATGACAGAATTTTCATTTTTGGGTGAACTATCCCTTTAAACCTTCAAAATGTAATCAAAGTAATGCTGTCATAATATTTGCATGCTGAATTGCAATCGGATCTTGTTTCTTGTACCTATTTACATACCAAATTATGATTGAATCACAGCATGAATACTAAGAGATGCAGCATTTCATTAATGCAGAAACAAAACCTAAAACTTCTTTTGCTACCTTGCGGGAACTGGTATTTTCTTGAGGAAACGTAAAGCTCAACTGATTTTTCTTTTAAATCCTTTTTACTCCAGAAAACCTTACTGTTCAATAATTTAGGTGCAGTGTAGATAAACAACTTCCAGACGGTCGGAAGCAGACATTCTCTTAAAATTTAACAGCTGAACATTGGACTGTTTCCCAGTGTCACCAGAGACAAATTAGCAGTAAATGCTTGTTTATTTAGCCTTAAATCAATGAGGGCTAATGGATCCCTTGATGTGTTATAAAACTGTGCGTCATGTGTTTTTACATGTGTTTTGCAGTGAAAGGATCACCTGTTATGTATCATCTCTGATTTTATAAGTTCTTTTTTTACAGGAGCCTCTTGAAATCTGTTGAAGAGGAGCTGCATCAGAGGTATGATGCCGTTGCTTTGTTTGTGTCCTTCACTCCTGTTCTCTTTCATAGTTTTTTTTTTTCCTTGGCTTCCTCTCTCTTTCTCTCTCTCTCTCTCTCTCTTTCTCTATCTTTCTATCTTTTTGCTGCTCTGTCAAACGCTACCCTTACATCTCTCTCTCTCTCTCACTGTCTCTCTGCATAGCTGGTTTTTCATCTGATCAATATTTGATGTGACCTAACCTTGCCCTTTTGTGCTTGTCCGAGTGGAACCAAAGGCTGATTTGCTTGGCAATGCTGTGTTGGAGATCTGTGTTATTTTTGCCACAGTATTAGTTTTCCATTCCTCAGGGGGAAATTAACCAGTTAGTCCCTCTAAATGAAATTTACTCCAGATGCATGTCTAGATTGGTCGCTGGGATTGTCCTGATATTAATTAGTCACACTTTTTTTTTTTAAATGGCCGTCTTTAAAGGGAATGTCACTGAATCATCCTGAATCGCTGGATTATGTATTTATGTAGTTATGTTACAGTACCTAAATGTTGATTTTGAAATCACAGTATCTTATGATGCATATGGGCTCGTTCATACAGGACATATGTTTGTGTTCAAAAGCATCTTGAGGCAAAAAAAAAGTATGTGAGATGCGTGAGATGCTGAAAAAACAGCGAGACGCATCCCAGAGCTCACACAAATAGTCTAGTGCATATTTACATAAATGAACAGTTAAAAACTACTCTGAATGTCCTGTGTGAACAGCCCATTAACCTTTAATCTTATCCGTGGAAAGTCAAATTGTTGCATCAAATGAATAATCTTGATTGAATGAGCGCCGCAACCTTCTCAATCCTTATTAGGGGGCATGAGGCTCATTTGGAGGATGATGATGAGGGTGAAGATGATGGTGATGATCATGATGATGAATTGCAACAGTAAGTTCCTCTGATTCTATAGCCAATCTCTTCCTGCTGCTCTAGAGGTTAAACACATAAAGAGGGTTAGTTTACCCAAAAATGAAAATTCTGTCATTAATTACTCATCCTCATGTCTTTCCAAACCTGTAAGACCTTCGTTCTTCTTCAGAACACAAATTAAGATGTTTTTGATGAAATCTGAAAGCTTTCTGACCCTGCATAGTCAGCAATGCAGCTGACACATTCAAGGCCAGAAAGGTAGTAAGGACATCGATAAAGTAGTTCATGTGACATCAGTGGTTAGTCATAATTTTATAAAGCTACGAGAATACTTTTTTGTGCACAATGACTTTATGACTTTGTTAACTTCGTTTGATGAATAGAAGGACATTTTTCACTGACGAAAACAAGACGATAATGAAATGAAAAGTCTTTTGAATGACAAAAAATGACGAAAATCTATTGACATTTTCGTCAATTAATAAAAACGAGATGAGAATGTTAGGGAGGGAGAATTTCTGAATTTCTGCTGCGTGGTTAGGAGGTTAGATGTGTACATTTGAACTGTTGATCTATCTGGCGGGACATAAGCTGGCATACATTTGCTGCACGTCTCATAAAACATTCAAAAATGTCAATATCTCAGAGTAAGAGAAGAGCAGACATATGGATAAATTTGACGATGCGGAAAATAACTCAAATTGGTTTTCTGAGCGCACACATCGAAGCAGCGCCTCTCACATAGCGCACGAGTGCTCTTTTGTATCGCATAATTGAAGAAACACACACAAAATGATGTGGAATTGTACGTTTTGATGAGTATTCATGCAAACACACTCGATTATGTCTTAGGTAAACGTCAACATTTGGGAGAATAGCGGACGTGCATCAGTACATTCCATCCGTGCATTTGGTTTCAAAGGGACAGCAGTCTAATTTAGCTGCTATTGTCTGTGGCATTGATGTTAATCAAGCAACAAAAGAAAGACAGAAAATCACTGCTCTTGACTGAATCATTTTAGTAGCCCTAATAAAGATTAATCTACATTTATATAAATAAATATGTCTGCTAGGAAGAATATAGAATGTGGTAAACAAGTTGTTATAAAGAATGCAGAATTATTTCATTGAAAAGAAGACGACGTTCTTGTTTCTTTATGAGAAGTAGTTTTACCTAATTTTAATATAAAGCCATGTTTCATGTCACAGCAGTTAAAAATGTGTCTATCATGATAAAATAATTAAAGGAGAAGTCCACTTCCAGAATAACAAATAATTTACTCACCCCCTGGTCATCCAAGATGTTCATGTCTTTCTTTCTTCAGTCGTAAAGACATTATGTTTTTTAGGAAAACATTTCAGCATTTTTCTCCATATAATGGACTGATATGGTGCCCCGATTTTGAACTTCCAAAATGAAGTTTAAATGCGGCTTCAAACGATCATAAACGATCCCAAATGCAGTTGTAAACAATCCCAGCCGAGGAAGAAGAGTCTTATCTAGCTAAACGATCGGTTATTTTCATTTAAAAAAATACAATTAATATACTTTTTAATGTCAAACGCTCATCTTGTCTTACTCAGCGTGAACTCTTTTTGTTCCGGTTCATGACAGTTAGGGTATGTCAAAAAACTCCGATCTCATGTTCTCTGTTTTCTGATCTAATTTGCATGTTCACGTTGCAAACACTAGGTCAGTACTTCTGCAGTTTGTAGGATGATTTTGAAATGATTTTTTTGACATACCCTCGAAACTGTCATGAACCGGAACAATAAAAGTCCAAGCTGAGTAAGACAAGACGAGCGTTTGACATTAAAAAGTATATAAATTGTATTTTTTTAAAAGAAAAACCGCATTTGGGATCATTTGAAGCCGCATTTAAACTGTGTTTTGAAAGTTCAAAATTGGGGCACCATATCAGTCCATTATATTGAGAAAAATGCTAAAAAAAAGTTTTCCTCAAAAAACATAATTTTTTTTACGACTGAAGAAAGAAAGACATGAACATCTTGGATGACAAGGGGGTGAGTAAATTATATGTGAATCTTTGTTTTGGAAGTGTTCTTCTTTAGTATCAAACCTATACAGTGAGTTTGGTAATTTTAGAGAATTGCTTAATGAATGCATTGCACTATAACTAAACCCATTAGATTTTAGCTGACTAAATCCACTGTAGATGATATTTAGGAGACTAAAACAAATCAGATGATAAAAATATGACTAAAAATAAATGACATTTTAGTCAAAAGACTATGACTAAGACTAAATTTGCTGTCAGAATTAAGAGTTTTATTCAGCAAATCTTCTGTTCATGGACTTTAAGATGTCCTTGCAACCTTTAAGGCCCTTGAATGAAATATCTTAGCGTGTGTTCTGAAGCTGAACGAAGGTCTTACAGGTTTGGAAATGACATTAGAGTGAGTAATTAATGACAGAATGTTCATTTTTGGGTGAACTATCCCTTTAAAGATTATGACGCACTGGCAACTTTTTGGCGTGAACTCGAGTGCCTGAGAAGTTTTTATATTTTATTCATTATCCTTAGGGACACATGAATATTTTTCCACATCTCTTTTGAATCAAACTCTGTTTTCAATGTTCCCTGAAAATGTTGCCAGTATGTCATGACCTTTTAGTTCCATGGGAGTCATTCTTTCATCTGTTTTCTTTTCTTGCAAGACACACCATCTCTTTTTCCCTTTATTTAGCAATGCAATGGCTAGCAGGCATTTTACAATGTTGTGGTTCTTCCAACTACCACTTTAGCCGTATTTTTCTGATTTTAAATGCTAGTTCAAATCCATGAAACTCATAATGCCCTCTCTTAGTGAGGCTGACAAGCTTTCTTCTACATTTAAAGGAATAGTTCACTCAAAAACAAAAATGTTGTTATTTATTTATCCACCTGTTCCAAACTGAATGCTGTTATTAGTGACTATCGCAAAGCACAATATAGCTTGACTTGTGTATTGTATTCCATTCTTTAAAATAACCTCCTTTTGTTTTCCACGGAAAACAATTGCATCATACAGGTTTGAAATAACATGAGCCTCAGTAAATAATAACAGCATTTTCATTATAGAGTGAATTATTCCTGGTGCATTTGATTGCATGTTTGTTTGTTGGCTGTTTCCTGTCCTGTATTGTACCCTTGTTGGTCCAGTGTCAGATGAAAACAACCACAGAGGTCCATTAACATCCTTTTAATGTCCTAAAATTATTGTAGCACGATTAGCATAAATGATTAGCGTTGTGACTCATCTAATTGGATTTCTGATTCGTTTTAGTACAAAAAGCTCCACCATGAGGCCTAAGGTCCCGCCACCACTTCCTCCCAAGGTAAATATACAAATAAAAATTTTATGGTATGAGAATATTTATTTATTTATTTATTTTACTGCTGTTCAAACAGGTTTATGTAAGTAAGTAAATAAATAAAAAATCATAAAGTAATTGCGATTAATCGCATCCAAAATAAAAGTTTGTGGTTACGTAATATATGTGTGTGTACTGTTTATTTATTATGTATATATAAACAGACACGCACAAGCATATTCATAGATAAAATGTTAATATTTATATTTAATATGAAATATATTTTAGTGCTGTTAAATGATTAATCGCGATTAATCGCATCTGAAATAAAAGTTTTTGTTTATACTATATGTGTGTGTGCTGTGTAAATGTATAATGTTTATGTAAATACACACACACATCCATGTATATATTTCAGAAAAATGTCATGTTTATATATAAAATATGTATATGATATCAATTATATGATTATAAATACATACTTGTAAATACAAATAAAAATATTTTCAAAAGATATTCTGCATGTGTGTATTATGGATACATAGTAAATATACACAGTATACACACATATAATGTAATAAACTTTTATTTTGGATGCGATTAATCATTTGACAGCATGTGTGTGTGTGTGTGTGTGTATATATTTACACATATAAATATATATATATATATATATATATATGTGTGTGTAAATATTTTAAAATATATATGTAAATATTTAAAAAAATATATACATATGTGATTTATATATACATAATAAACACAGAACACACATATGTTACACTTTTTTTGGCATGCGATTAATTGCGATTAATTGCGATTAATTGCAATTAATCGTTTGACAGCAATGCGATTTTTTCCTTACTTACATAAACCTTATTAGAGTTGTACATTTACACTACCTTTCAAAGGTTTGAACTGGATTCAGTAACCTTTATATATTTTGTTTACTTTTATTCAGCATGGATGCATTAAATTGATCAAAAGTGATAGTAAGGACTTTTATTGTAAACTGTTAATTTAAAAAAAAAAAACCTTTGAACTTTATATTGATCAGAATCCTGAAAAAAATAGTTTCCAGAAATAATATTAAGCACGAATATTTTCTGATTTCGGATCATGTGAGACTGAAGACTGGAGTAATGATGCTGAAAATTCAGCTTTGACATCAAAGCAAAAATTACATTTTAAAATATGTTGAAATAGAAAGTGGTTATTTTAAATTGTAATAATATTTCACAATATTACTGTATTTATTGTATTTTTAATCAAATAAATGTAGCTCTAGTGAGCATAAGAGACTTCTTTCCAACCCTATAGTTGTTTTGAGTGTTGTTTTGATTGAGCAGTTTTACTTTGAGCAACCGAGTCCTCCTTTTACCTTGAAACAAGCTTATCGGAAATCACTGAACAGCTTCTACAGTTTTACTTTTTTTTTTTTTTAGTAATCACGGTATTGATCCGGCAAAAGCCGGTAGCATGCTGCTAATTTTGTTCTGCCGTTTCCAGCCAAAGCCCAGTCCCGGACCACATCAAAGCCCCTCTGGTGATCATGACGGAACTATAAAGCGCTGTCCGGGGCCCGAAAGCCCGGCTCGATCATCCACCAACGTACCCCCTCGACCTCCACCTCCTCGGCTGCCCACAAACAAGCTCAGCAGTTTAGGTAATGAGACCAATCGGGAAGAACACGGCCCTTGGGAAGCCCAGGGGGATGCTGGGATATGTAGTCAGTTGGACGAGAGGCTGCAGGTCTCGTTTGATGAAGAGGAAGATCATGATGAGGAAGGAAACAGTAAGACTTAGACAGTAAACCCCACTCGCTCAGCCTGTCCCATTGTTAGTTTCTTTAGTCAGCCTGTAGTGAGATCACATGTCATTCTTTCCTCTTGCCCTTTCTAAGAGAAACGGTGTCAATGGTGTTGGCATGTGAAAATGTCACACACCCACTTAAAGGCATCATGAGTCACCCACTCCACCCTTCACTGTTGCAATCATTGTATTTGATTCATTACGCTCGTCTAGTTTTTGTTGTGTCTTTCTAGTATGGTAGTTGCAAATTGCAACAGTAGCTTAGTAAACAATGCTGATCATTTCTGATGTGAATGTAGATTAAAAAAAGAACACTTTCTTTATAAATGTGGTCTGTGTGCATCTCTTTCTGGATGCCTATGTAAAAAAAAATAGTGTTTAGGATGTATGAAGAAACTAAAACTGTATGCTATATCTTTCTTTAACCACAGGCAATGGAATTAGCCCATCTGAACACTCGCCCTCAACAGAGAGACAGTCCACAATGCCCCCTGCTGTTCCTATACCAAAGGACAAGAAAGATTTTCCGGTATGGCTTCATTTTAGTCAATTCCAAAAGAGATTTTTATAACATTTATGATTCCTGGATCAGGGTTTTGACATGTTTGCTGAGTGCAATTGTTTATTTATTTTAATAATTTCATATTTTAATGCTCCTAATTCACCGTGGTCTTAAATCGAAGTTCCCTTTTTACATTGATATATTTATTAATCAAATATTTTAAGAAACTGAGTGATTATTATTAATATTAATGTAATAATGTTATTTATTATTATTATTATTATTATTATTATTATTGTAATAAGTTTAATTATTTATATTATTTAATAATATTGTTAGTATTGTGTATAATGTGTGTATATACAAAATAATAGTATAATATTATTACTAATATTTATTATTACTTAGAATTTTATTGAATGATTTTAACAAATGTAATAAATGTATTTATTATTTATATGCATTTTATTAATTATTGTTATTATATATATATATATATATAACTTATTTACATATTTATTACATAATATTAATGAACAAAAATACAATATATAAACAATAATACTTAAAATGATAATTTATTTTTAATTATGCAATATATGTAGCAATAATATTATTGTTTTTATTACATATATTTATATTGCATTCTTATTATTTATTACTATTATTATTATTGTAATAACTAATTATTTGTTGTTAATATTTATTATAATTTATTTATTAATAATAATAATAATAATTATTATTATTATTATTATTATTATTGTGTATAATGGTGTATGTACAAAGTGACGTTATTTACATAGTTATTACATAATAGTATGATATTATTAGTGATTTTAACAAATATTATGTAATAAATGTATTTATTATATTTATATGCATTTTATTGTTAATTTAATAATAATATTATATTGTTATTATTGTGTATGTGTTTATATACATTAAATATTTGTTACATAATATTGTAATTATGTAATTATAATTTATTTTTTAATTATGCAATATATGTAGCAATATTATTATTGTTGTGTATGTCTAAACATAAAATTTAAATACAATTATTAAAAGTTATTTAAATACAATTATTATATAATAGTATAATATTATTAGACTTGTTTTACGTATAATTATATTGAATGATTTTAACAAATATGATGTAATATATTTATTATATTTATATGCATTTTATTATTAATTTATATATTTTTTGTTATTATTGTGTAACTTTATATAAATTGTTTACATATTATTACATATTATTGATTAAATTATATAATAATGTAAACAATAATACTTATAATTGTAACCATGCAATTTATGTAGCAATATTAATATTATTATTAATATTATTACATGTAATTATATTGCATTATTAATATGTCAAATATATGTTTTATTATGTTATTGTTGTATGTATTTATGTGTATGTATTATAAGATTAATTATTATTAAATAATAACATAATCATATAAATAATATTATTGTTAATGTTCATTTGTTCTTCCCACAGAAACCCATCAGCAATGGTCTCCCTCCAACTCCAAAGGTTCATGTAAGTGAACTTCATAGTTTTCTTCAGAAACATTATATTGAAAGAATACTGAATGAATTGTTTGAATGATGCAGTTGAATTATTTTTGCCACAAAATTATTACTTACTGCTGACATGGTATATAATAAATAGATATAGATAGATGTTTTCTTAGATGCAGACCCTTTTGAACAGTGATTCATTTGGCTGCATCTGAGTTATCCATTGTGTTGTATTCCCATGTCCAGATGGGAGCATGTTTCTCTAAAGTCTTCAATGGCTGCCCGTTAAAGATACACTGCGCTACCTCATGGATCAACCCAGACACACGAGGTGAGCTTGTCATGATAATCTAGCTAATTATCAGTTATTAATATGTGCGATATTTATTCATTAACATTGCCTGCAGAAGCATTTGCAGATACCAATTCTGAGTTTCTTCCCTGTTCATGCGTTTCAGATCAGTATCTGATATTTGGAGCAGAGGAAGGTATTTACACATTAAACCTTAATGAGCTGCACGAGACGTCCATGGAGCAGGTGCGATGTTACTTTTCAGACATTTTCAAACCTATGTTTAGTCTTCCTACATCACAAAGTAGTTGCATTCATTTAAAAAATAAAAAGATTAAAAATGTGCCTGGAAAAACTTTTTGTGTGATGTATTTTTATAAATACATCCTTATATTTTCTGAGTGTGGCGTGCTTCTTCAGTCAGTCTTTTTGTCTTGTACTAAAGCTATTTTTGTGTCATTCTCAGCTTTTCCCCAGGAGATGTACTTGGCTGTATGTCATGAGCAACAGCCTGCTATCAATATCCGGTAAGCTGTGCTTTAAAAAAAAATCAGGTTTAGCTTTTCAGATTACAAATTAGTCACAGAGAGTTTTTTATTGCTACAATTTTAGAAAGATATTTTTGTTTTTGATTCACACTTTACTTCACAGAGTAGAACTGTTTGCAATGTGATAATACTAGAATAGTTGGAATTGTAGTAACATATGTAGTCATATATGTAAATTGTTACCTAACATAGTCCTGTATCTCTGTTTTGAATAATGAAATTGTGTTTTGGCAGGAAAAGCATGTCATCTGTACTCTCACAGTCTGATGGGTCTATTTGAACATGCTCGACAAATGCAAAAACTCCCTGTTGCCATACCAACACATAAATTGCCTGACAAAATAATCCCCAGGTAAATGTTCAGATCTGTGTGGCGTGTGAGCGCAATGATGTGACCACTGGTCAAAATAAAAATACTTCATTTTACGTTTTTATTTGAATTTCAGGAAATTTTCAGTGTCCACTAAGATCCCTGAAACAAAAGGGTGTCAAAAGTGCTGTGTAGGTGAGCAGATCCCATAATTTCCTTTTATTCTGCGTTTGTGGATTCGGTACACTACAAGTCAAAAGTTTTTGAACAGTAAGTTTTTTTTTTTTTGTTTGTTTTTTTTTAAAAGAAGTCTCTTCTGCTTTCCAAGCCTGCATTTGATCCAAAGTAAAAAAAAACAAAAAACAATAAAGGTTTGAAATATTTTTATATTTTATGGAATATTTATATGTTTTAAAGTGTCATTTATTCCTGTGATTTCAAATCTGAATTTTTAGCATCATTACTCCAGTCACATGATCCTTCAGAAATCATTCTAATATTCTGATTTGCTGCTCAAAAAACATTTATTATTATTATTATGTTGAAAACAGCTGAGTATAATTTTTTTTAGGTTTCTTTATTGTATAGAAAGTTCAGAAGAACAGCATTTATCTAAAGTAGAAATCTTTTGTAACATTATAAATGTCTTTATCGTCATTTTTAATCAATTTAAAGCATTCTTGCTAAATAAAAGTGTTAATGTATATCATTTCTTTCCCTCAAAACAATGGTATATAGTGTATAATGTTACAAAAGCTTTTTATTTCAGATAAATGCTGATCTTTGGATCTTTCTGTTCATCAGAGAATCCTGAAAAAATGTACTCAACTGTTTTAAATATTGATAATAATAATAATAATAATAATAATAATAATAAATGTTTCTTGAACTGCAAATTAGCATATTAGAATGATTTCTGAAGGATCATGTGACACTGAAGACTGGAGTAATGATGCTGAAAATGTAGCTTTGATCACAGGAATAAATTATATTTGGAAATATATTCAAATAGAAACATTTTAAATAGTAAAAATATTTCAAAATGTTCCTGTTTTT
>VONZ01000334.1:600000-759498 GCA_012976165.1 Labeo catla | reverse complement strand
CACAGGAGGGCACGACCCATTTAAGTTAATTTATTCCAGTGGTGTAATTCACAAAAGTCACCACAGGAAGGCACAATCAGTTCGATTCGATTTGTGGCGATGTAATTCACAAAAATCACCACAGGAGGGCACGACCCATTTAAGTTAATTTATTGCAGTGGTGTAATTCAGAAAAACACCACAGGAAGGCACAATCTGTTGAATTTTTTAGAGTCGATTTGCGGCAATGTAATTCACGAAAATCACCACAGGAGGACGCAAATCCAACATATTTTTATCAGTTGTATATATAAATAGACTCATTTCACGTATGCACTACCAGTCATATGTTTTTGAATAGTAGGATTTTAATGTTTTTTAAAGAAGTCTCTTCTGCTTACCACGTCTGCATTTATTTGATCTAAAATACAGCAAAAACAGTAAATTTCTGAAATATTTTTACTATTTAAAATAACTGCTTTCTGTTTAAATTATTTTAAAATGTAATTTATTCCTGTGATTTCAAAGCAAAATTTTAAGCATCATAAATCCAGTCTTCCATGTCACATGATCTTGATGAAATTGAGAAGTTGAGTACATTTTTTTCCCAGGATACTTTGATGAATAGAAAGATCCAAAGATCAGCATTTATCTGAAATAAAACGTTTTTGTAACATTATACAGTATACCATTCAAAAGCTTCTCAAATATATCATGAGAAGAAATTATAGATATTAATACTTTTATTTCACAAGGATGCTTTAAATTGATCAGAAGTAAGGATAAAGACATTAATGTTACAAAAGATTTCTATCTCAGATAAATGTTGTTCTTCTAAACTTTCTATTTATCAAAGAAACGTAAAAAAGTTCTACTCAGCTGTTTTCAACATAATAATAATACGTGATTTCTGAAGGATCATGTGAATGGAGTGATGATGCTGAAAATTCAGCTTTGAAATCACAGGAATAAATTACATTTTAAAATATATACAGAAAATATTTAAAATATTAATAAAATAAAAATATTTAATTTAAATAAATAATTAACAATTGTACTGTTTGCTGTATTTTGTATCAAATAAATGCAGGCTTAGTGAGCAGATGAGACTCCTTTAAAAAACATTAAAAATCTTTTGACTGATAGTGTATGTCTACAAAAGTACCTCAGGTTTTGTCACAGTTCAAACAATCTAAAGAAGTATAAAGCCAGAATTTTTTTTGCCTGTTTCTGAACAGAGTAATCACTGAGTTACCAGTTATCAATTATCAAAAAAAAAAAAATAAATATTGTTGGATTCTTAAAACTTCAAATTAGGTGTGTGACTGATTCAGCCTGTGTGATCAAAATCACACTAAATCTACTAAATAGAGTAGAGTAGACAATTACATGGCGAGAGTTTAAAACGTCAGACGGTTCACAAAAAAGCACTAAATGGTTCATTTGTGAATTCGACTGATCCAGTTGCAGTATCAACAATAAATAATAAATGATCAATAAATATTTCATTTAAATTATTATTTTAATTCAGTTCCCTCGAGTACTTTGAAATGCAGACATTATTTTTTTTCTCTCTGTGTAAAAATTTTGTTTTGTAGCACTGGTTAAATTACAGTCAAAAATTTGAATACAGTCAGGTCCATTTCTCCTCGTCAGGTGCAAAACCGCAGTTTTCCATCCGCTCCACTAGGTGGCTTCAGCGAACTTTACTTTCAGCCTGACTCCATTAGTGTTTGACAACAGTGACGCTTGATTACATTCATGCCGTTTAATGCTATGAAACTACAGATTCTACAGGTGACAGTTCAGTGACAGACTCTTAATGTCAATTAATTATGCTCCTGTTTGCAGCAGAGTGACAGTGAAGGCGTAACATTAGTTCAGTCGTGAGGCTACACGTGTTTCTGTTGTGTTTGTTTTGTTCGCGGTGTATCTGCACATCTCTCACCTGCGCTCAACACCTGCTGCTACTTCGGACATTTCTTCACCTTCACAGCGATTCAGATCTTCTATAAAGGTAAGTCTGTTCTTATATCTATAACTGAGAAACTACATAGAGTGCTTGTGCTGCTAGCTGGTTGCAGATGATGTTTGGAGGAGGGACTTGCTCTGGAAAGTGTTTGATTGGACAACATCTTTGAAGAGAATTTGTACTTTGTGCATGCATTTGTTAAAAGCATACTTTCACTAGGATATAAATGGTCTGATAGATAACAGAGGTAAGCTGATAGACTCTACAGACACTATAGACTTCATAGATTGGGTTGGTGTTTTCTGCAGCTTCATGTCTTTATTATTTCTAGCTGTGATTGGTATAATATGAATAGAAATTAGATGTGGATTTGTTGAATTATTTTCATTGGTGAAAAGCACAAGAACATAATATTTTGTCTAAAATGTAAGTCAGTTAATGTTAACTTCTTGTTTGTTGAACTGTATAAAAGTAATATCATTGTGCAATCGTGTTGTTGTGTTTTTAGACCTGTGTTTCTGAGACAAACTGATAAAATATTAGTAGCACTGTTTTTAAATCTCTAATCTGTAGCATAAATATTCATATTTCAGTTTTGCTCTAGAAAAAGATTCTACCTTAAGACACATGGACATTAATGATAATGATCGGTTTGTCCTACTACAGGTTTGTTTGACTACACATTGCTAATATTTTATGTCTTTATTTATCTCTAACTACAGAATAAGGGATGTCTGAAGCAGAGATCTGACATATGTGGACATTTGCTTCAGTGATGGACATCTGATCATGG
This sequence comes from Labeo catla, assembly GCA_012976165.1. Lineage (NCBI taxonomy): Eukaryota > Metazoa > Chordata > Actinopteri > Cypriniformes > Cyprinidae > Labeo > Labeo catla. The sequence goes on along the minus strand of VONZ01000334.1, from coordinate 756,754 downwards.
ACAGGTAATGCTTGTATTTCTTTATGTAATTGTACTTTTTTAACAATTTTTTTTCTTGCAAAAAAGCTGATTGTAATATTTTTATTTTATATTGTAAAATACATTATATATTTATATACTATTATTATAATATATATTTAGATACTATTATTATTAATATATTATTATATTATGTTTTATTTTGAAATATAATATATAAAATATATAATAAACATTTAAACATTAATATAATAGTATATAACAATATATATCTATTTAATATTTGCACATTATACTTAATATTTTAGATACAATATTTATTTTTTGTTATTATTTAAAATTTTTACTTAGTTTTTTTAAAAACGTAGAAAAATATACACATGCTAAAGAACTTGATATTAATATTCTCTTCTTAATATTCTACTCTAAATATTTACTAGTTTAAAGTTTTTTTTTTAATTGTTAAGGTTTATTTAATTGTACCTAGACCAAAAATGTGTGTTTTTATGTAATTATTTGTACTTTTTTAACAAGAAAAAAATATGAATTTAATATTCTTTTTATTTTATTTTGTATATATATTTTAAATAGTAAAATGAATTATATATATATATATATATATATAATTCATATAATATTTAAATAAGAATGTAATAATAAATAATAATACATGCAATATATAATATTTATTTAATATTTACAATGTATTTCTTAATATTTTAGATACAATAGTGTATTCATTTATTTTTATTTTTATTTTTATTATTTTAAAGATTTACCTTAATTGTACCTAGACATATTTTTTTAAGCATATAAATTTTTATTTTTAACAAGAAAAAAATATATTGCATGCCAAAGAAGCTGATTTTAATATTCTATTCTAAATATTTACTACTTATTAAGGTTTATTTTAAAAAATTGTAATTATTTGTAATTTTTTACCAAGAAAATAATTATTTCTTGCAAAAAAAAAAAAATTTGAAATTTATTTTATATAGTAAAATAAAGTAAATATAAATTATAATTGTAATTTAAAATATAATAATAATTAAGATATATTATAAAATATTTTCATATTCTATTCTAAATATTGACTTATTATTTCCATATAATTAATTTAAATAAATTATATTTTAATCTCATTGTATTGGAAATATTAGAAATTGTATTTATGCCCACCTAATTTAAATTTTCTCGTTTTGAATATTGTTTTATTGATGTTTTTAATTAATTTTTTGATATTATCGTTTAATTTTTTTTTGGAATGTGTGTACATGTGTTTATTTCTTATAGTAAACGAAAACATCTCTTTGTGTGAGGTGGCGTGGCTGGGTGGTCAGTGCGCATGGCGTAAGACCTCAACCCAACGCAGGTGACGTGGGTTCAAATCCCCCCTCTGCTGCGGATGTGAGCGAGAAGGTGCGTTTTTCTGCATTTTTCTGCATTTTTCTGCATTTTTCTGCATTTTTCTGCATTTTTCGGGAAAAAAAAAAAAAAAAATGGTCAACTTTTTTTTTTTCTTTTGCTCCTCCTCCTCTCTCAGGTCCACCTCTCCCAGGTCCACCTCTCCCAGGTCCACCTCTACCTCCACCCCAGCCTTCATCTCTCCTGTCTTTGCCGTTTTACCGCCCCAGGTATGTTTGTCAGTTAGTCCGTGTTTCTCATGGCTGTGCAGCCTGTCTGTTGTACCGCCCCAAGTACATTTGTTAGGTAGTCCGTGTTTCACATGGCTGTGTAGCCAGTCTGTTTTACCGCTCTGGGTATCTTAGCCAGTCTGCCTCTGGCTTTGTTTTGCCGCCTTTGCCACCACACTCAGTTGCTCAGTATCGCGCTTTGTATTTTGCTGTACCCACAGCTTTCTTTCTTTGGTGTGGGGTTTGAACCCATGTCTTTCCTGTAACCTTGTCTGCAACCAACATGTGTTTAGCCACTAGTGCCATCGTGGCTTTCACACTAAGTGCTGACGTTTGGGCCATTTGTTAGATATAACATCAACAATTTAACATAAGCAATAGTGGGAATTGAACCCGGGTCTTCAGAATTAAAGCATAATGCTTTATCGCCTGAGCTACAGAGCCTGTAGAGATGAGCTGGATTCAGATGTGATATTATTTAGAGTTGTGCTGTATATAATGTAAATCTTTAATCAGAGCTGGGTTTGAACCCAGACTGTCACGCATGGAAATCAAACGACTATCCACTGCGCCATCTGAACAATTGAGCTTAAAAATTGTAAAAGTGCTTTTACTAATAATTATGTTTTAAATGATAAGTACTTAAGCAACTGTGGGATTTGAACCCAGACTTTCCTATAGCAAAAAGCAAACAACTAACCACTGACCCACAGAAGTTAAGAGACTACAATAGTGTTAAAAATAGTAGTATTTTATCTTAACAGAGTACAGATCAAAAAACATGAATTGGTTAGTAAATAGTGAAAAATACTTTGGTAAATGTGGGACTTGAACCAAGACTTTCATGTACCAAAAAGTTAGCTCGTATCCACTGCGCCACAGAGGTTACGAGGCAAAAAGTTGTTGGATTTTGGTGTATGTTATTACTCGCAGCAACAATTTCAAATAACAGTTTGAAATTCAGGACTTCATGTTTCAACAAATGTTGTAAATTGTTTTGGATGTGCATTTATTTTTTATTTCTCCTAAGCTACAGCAAAAATATAGCATGAATTTGACATATGCAAAAGCGGGATTTGAACTCGGGTCTCCATGATTAAAACACAACGTTTTATCAGCTGAGCTACTGAACCTCTGAAATGTTAAGATGTTGGGGAAGAGGTTTTGTTGAAAGTTTTTGGTTTAAATTATGAAAAGTACTTTAACAGCTGTGGGATTCGAACCAAGACTTTCATGTACCAAAAAGCAAACGGTTATCCACTGAGCCACAGACTTTGAGATAAAATCATGATGTATTTTTTAGAGTTATTTAGACTTTTTGCTCTTTTGATTTTTTTTTTTTTAAACTTCTGCTTGGCAATTTCATCTTGACAAAGCACTAATTAAAGAACATTAATTGACTGATAAAATCAATTTGCCTTGTTTCATGTGTACATAATGCCTTCATTTTTCACTTTAGAATAAATTACAATTTAAAAGTGATATTAAAACAAATTGTTAGGTGTGGTGTTTTTGGTAGAAACAATATAGAAATATAAGAAAATTTTTTTTTTAAACAATGTCATGTATTTAATACTTATAATAAATGATGATATCTGCTGTTTTTGCACAATTGTTTCTAGTTTGTATTATGAATTAACTTAATTTGCATATCATTTTATGAAATTAACTTTTAACGTGGAATAAAAGACCCCACCCCACTATTATCAAGCACTGAAACACAACTGTACCTGCACATCATAATCAATTTAAAAAAAAAAAAAATCATGTGTAGTTCAAAGGAACACCTTTCTCAACAAGGGTAACACTAAATCCGAAATTTAGTGAAAACATAATATAGAACCACATAATTAACAAAAAACTGAATAACAACCAAAACTATAATCTATACTGAGTACAAATAACCATATTTGTCATCTTTTTGAGGTATAAACATCGCTAATTAAATAGTCATCTGCCACAACCAATCACCAACCAACGTGTAACGCCGAAATGACTACACACAGTGCTGCACAGCTTCTTTCACACTCAGCCAAGACGGTTTCTCGAGAACGGCTGCACAAGCCACACGCCACTATTTCACAATTGTATTGTCAAGTGTAACGTGTTTCATGCTTATTCTGATATTGAGTTATCTCACTCATCCTTCAATTATGTTATCTTTTTAATATCTGTGGTAACAGCCTATAGTACCATGTTTACCAAAATAAAACTGATTGTAAAATGCAGACATAAATTTTGTCTATCTTCACGTCTCATGCATTGTAAACTTGTCCAGAGATCCACAGTATCAGTTCTACATATAATAGCATATAATTAGCTACACCTGGAGAATCTAATCAAGCCTACCTCACTTTTATCAACTCATTCAGAGCTAGAAACTCGAGAAATCTGCCCAATGATCTTTTTTGTCATGACGTTTTACAGAAGACACTAACGGTGTCTCATTTGGAAAGCGGCGCCCTCTGGTGGTCACATATGCCAATGACACATTTCAGGAAAGTCTGAAAACATTTTTCAGAAAACCACCAGAGGGTGCAGCCTACCATATGTAAATGAAATGTATTTTCTGCAAAGGTTGTAGCTAAATTTACGAAAGTGGCTCTTAAGCAGGGATGATCTGCCTTCAACAGGTGTATCCAATCCTGCACCTGTAGGCTCACATTCAAAGTAAATTTATTCTATGCTTTAGTCTACGTAAGCTCAGTCTGTGCTGTCATTATGTGGTAATATTAGTGGTAAGATTGGCTGTGAGAAATTAGCTGACAGTTTTGTAGTTAATATGGGTTATAGTTCTGTTTGTTGTTCTATGTTCTGTTTAATGGCAATTATGTGATTGTGTAATAAACTTCTAAATTAGTGTTACCCTTATAGAGAACAGTGTTCCCTTGAACTACCTGTGACTACCTATGTCTGGCTTTTATTTTTATTATTTTTATTTTTAAATAAACATATATTCATTTTTTGTGTTATTAATGAGATATTTTTGTTATTTTCTGTTTACAACTTATTATTAAACATCCTTGTAGATTGTTCAATTTTAAACATGATGATCACCTGCTAATTACATGTGAAAGTCTGTCTTCAAATCCCACTAGCAGTAAACATCAACTTCTCAGATTCAGTGGCTTAGTGGATAAAACACATTGTTTTAATCATGAAGACCTGAATTCAAATCCCACTTTTGCTTATGTTAAATTGTTGCCATTATATTCGACAAAGTGCCCTAAACACCAACACAGTGTGAGAGCCACAGTGGTTCTAGTGGCTAAATGCATGGTCTGTGTGTTTAAAACTGCAACTGAGGCATGGGTTCAAATCACATCTCAGAATGTTGAGAAATCAATCAGCCGAAAAAAAATTCAACTAGTTTATTGTAAAATCACAGGTTAACAGTGAAATATAAGTTCCTTCCCATATTTCAACAAGAGATTTGTGGCTCCCAGGTAAGAACACTGCCTCATGGTTGAGAGGTTGCTGGTTTGATCCCAGCTAGATCTCTGCCGTATGAGTGTAGAGACATCACCCAGAGTCCCAGAGCGATATCAAGCAATGGTTATGCTTTTCAGCCTGAAAAATAGAAGAAAAAAAGATTAGCTGTGTAATTCTTTTTCATTCCCCATGCCTTCCTCACCTACTTAGGTTAACATCATTCCTTGTTTAAATGAAAACATGAAAATTATGGTAACCTATGCATTAACTAGCAAACTGCACACATTATATACATTACCTGCCCATGAGCAGATGTCCATCATTACAGTGAATGTCTTTACACACATTCCAGAGCTCTGCTTCTGTTGACTGGGTGTCCAAACACATTCCTTATTGTGTAGCGTAGACATAAATAATTACTCCATACTGTAATACCTGAATATTAAAGTTAATACATGTAAGTTAATATATACACTACCAAGATTTTAAATGTTTTTTAAAGACGTCTCTTCTGCTCACCAAGCCTGCATTTATTTGATCCAAAGCACAGCAAAAACAGTTACATTTTAAAATATATTTACTATTTTTTTACTATTTAGAATAACGTATTTGAATATATTTGAAAAAATTTGGCATCATTACTCCAGTCACATGATCCTTCAGAAATCATTCTAATATTCTGATTTGCTGCTCAAAAATAAATAAATAAAAGCAGTTTTGGTAAGCAGAAGAGACTTAGTCAAAAAAAAAAAAAAAATGTTAAATCTTTGTTCAAAAACTTTTGACTGGTAGTGTATATACTCACCAGTAGAATGTGCCCTACAAAGATAAAAGAGTTACTCTTTATAACCATCATAGATTTGCAAAGAAATAAATGTTATGAAATAATGTATAAACACACTGTGTTGTCTGTGTAGAATCTTAATTTATAGAAAAATATAAAAATTTTCCTAAAGCTGTACAGTGTGAAAGAAATATAGTTAAGTATATAACCCTTGTTGTGTAATGCTGTCTCAATGTTAACTGAATTTTTGTACTCGCACGTTGTTGAAGTTGAGCTTATGGCCTTCTACCTACCTGTCTCTGTGTTTCAGTCTCTGGTTAATATACTACAAAGACAAAAGAGATGACTATAACTTTGAAGACAAATGCCATGAAAAATATATAATAGTAAATTGTAGCTCTCTTGTGGCTGAAGCATATATTATAAATATAGCCTTAAATAGCTTTATCTACACCCATTGTTTGAAAACGCCCACTGATTGAAAAACACTCATCTGCACAACAGGGCGGGGCCAGAGTAGTTCTGGGCGGGGCTAAACGTCACCCCACCCCTTAACTATTATCATTGGCTCCGTTGGGTTGGTGAAGGCCTGAATATTTGTTGCATGTGGCGCAGTTTTACAAAACCTTAATTATAAAATTACCAGAATTACACGTGAGTCGGCACTGAGGCCAAAACATTTTCAACATTTCAACAATAATTTAATTTCTTTCATGTTTGCAAGGTAAATCTTTTTTTCTCTGCACATCATAATGGCATCTTTGTGAAGCTGTAATTTTTTTTTTAAGTTTATTGTATTCTATATATAAAACGATTGAGCTAAGAACAATAGTTATGTGGACGGTTAAAAAAAGGCGCGGTTTTCCATCCGCTTCACTAGGCGGCATCAGCGAGCTTCACTTTCAGTCTGACGCTATTAGATTATTGACAACGATGATTCTTCATAACATTCATTTAGTTTTCATACTATTAAAAGTAGATTCTGCAGGTGACAGCTCAGTGACAGACTCTTAATGTCACTCAACAGCACATATTACAGCTTGTCAACAAACAAAACCAACACAAACTGCTATAAAGTGCGGGAATCGAGTGTAACGCTACTCACCTGTAAGTACGTTAACCTTCCGTTCTTCCGTTTGAATTCCTCAGTCATTATTTTTTTCTGCTTGAACATGTTAAAAAATGTGTCTAATTATTATAAACTTAAATCCAAAGCACTGAAAATAACGTGTGATAAAACATGTAAACTGAATTGATTAGCTTAACTGCGTTCACCTGTCACAAAAAACCTTAACAGAATTCTAATAACATAATAGCAATAATGTAATAATATAAAACGAATATGGGGTCAAATTTAAACCGTGTAAGAATCATATTTTATTTTCGTAATGGCTATTTACAGCAGTAACATTTTTGCAAGAACGTAATGTTTTTAATATTACAGTTTAATCTTAAGACACATTCGACTTGCTGCTTTCCACTTAAAGGGATAATTCACCCAAAAATGATAATTCTGTCACTTACTCACCGTCAAGATCTTCCAAACTAAGTTTCTTTCTTCTTTTGTACACAAAGGATGATATTTTGAAGAATGTTGGTAACGAAACAGAAAAAAATACTGTTTAAGTCAATGGCTACCAGTAACTGTTTGGTTTTCAACATTCTTCCAAAATATCTTATTTTGTGTTCAACATAAGAAACTCATACAGGTTAGGAACATCTTGAGTAAATGGTAACAGAATTAACATTTCAGGTGAATTAAGCTATTTTAATATACTTAAATATACTTATCTATATAATTCAGTGCAAGATGTTCATCACATCCTCCAACAGAGGGAGACATTACACCACAGGAGCCATCTGTATGTTTTGCTGGGTTACAGTCCTGGATTAATTTACAATTGAGTTTAATTAATTTTAATTTTAGAAAACACTAATTAAACTTGAACATTTTAATTAGAAAATTCCTAACACACTCACAAAACAGCATCAACCAAAACAAACAAACAATGCATATGCAGATTTCATAAAGTCTACATAAGCATTTGACTATAAATTATTTGTTTTACACATTTATGTGTACACAAGGCATGTTTGTACATTTAATTATATCTTTTTTTCTCCATAGTGTGTACATCTACAGCAAGGCAACTGGGCTGAACCAGCGGTGCTTAAAAGAGGAGTGACACTGTTTAAATAGATCGGCTCTCCAGGACAAGGCAGAAAGAAAAACATGGCTCTTTTGTCAAAGCCAGACAAAGCACCACAGACCTTAAAGTGGGCAATTCAAAATTCTGAAGGGTAAGTTTTCACAAGAAAAAAAAAGAAGATGGAGGGGAAAAAGTTATCTAAGCCATTACGTTCCTTCACAATAGCTCTGGTTGAAGTTGTGCCTCTTCTGATCTTCTCTCAGCTGGACTTCTGCTTTCCAGCCTGTCTTCTCTGATCTCCAGTCATCCGAGAGGCTTCTGCCAGCCTGCGAGCTGTCAAAGTAGCCCTGGAATCAAACGCCACTCCATGCTCAGCTATGATCAAAGGAACACAGGTAAGGCAGCCACAGAGACACATACAATTGGCATCTAAAAAAGTAAGCCGTCTACCCCTCACACCCCTCCTTCCCTCCTGCTTTTTTATCTCCTGACTACTCTGACACCGAGAGGAGAAACGTGGAGCACATTGATCAGAATAAAGCAAAGTGATCAGGTTTTGAAGATGTGGGGGGAAGTTTGTTCTCGCCTGAAACTTTTGGACAAAGGGAATTCTGGGATAGAGGGGAGGGCGCTGTGTAAAGGGACACTTAAAACGTTTCACAAGTTTTTTTTTCGGCTTTGAACTATCTTTTTCCTACTTATAATCCTCTAAACACAGAGATGCCTGTCTCAAGTCAAACACATCTTTTATTTCTTGAAAAAATCACCACACACACATATAAAAAATATAAATGGAGCTAGTTGTCACCAAATATAAGGTTTACAGTGTTTTCCAGTGTTTTCACTGGTTTTATACATTGGTTTCAGCCTTAATATATATATATGTTTTTTTTTTAAATTCAGCCCTTATAACTAAAATTACAATATAGACAAAAAAAAAAAAAACATAAATAAAAAAAATGCAATATTTTATTTTTTTAAATAAGCATTTTTTGTTGCATTTTTAAATTTGAGAATAATATGTGACCCTGGAGCACAAACCTGTCTTAAGTTGCACAGGTATATTTGTAGCAATAGCAAAAAATACACTGTATGGGTCAAAATTATTGATTTTTCTTTTATGCCAAAAAAAAGATCATGTTCCATTAAGATATTTTATAAATTTCCTACCGTAAATATATCAAAACTTAATTTTTGATTAGTAGAATGCATTGCTAAGAACTTCATTTGGACAATTTTAAAGACGATTTTCTCAATATTGTGATTTTTTTTTGCAAACCTCAGATTCCAGATTTTCATATAGCTGTATCTTTGCCAAATATTGTCCTATCCTAACAAACCATACATCAATGGAAAGGTTATTTAGCTTTCAGATTATGGATAAATCTAAAAAAATATATATATATACCCTTAAGACTGGTTTTGTGGTCCAGGGTCACATACTAATACAGTACCATTCAAAAGTTTTTGAAAAGAAATATTCTGATTCAGCAAGGATGCTTTAACTTGATCAAAGGCATTTCTAATGTTACAGAAGATTTTATATTTTTAAATAAATGTTCTTTTGAACTTTTAATTCCTTATAGAATCCTGAAAAAATTATCAGAGTTTTCACATAAATATTAATCAGCAAAAGTGTTTTCAACATTATTAATAAGAAACACTTCTTTAAGCAGAAATTCAGTATATTAGAACGATATCTGAAGGATCATGTGGCACTAAAAACTTAAGTAATGGCTGCTGTAATTTCAGCTTTGCATCACGAGAATAAATTACATTAAAAATTGTATAAAAATATTTCATAATATTACTGTTTTTACTGTATTTTGATCAAATAAATCAAGCCTTGTTGAGCATAAGAGACTTTTCCAAAACATTAAAAGCTGTACCAAACCCAAGGGACATTTCTAATATGACATTTAACATCACGTTAGAAATGACGACTCATATGACATTTAGGTTGTCACAGTAGGCAAAACAATTACTAATATGGATACTGTGTGGTTTACCGTTCTCTCTCTCAAACACACGCACATACACTACCAGTCTGCTCACCAAGCTTGCATGTATTTGATCCAAAATACAGCAAAAGCCGTAATATTGTGAAATATTTTTACTGTTTAAAATAACTGATTTCTATTTGAATATATTTTTAAAATATAATTTACTCAAGCTATTCAGCTTTGAAATCACAGGAATAAATTATATTTTAATCATATTTAAATTGTACTGTTTTTGCTGTACTTTGGATCAAATAAATGCAGAAGAGACTTCTTTAAAAAACATTAAATATCTTACTGTTCAAAAACTTTTGACTGGTAGCGTAAAAAACAATCAGAAAAATATACATGGCACTAAAATAACAATATACATTAAATTCCAAAGCCATCCACAAATAATTCACTGGTATGGACATGTTTTGAAAACCAGAGACGTCCACTCAACACACAATCCAACATAAAGACTTTTATACATGAAACCAAAAATATGCATAAATTCCCCATCAGCTGTGATTTGTTCAGTATGTGATCACTTAGTTACTGTACATTGAACACAACAATAAGAAACAACTCAAAATCTTCATAATGATGGAACATCAGTTTATATTACAAATAAAAATTAATAATATCTCACTTTCTAGGTTCAAGATGTCAGAAAGTATAGAGACTTCCCATTTGCACCCGGTTTCACGGCCGAAGAAAAAGAGGAAATAGATAAAGATTTATAATGGATTGAGTCTTGCTGATCTTGCTGGCAAACTCTAATAGCAAGAGATCAACCAACCACTGACTTCACAGAAAAAGCATCTGCAGCCGACAATCACAGGTAATTCATATCTTTGATTAAATTCAATCTGCCACACACAAGACCTGTTCATCTAGCTGGCAACGTACTTATAATTGAAAAACTAGTTTGTTACCAGTAACCAGGGATGCTTATGTATATGGTATTATATGTAACAGGAGACCAGAGCTATAGTGAGTATTACTGTAATTTAGCAGTCTTATTTAAACAAATTCAGTGTCTTTTCAGTTTTTTTGGTAAATGCTCACTTATTATCAAGATTTGCCAGTTTATCAAAATCAGTTTCTTAAACAATAATCATTGTAGAACAAGGACTGCTTAAGGATGACATCTAATGTGGGACACATTAAGGTTTTAATATTTCAGTATTGCTTAAACTCTGCATTTTGTCCTTGAATACACTCTGAACAAGTTTACTATAATTTTAATGTTACTTCATAAGGCAGAAATGTCTGAGTATAAATAATATGCATCTCAAAAGTAGTGGATGTTAAGTACTCAGAAAGGTATTAAAATGTCTCTTTTCATAAGACAGACATAAGACATAACTTACATTTATGCAATGGGCATATGCTTTTGTTATTGTAGCTCAATTGGCAAAGGTTTAATTTCCAGAAAGCTTGAACTAATAAAATGTTTAGTTTAAATACTGAGAGTTGATTTGGATAAAGGTGTTTGGCAAATGTATAAAATGTAAAACAGAGTTTTTCTGATGTAGGTCTATTTGCTCTTGAGTAATGCATTTTCAGTGCTCACTATCGTCAACAGCAACAAAGTGACATGGCAAAAAAGGAAAACTATAAAAAAAAACAAAAATGGAGAAGCAGCAGCCTCCACCACATTCTTTAATAAACTTCCTCTATCAGGTCTCGTCACATATATTGTTTTACATACAGGAAATTCCATCTATCATGGGATTTTTGCACCCATTTCTTGTTTGTACAGGATGTGGTTTCTTTCGCACTCTTTTTAAAGGGTGCCACTTATGGGGGCGGGAGGGCATTTTAATCGAGCACATGAACGGCTGTCACAATCACAACACGAGGTATGACTTTGCAAAAACGCAATGATTATTATTTGCCAGTTAAAATGATTGTTCAAGACCATTACCCATATAAGGGTAAGTGAAATTGACATTGGAGAGCAATGGGTTGAACACACCCAGGTGTAAAACACCTTTCCTAAACACCTTTTGTCACTATGCACTGCTAAATTTCAATATGTGTAAAGACAACCGGTTGAGTTTGAGATAATCTGATCAAACATTTAATGATTTTTAATGCTGAAATGATGCACATTTATTCTATTGAGAATCATCATATACATTTATAGACGAAATACAGATTTTCAGTTTTGTTATTAATAAAATAAAATAATAAAAATAATAAAATAATAATAGTAATAATATCTACACATTTTGGAATAAGAAAAAACATGTTTCCTTTAGTCATTTAGCCCTACTACACTGTAAAAAACGATTTGCTGAGTCAACTTAAAATAATTTGTAACCTGGCTGCCTTAAAATGTTAAGTTCAGTCAACTCAAAAAAAGTTTATTCAACTTGAAATGTTAAATTATACTAAGTGACAACTTAGGTATTTGATTTGAATCAACTTAAAATTTTAAGGCAGCTGGGTTACTTACCCATCTGTTAAGTTTAGCAAACACAAATATCTAAGTTGTTACTTAGTACAACTTAATATTTCAAGTTGACTAAACTTATTTTAGTTGACTGAACTTAAAATTTTAAGGCAGCAGGGTAACAAATTATTTTAAGCTGACTCAACAAATTGCATTTTTTTATTTTTTACAGTGTATATGCTATACCAGAATAAAACAATAAAATATACATAAAAAATTATTCTAAAATATTCTAATTAAAAAAAACATAAATAATAATAAATAATAAATAAATAATAAATTAGTTTTTAGTAATAGGTTAGCCTTGTAAGCCTACAGCAGATAATAATAAAAAATAACAATAAATAATTATAATAATAATAATAAAAACAGAAATACTACTACTACTATCTTCTCTACTTTGGGACCAGAAAAAAAAAACAAGAAATAATTATAAAATAATAATATTAATATTAACAATATACCAGAATAAAATAATAAAATATAAAAGTAAAGAAATAATGTTTAAAAAATTCTAAAAAAATCTATAACATACATAATAAAAGTATATATATTCATAAACTTGGGACCAGAAGTTAGCCTTGCTGAAGCATACAACAGAATAAAATAATAATAAAGAAATAATAATAATAGTAAAATGAAATAATTATAATATAATAATGGTAATAACAACAACAACAACAATAATAATAATAATATACCAGAATAAAATAATAAAATATAAAAGTAAAAAAAAATATCTAAAACATAAATAAATAATAAAATTATATATATTCATAAATTTTGGGACCAGAAGTTAGCCTTGTTGAAGTGTACAGCAGAATAAAATAATTATAAAAAAAATGATAATAAAAATAACAATAATAATATCTTCCCTACTTTGAGACTATATATATATATATATATATATATAATAATAATAAAGAAATAATAATAATAATAATAATAACAACAACAACAAGAAATATATCTTCCCTACTTTAGGACCAAAAAACTAATAATAACTATACACTTTGGGACAAGAAAAATAAAATCATTTAGCCCCATCATATGCTATACCAGAATAAAAATAATAAAATATAAAAGTAAAAAGTTCTAAAAACATTCTAAAAAAAAAAAAAAATCTTAAACATAAATAATATATATATATATATATATATATATACACACACACACACAGTGTTCCCAATAAAATAATTAAAAAAAAAGATAATAATAAAAAAAAGAAATAATAAAATAAAATTTCACACTACACCAGGCATTACAAAATGTTGCATGACAGGAGTGATATACCTAAAGCAGAAGTGCGGGGCAATAATGCTGAGCATCTGAAATGGTAGCATATGGGAATCTCTCATGAGACTTTGGACATGTGGCCGCAAGACCCAGACTTTTACTTGAAATGGTCAATTGAAAGAAAAGGACACACGAGGAAATATCAGAGACAGATGAACACGAGCAAGAGCCATCAAAAGATTAATGTCATTTATATGAAGAGAGAGAATGAGTGAGAAATTGAGAGCAGGAGATTCGCAGGTGTTGATCAATGTCAGGTGGCACGCAGAGGTGATCCGAGATAAAGACAAGGTGAAAATAGCGAGGGAAAGGTATCTAACATTTGAATGACAATGAGATAATGGATAAGAAAAAAATCAGACACTAGGTGTGAGGGGGGAAAAAAAAAAGAGGAAATGTGTGCATAAAGTTAGGAGACAGGGAACCATAGTGGCTTTGGCACTAGCTGAACCCAAAAATGCACCCACATCCCATTTTTGCTGTATTGTTTTCCTTAAGATCTTCATTTTTTCCACATTTAGTTTACTATTATTAATATTTTAATGGAGATAGTATCCTAGTTCAAATATATATGTATTTAAATACATTGGCCTTGTTGAAATGTACAGCAGAATAAAATAATAATAAAAAAATGATAATAATAATAACAATAATAATATCTTCCCTACTTTGAGACTAAATATATATATATATATATATATATATATACTGTAGGGCAGTGTGCTGAAGGCCAGAGCACCATTGCTCACCTCTGATTCACTCGACTGCGCTTGCTCAATATCTGACCGTCGCCCACCCATCTCTGAAAGGTCACAAAATCACCACAGTCCTGTTTGAGCTATGAGAAAGAGAGGTGTGGACAGATGCAGGATGATGTGCACTAAAGATAAAATATGCAAATTAAACTTTCATGACAACAATGTTAACAACAGTAACAATAATAGTAAATACTAATATTACATTATTATGTTATGTTTTATATATATATAGTAGTCAAAATTTGAAGTGGATCCAAAAACTTAATCAAAGAACGGGTATTGTTTTGGTTATAGGTCAACTTTGACAAAAGGTTTTGATCTATATATATATATTTAAATAAAATATGAATATTATTATTATTATTATTATTATACATTGTTTTTGTACATATACATAACATAATAAAAAACATGATTTTTGAACATTAAAAAAAACGAGTTACCTGTTTTGGCAAAAAAAAAAAAAACCTATATAGAAGTATGTGTGGGGAGTCTGGTAAAGAAATTAGTCATTTTAAGAGATTGTGTAATGGTTGAAGATGTTTGCTAATAGATTGCATTTCATTGTGCAAGCAAAAGAAAAACTGAAAGTTATGCAAACTATCAGACTGCTCATCTTCTTAAGCTTTCATGGCTGAGTTCCCGTGCTGTCTACACAGTGACCTCTTGTGGGAATCAGAGGAATTGTAGTTAAAGCTGTAATACACTGAGTCTAATACCATCACCCAGCCCGGATAAGTTCATAAAGGGTAGGAATCAAACATCTCGGCATTCACATTCCAGACTTCATATTGCTTAATGACAGGGAGGGAGTCTGAATTGCCTTGTCAAGGAGAGGCGGTTTTGGTGCTCTTATGAGTAGTGCTATCATGACAGCGTGGTGATGAAGGAGCTCTCCACAGCAAGGGACGGTTGGAGAGCCCTCAAGAACAAGTCCACCCACCCTGAGTCCGTTTCCTACAGTGTCTCTGAGGCCCACAAAGCAGCTCTCGTATCACACGAGGCAGGGTTCACACACAAGTGAGGCTCGGCTCACCTCGTCCAATCAGTGACAGCGGAGGGGTTCATGGGAAGGTGAGGCGCTGCTCAACCTTGGCCAATCAGAGATGACATTGAATGTTTGCGCTCTCCCCGGACTGTGGCTCTTGGGTTTGACCGAGACTCCATGTCTGAGATGAGACCGACTCAAGAGGAGAGCTGGCTAGACAGACACAAACACAATCCTCTACTTCCCTGTCTGGTGCAATTGGGAAAAGCTGCTAAAATATTTTCTTATGTCTGAACTATGCGTGATAATGCATAGTTCACAGTAAGAATAACTTCCCTAAATGGGGTGCGCAAGAAAACATATTGCATTTACTTAAAGAAATAGTTCACCAAAAAATGAAAATTTGCTGAAAATGTGCTCACCCTCAGGCCATCTAGTATGTAGATGAGTTTGTTTCTTCATCGAAACATCTTGTGAAGCAAAAAAGAACTATGTTTGTGTTTTGCTTGTAAACGGTGTTTGATCTGTGCATATTTCTCTCCTGATTCAGATAAGACTTTTTCACAGAAGAAAGCAAGATTATAGGACTTAAAACGTGATTATGATTCATTTATTACAAACACGTAAGTCACTCTGAATACGTTAGCTGATGGATGTGTGAACTTTTTCAATGATTTTATCAGCTGTTTGGACTCTCATACTGAGGGCACCCATTCGCTGCAGAGAATCCATTAGTGAGCAAGTGATGTAATGCTAAATTTCTCCAGCACATTTTCAGCAAATTTATGTTTTTGGGTTTAACAATTCCTTTAATGGCAAGGACTTAATTGTTTCATCATAAATCTTTTTATAAGATGTCCTCAGTAATGTAGTGAACCCGAGTGTGAGTAAAAAGTGCCAAAACTTCTTTGGGTTCATCAAGAGTGGGGAATGCAAACAGTGACTTCACATGCCAGCTCTGTGGGTATTTCTAACAGGATTACAACAGCGATAGATGACTGAGATTAAACAGTCTAACTGTCCAGACAGGCTTTGTTACAGATGCCAGATGACACTAAACATGCCAAATCACCAAAGCAAATAAACTTACTCCGGCCATCTAAATCCTCAGCATTGTACAAATAAAACCCTAAGAAAAACTACAGACAGAAACCAGAGGTAGCACTGTAGAAACTATTCTGTAATGTTTAGTAAAGATCAGGAGACTTAAATGCATGCTAATGCATTGCAATGCAATACAATAAAAGCATTTTGTTTGGATAATGGACAAAAATGCAAAATAAATAATATTACTGTATTAAGAGATATGTACTTAAAAATGTACTATACTGCATTGTAGGACTGGCCCAGCTATAACAGCTTTCGTCTGAGTGTGTTTGAGATGCATTGCTCCATCTCTAAGTCTGTCCATTATCCAGACCCAGTCACTCAGGGCTTGAGCACAGGCAGAAGCACCGCAGCCCCGCTCGGCATCTAAGGAGAGCCAGCGAGAGAAGAAAACCAAGAATTAGCTGTGAAAAGAGCAAATAAATAGGTGCTTCTACTTGAAAAGCCTGTAACAAAGCCTTTTGAGGACCTGAGAGACGACATGAGAAAGAAAGAAAGAGCGAGAGAGAGAGGAAACAAGTGTTTTGTCTCTCAGCCAGGAGCTGGTAGAGGGGCAAAGCGTCACACAGGGCTGTTTCTGAGGGAAAGCTTTTAATGAAGCCCGGGGGGAAAGGAGAGCTCATCAGACTGAGACACATCCTCTAAGATCTCTCTTTTTCCTCACACACAGATTTTATATCGCATACATTCACATATACATACTCTAAAGCTCTTCCTCTAGGCTTTTAACAAGAGCAGGGGAGGATTAATACTCCTGTGAGGGCATTTTGCACTGATATGCATTTCACCTGAGGCTACAATTCCTAAGTATATCCTATACTTCCTTGTCTCCACCTACAGAACTAGCTAACCAATGACCCATAAGCCTGAAGGGTTTTACTATACACTGTAAATCACTAGTTAAAGCTCACCAGTGTCTCGTTGACCTCATCTTGACCCTGGTGACATCCAAAAATGACCGCTTTGCAAATCACTAACACTAACAGAGGTTAGTCACGTTAGTCATCAAAAAGTCGAATTTTAGTGGCGTTTACCCATGCAAAACTTGCTTACTGATGATATTCTGGTCCATAGGTATGGCTTAAGTACTTTCTTTTTAATGCACTTTCTTTTACTTATTTAATGCATTTGAGTCTGTTTTGTTTTATTATTCATAAGGCCTAAATGCTAAGTGCAAAATGTTCACTTGTATGATTTTTGAGAAGTACAGCCAAAAATAATCGGCACTTAGAAATTCTTTACAAAAAAAATAAATAAATAAAAATCTAAATCAACATGTGAAAAATACGATAAGAATGGCAAATGCAGCAGGTTGCATTTTTGCATGACAACCCGTTTGCCAGCATACCCCTTGCATCCCGATGAACGTCAAATAGTTTTACTGTTTTGTAAATTGTAGTAAATGGAAAATAGCTTGGGATGTCTAACCTCTGAATGTGTCAAGCATTGCGACATAGAGGCCTGTGACAAAAGCCCTGGTTTAGTGTCATTACTTTCCCTAATTATAGTATTAGCTCTATAAAATGCCCCTGTTGTTTGGGAGGAATACTTACTTGCCTTATAATGGATAGGCTCACACACAAATAGTGACCCAATGTGGACACAAACCCAAGTGAAGCACAGACAGGGACGATTGTCTCGAATAAAGGAAGCTAAAAGCAGCTCTGTCCCTAGAATGCTGACAGATGGACAGGAACATTCTTTAGCAGCATTTCGGTCCATCTCCGAATCTGACTGGTGTCTGGGATCGTATTTTCTACTGTTCGGCAATGCTGACAGGAAGAGGGAAATAATGAGGGAATACAGAGAGAGAGAAGGCAATTTAACATCACTTGCACCATGCATGGAAGTAGAGAGGTGTGGGCAAAAAAGGAGGAAGACTTGCCAATTACGTTGTGCTCAACCTCCTGCTCCTCCATTATGGAGCTCTTTCCTTTCACAGTGCTGTCTGGCTCTCAGCGTGGCCTCTCTGATTGTGTGAGGCGTCACTGTCTCACTGATCTCTCGCTGATAGAATGAGATTTTCAAGCTGCATAACTCTACATCATACCTACATATTGTAACATATTGAATATCTGAAATTAAAGCATGTAGAAGAGTCAAAAAATAAGGAAGAAAGATTTCTTGCATATGCACCGTTTTCAAACATGGATAGCGAACTGCTTTTAAAATGTATCATTTGAAGTGTAGCTAGCTAGCTAGATAAGACAGACAGATACATAGACAGATGGATAGACAGACAAACAGGTAGAGACAGACAGGCAGATAGACATACAGATAGATGGATAGACAAGTAGATAGATAGACATACATAAGACAGATGGATAGACAAGTAGAAAGACAGATAGATAAACAGACAGGTACATCGAAAGACAGACAGGTAGATGGATAGATAGACAGACATACAGACAGAAAAATAGACAGACAGGTAGATAGACAGACAGATAGATAGATGGATAGATAGACAGATACATAGATGGATAGACAGATGAACAGGTAGAGACAGACAGGTAGATAGACAAACAAGTAGAAAGACAGACAGATAGATGGATAGATAGACAGACAGATAGAAAGTGAGACAGGTAGATAGATAGAAAGATGATAGATAGATAGATAAATAGAAAGACAGACAGATGGAAAGACAGACAAACAAATGTTGAGTCTATTGAGTGGACTTTAGTTTGGAGACCTAGTTTTCCCAGACTTCCAACTCTCTGTGATTCTCCCTCCAGTCATCCCTGTGTCCGTCAAGTTCATTAGTCCCTCATCATTCCGGAGAAATGGCCCAAATCACACATTGTCCTGCAGAAAAGACATGTTCTCATAAGCCCATTATGTCTGAGAGCTCAGAGTAGCATCTGTGTCCATCAGAGCCGGTCATGCCATGATCTCAGGAACAATGTCCTCTCCTCAGGACCAGTGTGGGATCAGCGCTGAAGAACAACAGGCTATTTGCAGCCACTTTCCAGCACTGTGCAAGGCCTCTTTACTTCATCACAGAGCAAAAATACTCACACAAAGACTGAAACAATCAGAACAACTAATAATAATGAAAATAAATTAACCAATTAAACCAACTTGATTAAAAAAATGCCAATTATTTAGACTTGGTATTAATATTATTCTGTAAATAACACGCACAGTATGATAAAATCTTAATTATTTATTTCAATTAAATACTTACAAATTTCCTTCAATAATATATCACTGTAATGTGTAAATGACAGTCACACTGCAGCATGATTCAAACATTTTTACACCGTCTGTCAAAACTACTGCTGTTAAAGTAGATAACTCTAAAACGGCCAATTAGATCAAGAGTTTTTTTTACGCTAAAATCACTGATTGAGTGTGACAGTTGAACTGAGAGACTATATATGCGGCACGCTGCCTCTCATTATTTCAGCTCTGTTTCAATCATCTCATGCAGAGCTGACGTGAGTCTAAAAAAAGATGTATTGCAAAATACGATCACAGGCTGAAAGAAAACATCACTCAAATGTGATTTCAAATGAACTCTAGGGACAGTACGTTCAACTGGCTTATTTAAATTAATTTGTACATCTTTAAGGATTCTGACTTGTGTCACACTGATTCATTCAAGTTGCAAATCTAACCAAAAGTTTTGAAAGTGGCTAAATTTAAATTTGAAAATTTGAAAAATGATACACAAAATAAAAGTGAATAAATAAGTGTAGATACAGTCACATTTCACATTTTGCAGCTCTCATCTCTCATGATTTGTTTTCATTGCAGCATTAGGAATCCCGCAATGTTCCAGTCATTCTCCGGTGTTCAACCGGCCCCTGCGACTAATGTAGCAAACCAGCAGAACCACTGGGCCCCGGGACCCTCGTTCTCCTCCCACCCCTACTCCTACAACCCCAATTTGAACCCGGGCCCCTACCACAGCAGTCAGCCCTCTACCTGGTCCCGGACTCGATGGGAGGTATGCAAAAAACTCACACATCATTTTGGTCTTGCTTGATGGCATTTAAAGGAATTGTTTGTTTCTTCATCAGAGGAGATTTGGGGAAATTCTGCAATAAATCACTTGCTCACCAGTGGTTCCTCTGCAGTGAATGGGTGCCGGCTAATAAAGGAAGTGATATTATGGACTTGCAGAAGCAACAGTTTAAAGTTAAAACACCTTGATGGATTTGTTTCGTACAAACACGCAGCTTTTAATTTCAAAAGATGTTAATTGTTGGACTGGAGTGGTGTGTATTTCGTGTGGATTATTGTGATGTTTTTATTAGCTGTTTGCACTCTCATTCTGATGGCACCCATTCACTCCATAAAATCCACTGGTGAGAAAGTACAATGCTAAATTTCTTCTAATCTGTTCTGTTGAAGAAACAAACTCATCTACATCTTGGATGGCCTGAGGGAGAGCATATTCTCAGCAAAATTTAATTTTTGGGTCAGTTACACTATGCAGAGTGTTTTGCTTTTTTTTGGTGGTGAGTTTGTCTTCATGGAAAAAAAGTGTCTCAACTGATGTATCTGCAAGTTAAATGGCATTCACAGCATATATAGGATCGATTTGGGTTTTGTGTGGACTAAATCAGTCTTTATTTGACAGGCATTAACACTCATAAGAGTGCTGGCAGGATCATTACAGCTGATCTTAATTTAGTTACATGCATCAAGCCAACACATCAAAATTATCTCTTAGGATGGAAGGAGCAAGAACTCACACACGATCTGAGAGACAGAGCCAGAGAGTGTTAAAATGTTATTATTATATTATTATTTTATATTTACCTTTTATTTTATTTTATATATTTCAGTATATATATTTATATTTCAATGACAGGGAAAAACAGGGAAATAAAAACTTAGATTCCAATCAAATCTATATAAACAATTCCTAGATACCAGGAATAAATAACCGTTAAGATTTCAGATTTAACATGTACATATATAATTAACGCATGTGAAATGCATTGTATAAAATCTGTCTTTTTTCTGCTTTCTGCTGCATTGATACTTAACCCCGTAATGTGATTATAGACGCATGCCTATGTCCGCACATTTGAGCCAGAAACCACCCAAACAGCCCTTTGTGTCGCAGGACTCATTTGTCTGGAATTCCGATGCAGTGGATTTGCTGGTGGTTTTGTTTCGGATCGTAATTCCACACTATGTGCTGACAGAACACAAGACCTCTGTTACTGTAATCGCACTAGTCACATTCGACAAGTGTTTATTTTGACTGGAAAAAGCAAAAGGTCCTGAATTGTGATCGGACTTTGTTTCTACATATGATCTGTCACTTTTTTTTAGGATTAAAAAAGCTGGAGTTGCTTGCTTTTAAATAGCTCAGGAGAGTGAGTGATTTTTCAGAGTTTTCAGTTCAGTTTCTAACAATATACACTACCATTCAAAATTTTGGTGTCAGTAAATTTTTATTCTTTCTTTTTTTGAAAGATATTAATACTTTTAATCAGCAAGGATGTGTTAACTTAATAAAAAGTGATAGCAAATATTTATTTTGAGAAAATGCTGTTTTTTTTTACTTTTTATTCATCAAAGAATCCTGAAAAAAGTATCACAGGTTCCAAAAAATATTTGGCAGCACAACTGTTTTTTAACATTGATAATTCTAATAATAAATCAGCATATTAGAATGATTTCTGAACACTTAAAACTGGAGTAATGGCTGATGAAAATTCAGCTTTTCATCGCAGAAATAAATTATATTTTAAAGTATATTAAAACAGAAACCAGTAGTTTATATTGTAATAACTTTTTATAATAATATTACTGTTTTTTGTATTTTTAATCAAATAAATGTAGCCTTGATGAGCATTATTTTAGGTTGTTTTTTTATTAAATACCTAATAATAATAATTATAATACACATCTCATTTGTGATTATCAGTGCATTATGATTTGCCAGACATAAGAAAAATAAACACCTCACTTGCACTTTTTAAAACTGTCAGAAGCAGAAAGCTAGAAATCAGGTTTTCAGATGGAAAAGCAAAGCAACAGTCAGTTTTAGGGAGTGTAAAGGGAATAGAAGAGGCTGGAGCACATCAAAGCTGCCTTGTGTTTGCTCTGGTCCACAAGAGGCCTTTCATGTGTTAAAGTGTGTGTGCACGTCTATGTTGTGGTGTGTGACTGTGTATTTGAAACACTGCTGCACTACCTGTGTTTGGAGGAAAGAGGCTCGTCTCTCTGAAGCGCGCTGTCCCTTGAGGCTACGGCAGACGTACACATACACTTTCACTCAAGAAGACACAGATCTATAAGTGTGTATCTACACGCCCCCCGCATATGAGGTTTATCCCGAGTGTGTCGGATGCAGGTCGTGGAGACGAGGGGTTATGGGAAGAGGTATTATAGGGAGTCGGAGATGTGGGGGGTACTGTTTGGATCCTGACTGACTAATAGGACCAAAGCAGACTGTGAGGGGGACCACCCACCCCGTCTGGCTCAGAACCAAACTCTGTCTGATGTCCTGCAAGCCACTGGAGTGGCAGGAGAAGGGCAGGTCAACAGATGTCTAATGGGACAGACAGTTGTGTAGCGTAGATTGGCACGGGTGTTCATAACAGATCATATCTGTAAAAGGCACAAATAAAATGTTCTTGCAACAGCGGATGATTGGAAACAGTGCTCTTTGCAAAATACAGTCAAGTTTTGCATGCACAACCTTACGCTGATGATGCTGAATAAAACATCGACATGTATGGCCTTGTAAATGGCTGCACAGCCATGAAATATCTTAAATGGTTTAAAGTTGGCATGAAATGAAAATTCACCCTATTTTCTAAATGCATGTTACTGCAAAAAGTAACCAACTTGGCATTATGCATTTATAGGACTGCATATTTTTACATGATATGCAAATAAAACTAATACTTATGCACTCAGTCACAGCATGAAATCTATTTTGCAATGAGCAAAATAGATGAGGATCTATTTTGCAATGTCAGTGCATGTGCATTTTTTTTTTTTTTACATTTTAACCCCAATCATTGTGATCAACAGAACCCAGTGGAAAGTCTCTTCCAGGCTTACCTTTTAACTAAAATTAAAACAAACAAACAAAAAAAATTATTAAAACTTTTTTCAGCTTTTTTTCTCCCTCATTTCTATAAAACAAAAAATTATTTAAGAAAATATCTGAAATAAAATGTATAAAAACTTTTATTAGCTTTTTCCTCCATTTCTAAAAAACCAACACTTATTAAAAATGAACTATAAAATAAACTATATATATTAAAAAATTAAATATACATTTAAATAAAATCAAAGAAACTAATATAAAACAGAAAAAAACAAACAAAAAATTACTAAAACTTTAACTGAAATTTAAATTAAAAGAAAATATAAAAATAAAATCTAAATGTTCAAATTACAACAGTATATTTATGATACTAAAATAACACTTGTCCTCATCCTACATTTTATTGATTATTTTTGATAATGCTTTCCACTTAGATCATCAGAATATGCAAGAAAAAAATTGGTTAGTAATTCAGTTTCATTGCAACTTAAAACAAACCTAAACACCTACTTTTTTGCTAATTATGTATTTTAGTACTAATTTATAGGCTATAAATGTATTTTTCGTTGTGTCAGCTTATTTAATGTGTGCATGTGCCATTTTAAGTGTATGTTTATACTACTGAAAAAGTAAAAAAAAACAAAAAAAAAAAACTTGGCATTAGACATTTATGGAATTACATATTTGCATGATATGCAAATAAAGCTGATTGTTTATGTACTCGCTCATTATGAAATCTGTTTTCCAATGAACAAGCAGTGCTAAAGAAGGTTGGATGAAGCACAGCTTTAGAGAAACACATAACAAAAATGACCTGTGATGAACTCAATTGTCCAGGACAACAAGAAATGGCAGATTAGAAAGAAAGAAAGATTGAAGGAAGAAAAGACAGAAATAAAAGCAGGGGAAGGGGAACACATCAAAATCCACAACCACCCCAGTCATTGTGATTCAGCAGTGAGAGGAAACCAATTAACAGCATTGATTATGACAAGCAGCCTGTCAGCAATTGCAACATGAAATAGGGTTTTTCCAGGACGGCCGAGTGACTCAGTCCAATATCATCACTGTTCTCCCTTTCTAGAAATGACTGACTCTGAGCAGAAGTACTCTATTGATCAAATGCAACATTTCCGAATGGACAACAAGGACTTACTTATGCAGTTTAGTGATGCTGCTTGTTCTTTCCGTGTCTCTTTGATGCACCGGGGTTGTTCTCAGTTAATAGGATTATACCAGCAGTCTTTTAAACTCTATATATTGTGTGTAAAAATTCAGTGCAAGTCAAAAACGATCTGTCTGACCTCTCTGGATTACTCTCTCTGTCCAGATGCTCCAGACATCCCAATTCAAAAGGCCAAAAGAATCTGTAGCATATTATATTATATTATATTATATTAAGGGCTGTCACACAATTATATATAGATAGATAGATAGAATTAATTACATGATGTACTGATCAGTTAATCACACATCAATTTTGGCAATTTTAATTTTGAGAAATTACCCCCAAAACATAATTTAGTTACTATTGTGTTAAATGAAAAAAAGCATTGAATAGATAGTTCAAAAAAGCAGCTTTAGAGAGACATATTTTGATTAAACAATGCAGAAGAAATTATAATAAATCTGTATTGTTTTGTTTTAACTGAATATTTAAATATGAAATGATTAAAAAAAAAAAAAACTAAACTCTAAATACTGTAAATATGAAATTAAAAAAGTAAGTCACTGTCATAATGAGTGAGTCGTTTAGTCGTTCATTCAACTGATTTGTTCAAACAGCTGAATGACTCAGAAACAAAGCAAGTGCTTGACTTTATAAATGAGTCATTGAATCATTGACTCACTTGATTCGTTCAGAAATGAAACACTGTGTGTTGCTCAGAAAGGCACAACCGTTCTGCTATGGCATTGTTTAGAAATATTTTCATTGGCAAATGAAACTAAAATTCAACACAATTAATGTACTAATTTGACAGCCCTAATTATATACTGTATTAGAACATTATAAAATAATAGAATACATAATATTAAATACATAATGATTATAAATTTTAATGATAATAAAGATATTATTCAATCTTAGATGTGCATAACATGCCCAAACACCAAATGTACTGGCATTAAATAAGGCCTGAAACAAGTGATGGGTCATTTTACCACAAGCTTCATTTTTGCCTCAACAAAGATGGCAACTGAAGTCCTGGCATGTGCGAGCCACATTAACAAGCAAGCGTACTCTCCTTTATAAGATTAATGCAGTACATGTAGCAGGTGTCTGCCAAAATTCCTGTCTTATTTAAACCGCCCGGCCCATACCAGCCTTGTAATCCTATTAGGCCTAATTGAGTGAAGTCGGCAGTCTTTTTCAGTTAAACCAAGTTCAGCCACTAATAGGATTCAAAGGAAAAAGGTTCAGTGCATGGAATATATGCTAGCGTGGGCTTTTAGCCTTGAGCGGGGCAGAGCGTTGTGCCCCAGGGCACCTGTGGGGCCTGATCTGGCCAGAGGGCTAGACGGGACGTTAAGAGGGAGGGGGTCTATTAAGGTGCACAGGGATTATTACAAGCGGTAAAGGTTTTACTTTTTACATTTTCATTTTTAATAAAATCCTGACTGTAAAATGAAACTTCAAAATGTGTATTTCCACATTGCTGTTTGTGCTTTAGATCACATTTCAAGGTCTGCTGTACTGTGCAAAAGAGAAACAAAATATCTTAAAAACTTTAATTAATTTTAAATAGTTTTGGTTCACATTGAAGTACTGTTTTTGTGGCATTATGGTGGTAATATGGGAGGACATGTGAGAAGACATATGAAATGAAAATGAAAGTGAGAAAAAAAAAAATCCCAATTATTTTTTAAATAGGCTTCTTGTAATTTTTCTAATTATTGTTTCTCAATTTCATACAGACATTATTTTTTAAAAGCAAAGAATTTTAAAAATTTCATTTACTGGAACTTTACAGAAAAAAACGTGCATTAAAAAGGCAATATCAATTTTATTATTGCTATAATAACAACAACAACAACAACAACAACAACAACAACAACAACAACAACACTACTACTACTGCAATTATTTGTTTAAGTTTGATTAATTTTAAATAGTTTTTTTTTTATTTTATTATTATTTTGTTAAATAGACTTTATTTTTTAAAATTACTAATACATTTTAATATATATGATTTGTTTATTAATAATAATAATAATAAATATGATAATTATTAACTATTACAACATTAAGAAATTACAAACCGTAACCTGATGACTAATTTATGACTAATTTATAGAAGGTAATTATAAAACAGTGGCACAGTTGTCTGTTGTTATGAGACTGATCTTGCACATGATTTCTCACTACATCGAACTGCTTTGATCATATTAATTAAATGGTAAAAGGCAAGAGAACTAGACTCTTCAGAGATACTATCTGTCTGTCCTGACTGACCTTTGGCTTCTGATCGGAGTGAGTCCATGTCTGCATTTGATGGGGAGACGTGTATCAAACAGGGCCACTGTGGGCTTTAATATGGTGTATCACCAGGGGCCCCCCGCAAAACCCTCGGGCCAACATCTCAGAATCACGGCTCGGCCACACTGATTAGTTGCTGGCGTCTTTTGGACAAAATGAGATGAAAAGAGACACAGGAGTTCATGTCCAGTTAGTTAGCAAGTCACTTGTAAGAATACTAGACCATGCATTGCAATTCATTTAATTACATTGCATTGCATTGAATTTCATTGCATTGCATTGCATAAAATAAAATCAAAAAATAAGATAGAAAATAAAATGAAATAAAATAAAAAAGATTATGTGAATTATTAAAGTAGAATTATTCTGTGGGATTAGTTAAATAAAACCAGAAAGTGGTGATAAGTTTTCCAATTTCTTATACATTCTCCAGTTTACGTCAAAAGCAGGAAAGTGGCTAGTATTAGCCAGTAAAGACGGTCAATGCTTCCTATAGGAAGTCAGATAAATGCCAATCAAGATCAGAGAAGAACGTCATTAGCATTTCCTAATCTCATTCAGATTACTCTATTCACCCTATTGAAGAAAGTTAATCTCTAGAATAATATTTCTTTTGTTTTCTAAATCCTTGTGGAATCCTCTGTGTTGTCAGTGAGTTGTTTTCTCCACAGGCTCCCAACAGGCTTTTTATTGTAGTAATTAAATCCTATTGCTTACACCTAACTTGCAAGATGAGAGAAACTGGGATCTGTACTGATCAACATGGAAGATAACATACAAGTCATTTAGCGTGAACTATCCTGGTGTGAAGAAAGGTCACTTTTATAGCCATAACAGGGGTGAAAGCATTCTAATATGTGTGATCAATTGGCTCACTCTGGGGAAAAGCCATGTATAGTTTCAGTGCTTACATACATTAGAAGACAGCGAGAATGGAAATATGGAGGTTGTTCCATATTGCAGTGCATTTCCGGATCAACCCCCCTATTTACTCCCCTTGATAAGCACCTTTCAAATCTACTATTGTGAAACATGGCTTAGGCCCTGATTAAAAGTGGCCGTAATTCAGAGTTAAGGAACACCTTAACCCAGGGTCAAGCATAGTGTGAAAAGCCATTTGGTGTTATTTCCCAGTAAATTGCATGTTTAGACCTCAGATCTGAGTATTTAAGTTTTAATATTTAAGTATTTTATTTATTTAAAAACAGATTTATTTTTATTTATTTATTTATTTTTAATTGTTTGTGAATAAACAGCTGAAGAATTTCAGTGAGATTTCAGAGCATTCAATATTAAATATAAAATTGGGAATATAACAGTTAATTATATTATATTATATAAAATTGAGCTTTCTGCTAAATTATTATATTTATTTATTTACTTATTTTTATAATATTTATATATTTTTAAGCATTTTAGTATTCAAGTATTTTTAAAATGATTTTATTTTTATTTATTTAATAATAAATAAAATAATAAAATATTAAAAATGCTTTAGAATTTCTGTGAGATTTCAGAGCATTCAATATTAAATATAATATTGGGAATATTTGGAACAGTAAATATATATTATATTATATTATATTATAATGTATTATATTATTATTAAATAATATAATAGTAAATAGAAACAATAATCTTATAAAGAACATGAAATATTCATATTAAATGTAGCAAAATTGTTTTATGTTTAATAAAATGTTTCCCCAAGTTTCCCTCCCAAACAGCAATTTTTGCTATAAATATTTAGAAAAATTTGAGATTTCTGTAAAAAGGCTGATTTTTTAAATACATTTTTATTATATATTTTTTTTTTTATTATATTTCTGTTTTTATGAATTTGTATTATAAATTATTTGTATTTATAAATTATCTTTTTTTATAAATGTAATTAATACATAAATAAATTACCTAAACATACACCAGTAGGTTATTAAATACAAGATACAGTATGTAAAATAACGCTCTCCATGTTTCACCAACACTAAACTATTAGCCACTCTAGTTGATATAACAATAACTCCCAGTCAGTCCAAGACCCCCAATAACTCTAAGAGATTATAAATTACAAAAGAAGAGATGGAAAGAGAGGTTGAAAAAGAGAGAAAAGAAAAAAAAAAAAAAAAATCAAAGAATTGGATTAATTGGCATAATGCAAGGTGGCTGAGCACAGCTAGAGAGGGTGTCAGCTTTTGGAGAATCGCTGCCATTCTCAAAGCTGGACCGTCTGCACAATTAGCCGGCCGAACTCTGACCCCAACCAAATAATTAATGAAAAACAGAGGATGAAGACAAAATGTGCAGAGCCATTTGAGTGAGTGAGGGAGAATAATACATCAAAGAGCGTCCGTAATTGGCCCTGTGGCTTTCATTCCTTGCCCCATTTCTTTCAATTCATTGACTCAAAATAATGGGTTCAGGTTCATTATCAACAGGTCGTAAGCTTAGGAGTGCTAAACGGGCTCGGGGTGTGTTTCGATGGCTTAGAGGTACCCGTAGATGAAACTACACAAGTAATGCGTGATTGTTGTGCCATAGAGAGCGATACTCGTCCGTAAAATCAAGATGCTGGAATATAACTGGTATGGTTCGGTAAGTCAATTCAGCATTTATTGTTTTCATCCTAGAATCATAATAGATTGAGCTATTGTGTGTTGCCTGGTTTGTCCGACCATATAAAGTTGGAGAAAGTGCCAACATATGCAAACTTCAGTTAAACCTTTTCTATTTTGCACCAAATAAACTGTAATGAAAGAACGCATTACAAACTAGCTGTATAATGAAAAACATATATAATGTGTCAGTGTTATGCTACATTTGACAAATTCAATCTGGATAATTGAATTCACATAATTGTATCATTGGTGTTGCGTGTGGTACGGGACATTTTACGCTTCATATTTTCGGTTTCTAAAGCATCCTAGACTAATGTGACATTAGTCATAAGTTCACAGTCCTTATATGGAAATTTATTTAAAGTGCATTTTTCTGTAACGTTTATATAAAAAAAAAAAAGACTACTTAGGTAATTGGATTTTATATATTGAAAATCTTTAATTTATGAGAGGGTTTGGTTAATATCTACAGATGGGAACATTAAGTGTGTATTTGTGTGTAAATAAAAGCATGTGTGTTTATAGTTCTGCTTTCATCATCTTTGTAGCAGCACAGAATGTCCTAATTCGTGTTGTCCTTGCGTATCACGTGCAATTAGCTCTGCTCACGCACATACGGGCTAAACTCAATTGCCGAAGTCTAAATTTTCGAGTTGCCAGCACGTGATGAGGTAAAATACCTCATAACGGTTCATTACAAACCTAACATAACATCAGACGGACTCCCTCCACCTCACTCCCCTGTCCTGAGCAGCTGCTCGAACCTCCAGCGTGGTATGGGATTGACTTTGGTGGTTTTCCCATACCTGGGTGTGCCATATCAGCCACTTAATAACCTAATAGGTCTTAAAGTCAGGCTTTTGGTTTGAGGAGCACCCTGCAGTGATGAAAAGAGAAGCATCGTCTCATATTAACATCACCCAAGTACTCAGCTGAGAGAAAAACGAGATGAGAAACGAAAAGCGAAAGCCGCTCAAGAATGTGGGATTCCCTCCAATGGAGAGTGTTGTTGTTCGTCATTGTGGTGGCATGGTTTGAAAGATACATTTTCATAGTTTGACAGCCATTAATGCTGGTTTATAGGAATTCAGAAGACTTCTAGGGATGTGAAAATGCCAGCTAAGAACTTCGAAACGGAAATTAAGTGATTCAGCATTTACAAATCATAGTTCATATCAATACATGTATCAATCTCATTGGTTCAAAACCATCAAAATATTTGTTTCTCTAAATTAGACACTTAAAAATATTGAAGCCCATTTCTGCCTCAGAGTATTAATTAAAAAAGTAACTGTGAGATTTATAAGAAAGTTTATAACAAAGTTATACTGATTAAGTCACAAATATGAGAAATAAAGTTATAATATGAGATATAAAGTCACATTTTGACATACAAAACTGATTTTAAACATTTTATTGGCAAGTAAAAATATTACTTAGCAATTACAAATGGAAAACTGGAAAAGTTACAAGTCAGTAAGTATATTATTTATTCATTAAAATTAGTTTTGTTAAACATCTTAAGAATTTCAGAGCAGAGTATGATGTCAGAGTCCCATCTTAAATATTTATTATAATATTGTGAATATAATAGACTAGTAAATTATTATGAAATACACTACTTTTGAAACTTTTGACTGGTAGTGTAATTCATATTAATTTACTAGTGATCCAAACTACAGCAAAAACAGTAAAAAATATTTCACATTTTTACTAAAATAACTGTTTTCTATCTGAAATCTATTCCTGTGCTCAAAGCACAATTTTCAGCATCATTACTGCAGTCTTCAGCCTCACATGATCCTTCAGAAATTAATAATATGCTGATTTGCTGTTCAAGAAACATTTTTATTATTATTATGATTATCAATATAATACATTTTTTTTAGGATTCTTTGGTGAATGGAAAAATCCAAAGATCAGCATTTATCTGAAAAAATAGTTTTTGTAACATTATACACTATACCATTTCAAAAGCTTGGAGTCGGTATAATTTTTATTTATTTATTTAAAGGATGCTTTAAATTGATCAAAAGATGATAAAGACGATAAAGACATTTATAATGTTATTACAAGATTCTATTTCAGATGAATGCTGTTCTTTGAACTTTCTATTTATCAAAGAAACCTGAAAATTCTACTGTTTTCAATATAATAAATGTTTTTTGAGCAGCAAATCAGAATATTAGAATGATTTTTAAAGGATCGCATGACAATATAAATATTTACAATTCAAATATTCAAAATAAAGCAGTTATTATAAAGAATAAAAATATATTTTGAAATGTTTCTATTTTTGCTGTCTTCGGATCAAGTCAATGCAGGCTTGGTGAGCAGAAGAGACTTTAAAAACATTAAAAACAAAAGTACTATATTTATATGCATCTTTTAACTGTAAAATATAAAATCGTTAAAATTACGAGAAATGGTTATTGTAAGTCACAACTGTGAGATATCCAGTAAAGCCACAATTATGGAGGAAAAAAGTCACAATTGTAAGATAGAAAGTCAAAATAATAAGAAATAGTTAAAATTGA
This sequence comes from Labeo catla, assembly GCA_012976165.1. Lineage (NCBI taxonomy): Eukaryota > Metazoa > Chordata > Actinopteri > Cypriniformes > Cyprinidae > Labeo > Labeo catla. The sequence continues at coordinate 724,529 of VONZ01000334.1, read as the reverse complement.
GAGCTATGAGATCATATTGTAAGATACTAAGCCATATCATGAGATACAAAGTTATAATTGTGAAATATAAAATTAAGGAGAAAAGGTCACTATTATGTGAAATGAATTCACATTTTTATATATAATTCAGTTTGCTTTGTTTTAGTTGAAGTTACAAAAAATAAAGTTCATATAAAGTTGCACTTGTAGCATATAAAGCAACAATTATGTGAGATCGTCGCAATAATGTGAAATAGTTATTAAATTGAGATAGTAATCATACTGTGACATACACTCACAATTGTAAAATAAAAAATAATTACCATAAATAGTCAATTATGAAATATATATATTTTTTGTTGTTGTTATTGTTGAAGCAAAAATGGGCATCTATATAAATATGTATGCAATTTCACTGCATTAGAAAACAGAATATCAAAACTAATATTTGATTGATAATTTAATTACAAACTAAATTGTTGCAAAACAAAGCTCTGAAAATTAAAGATCATTCTGAGAAAAGCTCATGTAGCATTTGTTTACAAATGTCACTTGGTTTAGTTTTGTTATCTAGTGCAATGACATTCAGACATGTGGCTTTTCAGGCCAGCTGGAGATGATGCACCTGTTGTGTAATAAACCTCTCTCTTGCAGTATCAGCCATGTTGTACGTGACCAATTTCCCAACATGTCCCAAAAATACCTTATCTGATGCGCCACAAATCAGAGGTGATTTGCTCCATGACAGCAGAAGGGTCCGTCCAGAAGATCAGCCTCTGTTCCAGCCAGACGGACAAGGCCTTTCATTCAATCCCGAACATGAGAGGCCATCACACTGGTCACTTTGTACTAGCGTCTGTTCTTCCACTCCACCATCAAATTCAACTCAGGCTGTGCTGATTAATCAATTTGGCCTGGGAGAGAGCATGGAGAGAGTTCGGTCTGTGGAAGGAAATTACAATGATCCAATTTAAATCGCAAAATCAGTATATTAATCTTTAAAGAAATGTCTGGATATTACAATTCATTTGATTACAGAGAAGATGTCTGAAATATGAAAAGTTCACCCTCACTGTCAGTGAGATGATGATACATAAACCTTTGTTTTGAGTAGCTGCGCAATGTAATAACGTGCATTTCATTTCAACATAATGGAATTTGAGGACAACTCTGTGATGTCTGAGTAGAAGGAGCTAAAATGTTGAGTTGAACTGTATATAAACAACTTTCACTGTATGTGTGCAAATTATCAGTAGATTTATGTGCCTCATTGTGATGACTGAAGGCTTTTACACTATTTGAGACGGCCATGACTGCTTTAACGTGTCACGCATGTTACGATACAATCAGACACACACTTGCGCCTCTGTGTATGTCCACACACGCACATGGACACTGTGTAGATTCTCCACAGTCACACACATATAAATGACACTGACTTGAAGAGAACGTGGACACAAACGTTTCTTTGTTGTCCTTCAAAACCGCGTATTATTAGTTCGGGTAAGGTCAAAGTTGATCTAATTTTCTGCTTAGTCTTCATTAAAAAGCTATTGCATTATTTCATTTTACACAATTAGATTTTGGCCGTAATGAATATATCTCAAGCTAAAGCTTTTGAACAGGGCTTTGCCATTTTAGTCTACAAATGCACTTTATATGCACTTTATGTGCAGTTTGTGAAGTTAAATATATTTTACTATGAACCGCAGGGACATACGATCAACCACATTGTAAACTTAAATTTCAGAATAATGCCTGCATTTGTGGGGACAACCTGTTAAACTTTCGATATAGCTTTGATCTTACACTCATAAATAACAGTTTAGACACTTCATGTACATTCTTCCAATCAGATAAGATGAGTCTGTGTTTAAAGGCCAAATTTAATCCTCTGTTTCAATCTTTCATGACATCTGAAGTAAAATGGATTGATTGTGTTAGTTATTTTACAACGGACAAACCAGACAATGACACGAGAGCTTGAGTACTCAAAATTAAACGGTCTGGTCTGCTATTAAGCATATTACTATTCCTCATACTTAAAGGGGGATAGTTCGCCCAAAAATGAAAATTACCCCATGATTTACTCTCCCTCAAGCCATTCTAGGTGTATATGACTTTCTTCTTTCAGATGAATACAATCAGAGTTATATTAAAAAATGTCCTGGATCTTCCAAGCTTTATAGTGGCAGTGAATGGGTGTTGAGATTTTGAAGTCCAATAAAGTGCATCCATCCATCATAAAAAGTGGTCCACATGGCTCCGGAGGGTTATTAAAGGCCTTCTAAAGTGAATCGATGTGTTTGTGTCATAAAAATATCCATATTTAAAACTTTATAAACTATATAGCTTCCACTAAATGTCGTAAGTGTGTTTATGAGAAAGTGGCGTTCCAGCAAATGACATAGAATGTAGGTGTAGCATAATTTTTTTCTTTACAAATCCTCATTTTGTCATAATTTTCGTCAACAACATTTTTTCACCAATGAAAACGAGACGATAATGAAACAAAAACTTGTTTTGAATGACAAAAAGTTTGACAAAAATCTACTGACATTTTCATCAATGAATAAAAAGAAGACATTGTTAGGGAGGGACGATCTGGGAAGGGATTCATTCAGAACGAATCTGCTGCATGGTTCGGAGGTTTTAGTCAATGGCATTTTAGTCAAAAGACTTTGACTAAAACTAAATTAAAATTTGCTGTAAAATTAACACTGACTATGCATCGACTACTTCAGAAGGCCGTTATTAACCCTCCGGAGCCATGTAGAGTACTTTTTATGATGGATGGATGCACTTTATTGGACTTCAAAATCTCAACAGCCATTCACTGCCATTATAAAGCATTATAAAGCATTATAAATATAACTCAGATTATATTCGTCTGAAAGAAGAAAGTCATATACACCTAGAATGGCTTGAGGGTGAGTAAATCATGGGGTAATTTTCATTTATCTCCTTTAATGTTAGTGATCTGAACAGAACCCTAAGCGTAATTATTAACATTGCCTTGTAAAAAGTGAAAAAAAAAATTCTCAGACTTACACTGAGAAAAATACACAAATGTTCAAATATTTGAGGCTGTAAGATATCAAGTCTTTTATGCTCACTAAAGCTGCATTTATTTGATTAAAATACAGTAAAAACAGTAATATTGTACAATATTGTTTCAAATTTATTTAAAATAAAAATAAAATAATTTTAAATAAAATAAAGTAATTTCTAATTTAATATATTTGAAAATGTAATTTATTCCTGTGATGCAAAGCCAGATTTTCAGCATCATTCTTAAGTGTCAGAAATTCTAATACTGATTTCATTTTTATCAATGTTGAAAACAGTTGTGGTGCTATATATTTTGTGGAAAGTGTGATACTTTTTCAGGATTCAGTTAATATAAAATTCAGAACAACAGCATTTACTGGCAATTTTGATTAATTTAATGTATCCTTGATGAATTAAAGTATTACTTTGTTCACTTACTGACCCCAAACATTTGAACAGTAGTGTGCATTTATATAGTGTACAATCATTCTATTTGTTTGCTATGTTTGTGTACATCAGAAATATCCTCAGACATTCCTTACCCCAGTTTCTCTCACTGTGATAAATCCTGAAATTACCTTACGATCTGTCGTTACGACACAACTCTCTACAGCCAAAAAAGTAACAGTGCAGGCAAATCCATTTAAGTGATTCAACCCAGTGATTAGTCCAAACCCAGATAAAGAAGGCCTTTCAAAACCACAGCTTACCCATAAGCCCTTGCTCTGGTCCTTTTTGTGAGTCTGGCGTGTGGAGGGAAGTCATGTGATTCGGTTTGGTCATTTTGTGTTTTGTAGGGGATCAGTGCAAAGCTGGGGGCCGAGTTAGAAGATCATGGGATACGGTTAGACGCGTCCGAAAAGTGGTCCGACCCCTACTATTGAGGATACATTTCCTAATTAAAGCTTTATTGATCAAATTCACTACAGCTATTTTTCAGTACATTATTTGAAGCAGATTTCACAGTCGCTGTTTGTATTGGGTCTGCAATTAAATTTGCCCGCGCACAGGGACGGTGGGTTTGAATGGGACGGGGTAGAGCGAATTCCTCTCAGGTGTGCCTGTGAACGGCTTGCCTTGTCGTCGCTGAAGGAGTAGAGGCTAATTGATTTAGATCGAAAATCACATTAGACGTAATCACATCTTTTCTGGGGGAACTAAATTTCTATTCCTACTGCTTTTAAATGCACAAACCTATTAGCAGCCCATGAAGCTGTTTGTGTAACATTGCCAACAAGTAATATTTGAATCTTTTCCTGACAAACCTTACGTGTCCCAAGTATGCAGGGTCTTGTAAGGATACTTACAACAAAGTTTTATATTAAAAACCCTGCTTTTATATTCAAAGCCAAATGGTATTTGGACATGTAAGTCTTAAAAATGTATGAATATAATTTAACTAACAAAAAAAATCCAGCTAGCGTTTATTTTAAGGAATAACAACAAAGAATAATAGCAAAGGTAAATTTTAAAATTAAAGGAAAAAAAAAATAAAACAATTGTAATAAAGTAGAATTTTCATTGCCATAAAAGTAAAAATGCATTACTTTTTTAAGGTTTGGGATAAAAATAATTTAATCTTTTTTTTTTTTTTACGAAATCACTTATGCTTTTCAAGACAAGTTTTTGTTTGATTAAAAATACAGTAAAATAGTAATATTGTGAAATGTTATTACAACTTAAAATAAGTGCTTACTTTTTTGAGGTCACTGTATCCTACAAAGAAAGAGAATCCAGGAGAATTTCATGTATAAATTTTGGCCATCTTTCACATACTATATTTCTTTTTGTTGATAAACTGGATTGCAGCACTGAGCTCAGGGAGGACAGTTTGGCACTCCTATCATACAGTTAAAATGAGTGTAATATTTAATTTATATATGAATCATTAAAGTCTTCTGGTTATTATGCATTCCTTTTCTACTTGGATAAAACAGCTCTCAGATGTGTGAGCTGGACTTTGAAGTCTTGTCTCAGAAGCGGCCCAACTCTTACAGGAAGTAGCTCATGTTTTATACATACTGTATGTGGGACTAACAAAGGTGAGATTTCAAACCGGGTCCAGAGAAAAACATGGAAAAATGGCCAACCAGGACTTTCGGTAAGGAGTAAATATACAAACACATAGAGAAACACTAGCAAACACACACACATAGAGGTTCAAAGGCACTCTGCTGATCCATTACTAGAAACTTTCCTCAGCATTTCCTTTAACACAGGAAACAAGGCAACAAAAGGATGCTGATGCACACGTCCTGTCTATTTCAGAGCTCTGCAATGATTTCAGCACTTTCCAAAGCATCTTCTTGCTTCCTAGAAGAGTTCAGATGCCACATACCATCTACATACCATTAGCATGAGTACAAAATTGCACCATTATATTCCTTAATCGTGGCTTTATATTTTGCAATGTCACAATTTCTCATAATTGCAACTTTATATTTCCTTATTGTGCCTGTAAATCTCACAAATATGACTCCATATCTTCCAATATTGATTGAATTTCTCCTAACCTCAACTACATTTCTCAAAATGGCAACTTTTTATCTTCCAATTTTAAATCTTGTATCTCCATGTCTCACAATTGCAAATCAGTTTCTTAAAATTGTAACTTTTTATCTCACAATTGAGACTTTGAATCTCACAATATGGCTCCATGTCATTTGCAAATTTATATCTCATAATAATGACTATATGTCTCATAATTGCAACTTTTTTTATCTCACAGTTGTAATTTTAAATGTCATCATGGCTCCATATCTCAAAATTTCAAATTCATTTCTTGTAATTATGACTTAATATTGGATAATTGTGACTTTTAATCTCACAATATTAAATTTATCTCGCAAGTGCTAATTATTTTCTCAAAATCTCATAATTGCTAATTTCTTCAAAACTGCATCCTAATTGCAAATTTGAATCTTAACATGTGACTTCATATCTCATAAATTTTTTTGAGGCAGAAACAGGCACACCTCAAAAACACTGACATTGCTAAAAATGAGTTTGACTTTTTAAACTAGCAGTAAGTTTTGCAGTGTTTTTAAAGAGAAACACAAACATTACTGCAGATTGTGAGAAAAAAATCCATGGTGCAATATAAAAAAATTGCCCTGGATGACAAAATTGAATGACAACAATCAAAACAATGTGCTACACCCAAGCTCTGCTCAGTAATTTTAACCCAAGAGGCTTCAGCAAGCAGCACTGTGCACTTCTTTGGCCTTGAGTGTACTTGTTTGTGTAGTGAACGTGTGCAAGCATGTGTGTCCGCACTTGCGTTTCGTTTGATTAATTTTTATGTACATCGTGTGTGCACTAAAGAGATAACCTCTCAGGGGAATGTGCTGAGTAAGGCTGTAAAGATGGTCAGACAGGAAACACCAAGAACAAAACGCTCTCGAGTCTCTAGCACCTGAAATTCTGCCTCCGTCAGGCCTTTGGCTGACCGCTAGAGCAGGAACGATCCCGTACAGAGGAAGCTGGAGAGCTGAGAAAGCTGATGTGTCATGCCTTCCTCTCCAGGCCAGTGTTTCTGCACACACAGCTCAGGAAAGCCACACACACACGCTTAGTTATCCTTCTGCTTTCCCAGCCGGGTTGCATTGACACTGGACTGAGTGATTCCAGCTTCTATTAGGTTGCGGTTTAAGGGCAAGACTGCAGGCTGTTTGTGCATGTTGCTTGCGTGATACCTGAAGGCCTTCTTGTGGACCATGAGCCGCTGCTGTGTTGTTAAAGTCATCTCTTTCACTGAGATCCAACTGCTGCCGGTATGTAGCTGTAAAGAGAGAGAGAAATTGGGATGAGAGCTGCATGAGAGTTTAATTTCAAATATCGTTTGTGTGTCTTTGAGTGTAACGGTAATGAAAAAACAAGCTTGGAAATGCTTTTGAAACCTGTTTTTTTGGTTTAATGAGTTTATGTTGAACTTTAGTTATTTTGCATATGTGAATTTGCTTTTTTGGAGAGATTACTTCCTGTTGCTCAGCTTGTAGAGTACAGTATGGTACTCAAGGTCATGGGTTTGATTCCCAGGGAATGCACACTGATAAAATGTATACCTTAAATGCAGATTTTTTTTGGATAAAACTGTTTGCTTAAATATAGTTATTTACTATATATATTTAGGCTGGTTCCTTGGTTAAATGGACAAAGATAATACAATCAAGCATATTTATGATTCTAACAAAAATGTAAAATATTAATAAATATCTTTAATAAGTTTTAAAAAGCCATATAGAATGACAACAAAATGCATGCTGGCTCCAAAAAATAAAGTATTTGGACACTTAAAAATAAAAAATAAAACAAAATGTCTTTGATGTAATATAATATAATAAAAGTGCCATATGCCACTATGATGCTAGAGCTATATTTCTCAAAATTATTATTAAGAAAATAATAATACTAGAAAATATTATGAACATATATGGTATGTAATATTTTAATAATAAATGTAAAAATAATATAAAATATTATAAACCTATTGCATGTGATATTTTGATAATAAATATAAAAAATATATAAATATAAATAAAATATATTTCTATAGAATAAATGCATTGTTTGCATGACTAAATTGTCCAAATATGTTTATTCCTTCTGTAACATACATCAAAATAGCAAGAAAACAGTATCAAATTCAACATTCACAATGTTAAATCTGTTTTTAAGGAAAAGAAACAATACTTAATGTGAATGTGATTCTGTTCTTTTAGTGTGTGTGTGTGTGTGTGTGTGTGTGTGTGTGTGTGTGCGTTTTACTTTCTCTTCCCCTCAGAAACTTTTGTGGTTTAACAGCATTGATGCTGAGGAGGAATATTCAGTATAGCACAACTGATTTCTTCAGAGACAAAACAAAACAAAATAACAGAACAGTTCTGACTCAGAGAGTTAAAACTTATTCTATACTGTTACATTGTAATGATTTAACTTCTCTTTACAGCTTACTATAATACCTGACCTTTCGGCCATGAAAAGGTTTTGTCCATAATTTGTACAGCCGGTAAAAATTCATTCCCCTCCCCAGTGTTTCAAAATGCAGATTTTTCTGAAGTGAAACCAGAACTTGACAAATCCTGAAACAAAATTAGGCAACACCAGCACAATAGATTATACCTCACCATTCAAGACATACTTACAGGTTTTCTAGGCAAGATGCACACTTACAGTCCAAGTTGAGGTAATTTTTTGATTTTCCTTTTTTTAATATATTCATTTAAAGTTGATTTGTGTGTCCATCTGCATCTGTGAGGAAATTGTTAGTTACTTACATACTGTCTTTGCTTTTTGTGGCTTATAATATTACATAATACAAAATACAACTATTAATTAAATGTGTTAGTATGTGCTATTCTTATCTAAACGGGCATCATATATATATATGGAAACTCTGTCCTTAAAACTGTATCAATGGCTATTAATGTAAGATCAGCTTATAATCTGCATGCTGAATATCTAGTCAATGAACTTTCTAGAGTGTCTGATGTTGGTTTAAACATGGTGTCTAATGCATCTTCACACATAGAGCTTCCATTGTCTAAGTTGCATTTGTGATCAAAATCCCTTCAACTTCAATCACATTACAGGCTGTAATTAGTTAACAGTCGTATATCCTGCGTTCACAACCGAAAGGGGAGATGTGAGTGAAGGACGTGGCCCTCTAACACAACCAGCAGTGGGCAGGATAACCCTTTCCCCTTCCCAACTGCAGAGATGAGCCCACACAATGGCTTCTTTCACCTTTGCCTGGGATAAGAGAGAAGTTACACTCTTAGGTCTTTTTTTTTTAAAGCAAATGAAAAGAGCTTTGCAATGGCTGATAAACAGAGACAGACCTCTGCTGAACTGTTGAATGTGCAGTCAGAAGGGCATGGAAGATCCGATTTGGTCCTCGGATTCATCCTGCGAGGGCTTAAATAACTATTTCGGTGCGTATGGGATAATATTTTCAATTTAAGATTTCCACTGAAGGGCGTTACAGACTGCTGTCCAGTAAATGTTTCTGATTCAGTCCTAAACGCCTCTTTTGTTAGAGCAAACAGCCATTTTGATCAAATTAAACATTCACATTTCTTCACACAATCGGGTGTTTTTTGCTAAGCGGTCACTAAAAGTTCATTTTTGGATTTTTCCGAAAATACTTCAAGCGCCATAAAAGCAACTCAACAGCTGTGCTTTTGTGAGCTTGGATGATACAATAATGACTACAAGAGGTCGCCTCCGTCACCCCATTTGAATGATTCCCTCCTATATTTAGCTTTATGATATCTTACCGACTAAAATTAGAGGGTTCATGACAGTTAGTTTTTGAGAACAGATACAAAACAATGTTGTCTAGTGAGTCTGATCCAGAGATGGGCCCCTGGGTCATTTGGAAACCGCACAGAACAAGCAGCATTTGTCTCAGACCCCCTGAAGCAGAAGTGGCTGAAGGGGGAAGTCTGCGATTGGCCGCTTCACGCAAACAGAACTGGGCGGTCCCAGCGAATTAGTGATATAGGCGAAAGACCTCGGCCCTGTGGTGATCAAACCTGTCAGATCCGTAATCTCTCCACGCTTGAGGTGATTACTGCGACCTGCAATAAAAAGGAAAGGCCTGGCCTTAGTGCTAATTAGGTCACTGAGATCCTCCTCCTATAAAGACCAGACAGGGACGAGAGGGGACAGTCACTTGGTTTCCTCTTCACAGCTTGGGATCCTACTTTAGTGGACGTACAGGGATTGAGAATGCCACATTTAACTGATTGTAGTTTCTACAAGATGAGAGACGGAGCTCGAGTTTCCAACGTAAGGACTTGCTGTGTTCTGCTTGCTATGACTTGCGCAAGACGAGGGCTGTTTTGGAGCTTGGTTAAAGGGTAGTTCACATACTGCCATATTTACTCACCCCTCATGTCATTCCAAACCGGTAGGATTTTCGTTCTTGGTTCATTTAGTGAAACTCAATGGGGTCCAAAAACAACATTGGAGCCCAAAAAGTATATCTTCTTTTGTGTTGCATAATCAAACAGGACAACATGAGGGTGAGAAAATGATGATTTTTGGGTTAACTATCTTGCATATTGCATATTTTTTGGGCTGATGTTGGATTATGCTTGTTAAAAGGATAAAATTCTGTCATCATTTACTCAACTTTGAAGCTCTATGAGTTTCTTTTAACTGCTGAACTGCTGAAAAAATACCATGGAAGTCAATGGCTGCCGCCAACTGTTTACCAGCATTCTGTGATTTCAGCACCTGAAAGAAACTTGAGTATTTGATTCAGAATTTTCAGTTTTGGATCACACTTTTAAGGATGTTCTAAGCAGGTAATTGGTCTGATGTGCTTAAAATTAGATGTTTGGCTTGGTATATGCTTAAATAGGTGCACATTTTTTGTAAAACACCGCCTTTTCTTGGTTTTGGTTGCACAGATGCCTAATGCTGGGAAAAAGTGATATGAAAGACATTTGCGTACAAAGACATCATTTATAGACCTACATTAGCTAAAAATGCCTTTTTCTCTTCTTTTTGAAGGTTCAAAATCACCTGGAGAACTCCAAGTACCACCTCCACCAGACTCAGGCCCAGCAGGTCAAGCAGTACCTAACTTTGGGCAGCAAGCTTGCTAGCCAAGCCCACCCGGTTGGCCATCCTCACCCGGGCCAGGCCCTGGGAACGGTGCCGGTCATGCGCAACGGACACATGCCGCCCGTGAGCGACAGCAGCACGCCAGGAAGTCCCGTCACCCTGCTAACGCTGGCCAACAATCACGACAGCGAGGTGAGTACTTCCTGTGTGTGTCACAGTCTGCGTGTGTGTTTACTCATCAATAACTTCAAACATTCAGCTCTGATCATGTTGACGACAAAAGGAGGGGACTGCTGCTCTGATAAGAGGCGATTCGTTATCACAGTTGTCTTTTTTGAGATGATGAATCTTCTGTTATTGGATTAGTGGCCCGGTTTTGTTAGCACGTCTCTGACTTTTACTAATTGCATTGACACAATGACGGTGACGTCAACTCATATTGACAAATTCAACCACTGTTGACGGAGGACAAAGAGTGCGCTATAATCACTGTTTTCTTTTAGTTTCCAATGGATGAAGTTATTGATCATCTTATTGACTTTGAAAATGGGTTCAAAGATGGGGGTTTGGATTGTATGGAGCCAGGCATCATAATGCAAAATAATGTAAGTATAAGCCAAGTTCATCTCTTCACTGTGTTGAACTGTTAACGTCACGTTTTTAATAACTATCTGCGTACAGGAAAAAGTATGGTGGAAATTGTAATTAATTTCTGTTAGTTAATGTCAAAGTTTTACTGAACTAAAAGTCAAAATATCAAGTAAAAATCATACAAAACTATATATATATATATATATATAGAGAGAGAGAGAGAGAGAGAGAGAGTATACAATAGTTATAAGTTCTACAATAATAAATTCCATAATAATTCTAGAATATTAATAGTAAAATTAAACATTTTACTGAACTAAAAGTCAAAATATCAAGTAAAAATTATACAAAACTATGTTTACAAGTTATTCACTCAAAGTAGTATATTACGTTCTTCTAATTTTAGAATATTAATATTAAAATGTAAAATGTGATATTTTTAAATTAAAAAAGTAAAAATATGAAAATTGTAATAAACTTAAAGTCAAAATATCAAGTAAAAATCATATAAAACTCTCTCTTTCTATATATTTATTTATTTATTTTCTATACAATTCTAGATGTAATATTTTTAAATTAAAAACAGGACTAAAAGTCAAAATATCAAGTAAATATTGGCTATATTAAATTAAATAATTCTAAAACATTAATATTAAAATGTAAAATGTGACATTTTTAAATAGAATATGTAAAAATATCAAAATTTTACTAAATTAAAAGTCAAAATATTAAATAAAAACTCTTGGTCTCTCTCTTTCCATATATTTATTTATTTTCTTTAATATTCATATTAAGATATGATATTTTTAAATTAAAAACTAAAAACTGAACTAAAAGTCAAAATATAAAGTTAAAAAAAAATCATACTATATTAAATTCTATAATAATTCTACAATATTATAATTCTAGAATATTAAGCTCTATATTATTGCAAGTAATTAATATTTTATCACTAAAATAATTTTATAGGCAACCACTGAACTGTACTTTGTATAAAATCATGACGTACAAGTATAATTTTTAGAATATTCATAGAATAATCAATAACTATTAAATAATTTTCAATAATATCCATAATAAATACTATTATATCATGTAATTTTAAAATATTTAAAAAAACATTTATAAAGTGTTAGAAAATATAAAATATAGAAAATGTTAGAAAATAAAAACTATAATATAACAAAAAAAAATGGAAACAGTTTTTTAATGCATCATATAAACCTTCAGTAAAGTGTAAACAAAATTAAGCACATTTACATACATAAAATGCACACATAATTAAATATATAAGCTACATTTGTGGGTTTAAAAATGAATTAAACAAATTAATAACACCAACACGTGCCAGTCTTTGATATTCTTGTGAAAAGGGGTTTGTCTTTGCGTGAGGTCACACCGAGTCCAGCTGAGAGTCAAAGGGGAACAGACTTAAATCTTAGGCTTTAAACAGTGGGACAATACAGATTAGTGTGGTAATGATGTCGGCATGCAGAGAGGTATGTCTTAGAAGAGCCCGACTATGTTAATGAGTGATCACTCCTCCAAAACACGAGAAAATAACGAAATGTTAAAAACTGAATGTACGTTCTGCAAAGGAATTGCAATTTAGTTACAGCCAATGAAGAGCTTTAGGTAAGCATGTGGGCTCACAAGTGGCCCAAGTATGTGTGAGAGCAGCATGAAATTGTTAAAGTCATACTGACGTCAGTAGGTGGACAAAGCATCACTTGAGTCGTGATTACAGCAACACCTGAACTCACTAGAGAGGTATGTGATACTATGGAAAACAATACAGAGCATGATGGCAACGAATAAGGCAGATAGGAAGAGGGAGAGAAAGAGCGAGAGTTTTGTATCCGAGTAGGCAGTCAAGCATCGGATTGAGCTAATATCTCCTCTCCCAGTGGACTTGTTCAGAAATTATACCATGCTTAAACGGATCAATTCGTTCTAATTAGTCATACAGCACGACGCATCAAGCCGCTTCCCCGTGTCAACATATCTGCTAACATGATGGGAATGGATTGAAGCGATTACGACGCCAACAGTCAAGGGGCCGTGGCAATCTTTCATGTTGATAAGCGAGCGCTTTCCCCCACTGAGATAATGGAGAGCGCGTACGAGGAAACACTATAGCGCCTGCCGCCTCTGTCTTCCTGTAACGCTCTGACCTCCTCTTTAATCCTGTACACTCTGCCTTTTCATCCAGAACGCTGACAGAAATTGGCTTTCCATAGCTCTGGCTTTTGTGGGATTGGTAGTCGGGGAAAAAAAAAAAAAAAGAAACATCAATTCAGGGTTATTATACTTAACTAATAATAATAATAAACTTTAAAATATTAAAAATAATATGTTAAACTATTAAAAAATAATACTAAATAATAAACCTTTTGAAAAATTCATCTTATTTCATCTCAGCTAGTTACCAAGGCAGCATTTCTCATTTTCATTTAGTTTAACTTGTACTAAAAACAACCAAAAACTATATAGAAATTAAAAACAACAAAATAAGTAAAATTAGTAAAAATAAATGGTAAAACTTTATGAAACAAAATTAGTAAAACTTTAAAGATAAAATGGAAACAGGAAATATTAAAATAAAAACTAATTCAAAATATTAATAAAAACTATAATAGTATCTCATTTATACTTAAAATATCACTTATTCATTGTTTAGCAAAATACATAAATAATGATTTTTTTTTTTTAAATCACTTGCTCCACAGCGCCCTCTTTTGTCTCTTGAAGTGCTGCTTTTTTTCCTGATTTTCTCTGCTCATATAAAACTCATACTGAATCTGCACAAAAATACATTTTGTAACTCAAAAATTGCGAGTAGGTGTCACAACTACAGTAGAAGCAGCAGTTTTGAAGTAGAAAAACAAAGTGTTTTCTAGTAAAATGTGATATTGGACCACAGAACTAGTCTTAAGTAGCAGACAAAAATACATTGTATGGGTCAAAATTATTGATTTTTCTTTTATGCCAAAATCATTTGGATATTAAGTAAAGACCATGTTTCATTAAGATATTTTGTACATTTCCTAATTAATTTTTGATTAGTAAAATGCATTGCTAAGAACTTCATTTGGACAACTTTAAACTATTTTTCAAATAGTTGAAACTCAGTCAAACATTATCCTATCCTAACAAACCATACATCAATGGAAAGCTTATTTTCAGACCCTTATGACTGGTTTCGTGGTCCAGGGTCACAAATGTACTCCAATAATCTTTGTTTTATTTACAACTTTGAATAATATTTTTTGTGTTTTACATTTGATTATGCTTTCATTTGTAAAAATAAAGCACTCCCAGCTGTGATCCACACATTCTATTACTCAAAATCAGTGTATTATAAGTCTAGAGACTCCGGCTAAGTCTGTTTAAGAGATAATGTTTGGTGTTGTTTTAGGTTTTTACTCTTATATTATATAGAAAGTCTGTGTCTAAAATCATGCATGTAACATAAAACACCAAAAATATTACATGTGGCACAAAATAGACTGGATAAAAGATCACATGCATGCAGAAGAACTACACAGGAAGAATATTTAATGGCTGTGTATGAATCTGGACTTACTTTCTCTGTCTTTCCTCTGAAGGTGTCGCTGAACAGCAGCATGCTGGATGTGTACAGCACTGACCAAGGTATGACTACCCCTCACGGTGGACTGACACCCTCATTGCCCACAAAGCTCTCAGTTAAAATGGAAGTCACAGGTACGGAGCACAGAAGGGCACAGACGCCTGTCCGAGCAGGACCTGTGCTGTTAGCAAAGCCATTTCAGAAAGAAAAATGCAGTTTAGTTTGACATTAAAGAGAAATCATTTAAGGGTATCTAAACCACAAAGAGGCGACTGCAGGTTTGAGACAGTAAATTTTCCGCTGCTATTCTTGTGATTGACAAGGTCATTAGATTGAGTCCACAAAAAATAAATGAATTAATTAATTAAAAGAAAATGCATTTCTTAAACGTATCACCTTGTCTCTGTTAGCACCATATTTGACTTATTTTTATTCTTTTTTATGTATATATATATTATATAATACATACTTATAAAAATGCAGACTTACTGTTTTACAGTACACCTTATATTTATAAAACAGTTTCTAAAAGTATTATAAAAAATATATTGTATTGTATTAATGTATAACTGTATTTTACAAATTCTAAATTGCATTTTAGTACTATTTTACCAGATGAATTAGCTGTCTCAAAATTGTAATCTGTATTTAAATTTACGTTTATGCATTTGGCATACTTTATTTTTTCTTTTTTTCCCAAATTAATATTATTTCATATTATTACATTTCAATTATATGTTATAATATCTTACAATAATAAATGTTTTCATAATGAATGCACAAAAATATACCAATACTACTACTATTAAATATGTTACAATTGGTTACAATTTAAACATAGTATAATTTGTGACCCTGGACCACAAAACCAATCAATTTTTACATTTTTTGAAACTGAGATTTACAAAAAAAAAAAATAAAAAAATGTTTTGCCAAGATACAACGATTTGAAAATCTGGAATCTGAGGGTGCAAAAAAATCTAAATATTGAGAAAATAAATTTAAAGTTGTACAAATGAAGTCCTTAGCAATGCATATTACCAATCAAGAATTAAGTTTTGATATATTTACAGTAGGAAATTTACAAAATATTTTTATGGAGCATGATCTTTACTTAATATCCTAATGACTTGTAGCATAAAAGAAAATCGATTATTTTTGACCCATACATTGTATTTTTGGCTATTGCTACAAATACACCAGTGCTACTTAAGACTGGTTTTGTGGTGCCGGGTCACATTTGATTAAATATAATTAAAGTCAATATGAAAATACGATAAACTCCACTACATAAAAAGTATGCCAAATGCATTCATGTAAATGTACTTTACACAAATACAATGTCTTTTAAAGGTTTATGTAGGTAAGACTATTAAAAAAAAAAACAACACAATATAGTCTTTCATTTTAGAAATTCGGGGGGGGGGAAGAAATCCAGCACAGGCTGTAAATAGATCTAGCAAAGCAAACCCAGACGGGCTCATTCCACATGTGTTATTCCAAAAGGCCCAGGCTTTGAAAGCCAAACACAAGCCTGTATGTTTCATGTTATTATCCAGCTGTCTTATTTTAAGAGTCGGAGCACTCCGTGTTTAGCTCGCCATTGTGTTGCTCTCATTCTTCATTATTAATGCTTCAATGAGCGGAATATGGTAGCATGTATTCTTAGCATGATAGACATGGCACAATGCCTCCTTTGTGGGCGCCTTTTTTTTTATTATGAATGTCATGCATCAAGTAAAGCTAATTGATTCAGGAAATAGAAAGGATGCCTGGAGACCTCTTCACTCCAGCAGGAAAATAAGTGCATTACTGTCTTTTTCACATAAGCGTGCTGCACGGCGCTCTTGTTTGGTTACGCGCGGCTCAAATGACCTTATTGAATCAGCAGAAATGAATTGAGAAATCCAATCACGGCTCCCAATTATATAATTTGGAAGAATGTGAATATGAATGCAAAAGCATTTGGCTTCCTCCTCTTTAACCGTTCCGGGATGTCAGCAGATTGGTTAATCGTAAGGTCAGGAAGGATTAAAAGAAGCTACGCTGGTTTTCTACATTAAGACAGATCTGGTGTTGACAAGTCTGGGGTGAATGAAAACAGCTTATTCACACACAAAAAGAGGGTTTGTATTGATGTGTGGCCACATGTGACAAGTTTAACAGAGGTCAGTCTTGTTTTGGGAGTGTTAGGCAGGGGTCAGGAATCTGGAGGAAGTTGCTAAAACTAATCATATTATTAATCTGACGGCTTTCTTTCTTATTGCAGAGTTTCTACAATAACCTTCCCATTTTTCTTCTCTTACAGAACACGACACCAGAGTCCTAGCCAAAGAAAGACAGAAAAAAGACAACCACAATCTAAGTAAGATTACCAACAAAATATCTTCTTTTTAGGCAGTGATGATAGAATTTTCATTTTTGGGTGAACTATTCCTTTAAGTAACCAAATAGCTGACGGTAGCCATTGACTTCCATAGTTTTTTGGAAGTAACGGCTACCGTCAACTGTTTTGCTACCAACATTCTTCAAAATATCTTTTTTTTAGGTAATGATAATAGAATTTTCATTTTTGGGTGAACTCTCCCTTTAAGTAACCAAATAGCTGACGGTAGCCCTTGACTTCCATAGTTTTTTGGAAGTAATGGCTACCGTCAACAGTTTCACATTCTTCAAAATATCTACTTTGAAGGTAATGATGATAGAATTTTCCTTTTTTGGTAAACTATCCCTTTATGTAACCAAACAGTTGACAGCAGCCATTGACTTCCATAGTATTTATGGAGGTCAGTGAGTACTGTCAACTATTTGGTTACCAACATTCTTCAAAACATCATCTTTTTAGGTAATGATGGTACATTCTTTTTATTTTTGGGTGAACTGTCCCTTTAAGTAACCAAACAGCTGACAGTAGCCATTGACTTCCATAGTATTTATAAAAGTCAATGGCTACCGTCAACTGTTTCGCTACCAACATTCTTCAAAATATCTTCTTTTTAGGCAATGATGATAGAATATTATTTTTTGGGTGAACTGTCCCTTTAATTAACCAAACAGCTGACGGTAGCCATTGACTTCCATAGTATTTATGAAAGTCCATAGCTACCGTCAACTATTAGGTCAACAACATTCTTCAGAATATCTTCTTTTTAGGTAATGATAATAGAAGTTTCATTTTTGGGTGAACTGTCCCTTTAAGTAACCAAACAGTTGACGGTAGCCATTGACTTCCATATTTTTCTTCGGATTATCTTCCTTTTAGGTAATGATGATAGAATTTTTTGGGTGAACTGTACCTTAAAGTACAAGGTTGATACTTTTCCTAAAATCCCAAGAAACTATTGTTAACCAAAAGGAAGAAAAACTGTCTATTTTGATTATTTTATTATATTTTTGTGGTGTGCTTTGCTTTCATGGGGCTACATTGGACAACAGTCACATTACTGAAAAACGCTTGGTAGCTTTGTGATACGATAAATATCCCAAAAAATTTTGTCAAGTGGATTCTGACTAGGTCAGAGAAAATAAAGATAGTCAAGTCATTCTCAACAAAATATGATGGTTGAATATTTAATTATTTATATTTAATAATGCACCATTCATACTTTAATTTAATAAAGCATGCATTTTTTTATTAATCATTTATATTTAATATTAATATTAGGTTTGTGGTGTGTGACATGCTTTGTTCTCACAATTGCCAGTTGAAAGACGACGGCGATACAACATCAACTACAGGATCAAGGAGCTGGGAACGCTGATACCGAAGTCAAACGACCCGTAAGTCGAAATCTTCCTGGATTCACGCTATAACACTCGAGCCGAACTCTAAAAGTCTGAGCAAAGAAAGGAAAAAAAAAACAATCACGCTAGAGATAGACTCATGAAGACGGGGCAAAATGACATTGAAGTAGGGAGAAAATGACTCATTTCTCAAGGAAATACCTACAGAGCGAACAGACCCCCATCTGAATGATGAAAATGAGGTTGAAGGCAAAGTATAGACCATTTGAACCAAAGTTTAAGCACAACTGAACCCAGAGATGAAGTACAGCGCAGACAGGGAGTCCATTGCCCCGGCTTAATTGAACTTTTTATCGAATTTAAATGGAAGGCTAGCGCTGTCACCTTGCCATTAACGCAAGATAAAGGAGATTATTAGCTGCGATCAGGCCAACATCTTATTCCAAAGAAAGAGACAATTTCACGACACTTTCCTCCTTTTAAAAAGTAATGGTATCGGGAATGACTGCACTTTACTTCGGCTTCCGAAGTCCAATTTTTTTCTACCTCTTCCGACACCTATTTTTGCTCAGGGATTAATTTTACCGTACAAGGGGCCGTCGAATGGTCTTTCTGCAGACGTACTTAACTATTCCATTAAAATTCCCATTCAAAGGCAAGGTAATGTCCGAGAATGAATAATTGGCCATGTAAATCACAGTTTCTTAGTCCTGGGAAAAAAGGAGACCCTTGTGAGGCTTTTCTCTGTGTATGAAAGTTCTGCTGATGCAAAGGCGCTGTTGAGAAAGGTTATCTTTTACGTTTTCTCCGCCAGTGATATGCGCTGGAACAAAGGGACGATCCTCAAGGCCTCGGTGGAATACATTAAGTGGCTGCAGAAAGAGCAGCAGCACGCCCGTGATCTCGAGAGCCGACAGAAGAAACTAGAACAGGCCAACAGAAGACTCCTGCTACGAATCCAGGTAAAGAGACAAAAAGAACAAGAGAACGAGGAAAATGTGGCCATGAGAGAGAGCGACAACGAGATCTAGACATGAGACACAGCAGAAAAGATGGTTGTAGGAGTGAGCGACGAGGATGTAACAAAACACAGGAATGAAATTCTGAAAAAAGACGAGCTTACATTTCAAAAAAGTACAACGACTACACTGAAGCTATTTAAGACCGTAATGTCTTTATATCAGATGAAACAATTTAATTCTACAAATGGAGCATTTATCTAAAACAAGAACTAATCTAAATCGGGCTGACAGAATTGAATTATCCTTAATTTTATAATAAACACACCTAAAAAAGAAAAAAGAAATATATATATATATATAACTGAGTAAAACAACTGACAGAAATAGCTGCATTTACTTAAATACTTTCCTGTAAAAAAAAGAAAAACAAAAGGGCAAAAATTCATTTGGCGAGTCCTTTATTTAACCAGTGATTCATTTACAGTAGTTTCCGTCAACTAAAATTAGCTTCAATTTTAATTTGAGTAAGTGAAGTCAAGATGACATTTGGACTGATTTAAGAATAGGTTCAGGCCAATACTTTAGATATTATAAGTGCATAAAATATGTAAAATACTTGGTTTTATTTTCCTTTTTTAAGATGTAAATGTTATTTTCACCAACTAAAATTAAAGCCATTTTAGTCCAGTAATTGACTAAATAGAAAAAGCTGTTTGTTTAATCAGTGAGTTATTTTTAACTAGAGTAAAATTGAGTAAAATGAATAAGCGTAAAGAAGAAACATTGGCCTAAAATTGCCTAATTATATAAAAAAAAAAAAAACATGTAGTGGTTGCAGCTTAAGACCAATAGTTGTAGACCAAGATATTATAAATGTATAAAATATGTAAAATACTTGGTTTTATTTACCTTTTTTAAGATGTAAATGTCATTTTCATCTTCAAATGAAAATGAGCCATTTTAGTCCAGGTAAAATTGACTGAAACAAAAAAAAAAATTAATTGGTGAGCTGTTTATTTGACTAATTAATCATTTAATCATAAATCATTGTTAAAAAAAAATATTCTGTTCGAAATGTTTTGATATAGTAAAATGCAGTGAAAATACATTGATATACTGTTCAGTTTTGATACTCTTTGGAAATGTTGCTTCCTGCTGGAAAAAAAAGCTGTTTTAAAACTTTCTGTCACTGTATTGACAAACATAGTTTAATTAGTAGTGTCAATACAACAGCAGCTCAAACCAGACTGTATAATTGTAGCTAAAGCTTTCAACTGGTCCATTGTTGACCATCTAAACCAGCATATATTGAAAACAAAGGTATGAGAGCAGCTCCCCATGTGCTTGACAGCTAAGCGGCCTGGTCTGCGCCTGTTGATGGTTTGTAACGGCCTATCCGGCCCCGCTTTGAAACATGGCGAGCTGAGGTAATTACCTGATTAATAAATAGCAGCTACAGCTTCGTCATGAGCGGAATGGGTCTGAAATTAGATTATGAGGGCTAATAACTTTGAAGAGCCGGGCTCCTCGTCTGAATTTATGCATTACATTTCCACAGTATTGACATATTCGCGGACCGGGCGCAAGTCTTCTTCACACATGTGAAGACATCGCAATTAGCCCTCAAAGTAATTACCCCGAGGCTCCCTATCCAAAAGCTAATGCTAATAATGCCTCAATTGAGTGTCTGAAGATACCCACGTTAAGAGGCAATGCAATAGCTCATTTAAACTGTCTCCGCTATAGATAATGTGTGGGAGTAATGAAAAGAGAAAAATATGAAGCCATAGCTGTTAGTTTAGACACTTGCAAAAGTACTAGGCTATCTTGTCAACAATGTAAGTGACAAAAATGTTTTCATTATTATTATTTTTTGATGTCATCAACGATAGCAAAGTCAAAGCATGCACATCATCATTATATTTAAATAAGTTTAATTCAAAAGAAACAAGACCAGATAATAAAAAAGTATATTTTAAAATCTAAAAATTATTTTTTAAAATATGACTATTATTGTTTTTTTTTTTTTTTTAAGAAAATTACAGAATATTAATAGAACATTATGTTTGCTAGCAAGTAAATTAAACCAAATGCATTCTATTCATATGACATCAATCAGATAATTATAAATGTTTTAAAAAAAGGTAAAATATATGAATAAAATGAAATGAATAAATATGACGACGCAATTTTGACCAATTTAAGAATATTTTTGAGCAAAACTCTTTTTGCGAGAGCAAAAAAAAAAAAGGCAATGTTGAGGATATTTTTGCTAAAAACCTTCGTAATGGTAGCTTAAGGCCAAAGTTCTGGGAAAGTTAATAACTATGCGTCACACACCGTTTAGCTGCCCTATTTTAATGGGAAGCCCTGCTGGCTGGACGTTACCTCAGAATATAGCTATGTGATGAATGAGTTTTTGAAGTTGAATGCATCCCTTCATGTGTTTATGGCACATAAACTCCCTGTTGGGACTGATGAAGGCCTCAAGCCAAAAAAGGGAAGGGAGGAGACCTAATTAGAGTGTATTTTTATAGCCAGTTCATCTTTAACCCACCTGCCTGTGTGTTATCATTGACAGGAATTGGAGATCCAGGCTCGCGCTCACGGTTTGCCCAGTATGGCTGCTTCTATGGGAGCTGTTGAACTTTCATCCCACCTCCTAAAGCAACAACAGCAGCACCAGCCGGTCACACCAGCCCCTCCGAGCACCCAGGCCCCACCGCAGCCGGGCCAGCCACCCCTCTACCCTCAGGAGGACATGAGCAACCCAGAGTACACCCAACGGACACCCTTACCTGCGGCTATGATTGCGGGGAATGCTGGAGAACAGACCGACGGCTCCAACACCTTCTCTGATCCTCTCTCCCACTTCACTGACTTCTTCTGCAGCACCTTGAAAGAAGAGCACCGGCTGGACGAGATCCTGATGGACGACCCTCTCTCGCCCTTTGGGACCGACCCGCTCCTCTCCGCCGGATCGCCCGCGGCGTCCAAAGGGAGCAGCCGCAGGAGCAGCTTCAGCTCAGAGGAAGCGGATGAGCTCTGACCGTCGGGACGCTGACCTGTAACACTGTGTAACTGACCTCCCGTTTCCATTGGATTAAAAAAGATGACGAGAATCTTACTCCAATGTTGAGTCAGACACATCAAAAAAAGGGAGAATGACTGATTGATCTACTGACATGAACCTAAAAGACTGTCTATACAGCAATAACACTGGTTATGTATGATCACTGGATCACCAAATGTATATTTCTGAAACTTAATGGCATTGTTGATATGGACCAGCTTAGAGAGAAAGATCATTTTGTGCCTTATCCAAAGGAGGCTAACTTTATTACCACTGAGACCTGAAGCATTGCAGACGTTATTATACTAAGCAAAAAAACTCTAACGCATCTTTCTATATTTCATACATAATGTATTTTTCCAGAAATGTGCTGTTCATGTATTTATGTTTTAATCCCTGTATTCTTAAACATTTCTTAATCTAACATGTTACTTTTTATATATAACTCTAGGGGTGTGGGAAAACACAATAAACCCCTTTTTGATAAACTGAACACATTGTCTCACATTTCCTTCATATTCAAAGCTTCAGTCGAGCTCCTAACCATATAAAGCCTACTGTATCATATTTGATATGCAAATCTCTAAGGCCTCAAAGACCTATTGCATTACATGCTTTCTCTGATCTGTATACTTTTTTAACTGTGTAAAAGGCCTTAAAAATATAGTGCATCCAAAAATGAAAATTATCCCATGATTTATTCACCCTCAAGCCATTCTAGGTGTATATGACTTTCTTCTTTCAGATGAATACAATCGGAATTATATTACAAAACATCCTGGCTCTTCCAAGCTTAATAATGGCAGTGAATGGGTTTTGATATTTTGAAGTCTAATAAAGTGCATTCATCTATCATAAAAAGTACTCCACATGGCTCTGGAGGGTTAATACAGGCCTTCTGAAGTGAATCGATGCCTTATTCATCACTTCTCACCGGAGCTTATGCAACGCCTACATCCTATGTCAGCAGAAGATAGATGTTACAGTTCATAAAGTTTTAAATATGGATACTTTTCTTACACAAATGCATCAGTTCACATCAGAAGGCCTTTATTAACCCCCTGGAGCTGTGTGGAGTACTTCTTATGATGGATGGATGCACTTTTTTGGGCTTCAAAATTTCAACACCCATTCACTGCCATCATAAAGCTGGCAAGAGCCAGAACAATTTTTAATGTAACTCTGATTGTATTCGTCTGAAAGAAGAAAGTCATACACATCTGAAATGGCTAGAAGATGAGTAAATCATTTTTGGGTAAACTGTCCCTTTAATATAGTTCTAAAAACATCCTCCTTCAGGTCAGGGACACGTGTACAAGTAAACATGCTTTTATATTGTTAGCAATATTTCAAGATGAAGCAACTCAGGTTTACTTGATTATTCTGATCATAAAACTAAGCACTTAAATATAATCTTAAGACAACATATGTGACCCTGGACCACAAAACCAGTCTGTAGTAGCAGGGGTTTATTTGTAGCAATAGCTAACAATATATTGTATGGGTCAAAATTGTTTTTTTATGCCAAACATAATTAGGATATTAAGTAAAGATCATGTTTCATTAAGATATTTTGTAAATGTCCTACCATAAATATATCAAAACTTAGTAATATGCATTGCTAAGAACTTAATTTGGACAACTTTAAAGGTGATTTTCTCAATATTTTGATTTTTTTTTTTTTTGCACCCTCAGGTTCCAGATTTTCAAATAGTTGCATTTCGGATAAATATTGTCACATCCTAACAAATCATACATCAATGGAAAGCTTATATATATATATATATATATATATATATATATATATATATATATATCTACTAATGTCTCAAAAATTGACCCTTATGACTGGTTTTGTGGTCCAGGTTCACATATTACAGCACAAAATTGCATATTTTACTCAGTTTGGGCCTCTGAATAATATTTAAGCTGTATGTATGAGCTCCATATCATATTATCCACCTTATTCTTCAACGCGGAAGTAAGCCTATGGGCGAGACTTCAGGTTTGTTAGCCGCTTTAGGGAAATAACAAGAAGAAAAACAACGTGCAGTAAATGTTAAAACTGTTTGCACTACAAACCAGTGCGTTCATAATTGAGATAATACATTAAAATAATATGGCAAGACATCAATGTGCAAAATTAAGCAGCAAAACAAGCTGTTTTGTACAGCTAAACATGGATGGACATGGATGAGACTGGAAGCCAGACCCATATAATTTACTTTTATGGGAAAAATAAGGTGGATATGAGCCATTATTATGTTCTGGATTCTCAAAACATTATGAAGAACAAAATTTAATCTTTTACTCACCCTCATGTAGTTCCAAACATTTATGACTTTCTTCTGAAAAACACACACACACACAAAAAGAAAGATTTTGAAGCATGTTGGTAACTAAACTGTTTTGGTGACCAAAAAACAAACACACAGTCTTTTTTTCACAGTTCAGATTGTGGCTCCCTGCCGAGTGATGATGACACCGATGAGAGCACGGCCCGTCTGAAGTACCGCCCACTGGGAGACTGACAGTCTGAGTGACGTGTTGATTGACAACTGATGAGGATGACCTCCAACCGCAGGCCACTAATGACTCTCAAACCTCTAATTATACGCTAACGGTCTTCTGAACAAAACCCATCTGCAGCAGAAGTTTACCACAGAACAGTCATGATCAAAATCACACGAGACTCCGAATCCCAAACGAGTTGAGTTCTGCTGCATATACAAACACTAACGATCATAAATAGTTAGCAACAACATGTAACACAGCTGCTCTGAGCCTCTTATGAGTCAAGTTGATTTAAAGTTTTATTTTGCACTTGCCCAGAATAGGCAGCCTTCTAAAGAAACATTTCATTAGCAGATATTATTTAACCAAAATCGAAAATGAAATAACACATTAATAATACAACAAACACGAGCATGCTGAAAAAAACACGTCAATGCATTTCGGCAGATAGCCCGTGTTCATCAAAGCCGGGCTAAATTAATGTTTGAGAATGTTATTAGCTTATATGTTTCTCTGTAATGAAATCGAAAAAGCTTCGACTTGCATCTCCGCCACAGACGGAAAATAAAATTGAACTGCCACATCATTATCAAGCTCTGATACTCCAACTACAAAGTGCTGAGTGATGTTTACGCTTAATTGGCCAGAGCAATTACCCAAAGTAAATATGGATTTTCATTAAATTACAAACATGGACGAGGCCTCGTGGAAATCATTTCCTATTTTCTTTTGCTCAGCCACTTCCAAGCCATTTTTCCTCCGCAAATATAGGCCTTTGATTTATTTCAACATGGATAAAAGAATTGAGAAAGGAACAAATATTATGTTCAATGCAAAAAAGCAATCACACTATACGCTACGGTCCGATTAAAGATCTACACTTTTTGTAGTCAGATGAGACGGTGTACTGAAAAATATTTGGTGGAGGACTGCACTTTGAAACTATTACCATTTCCACAAATTGTTAGTAAAATTTATCAAATAATTACAAAGAAACCCTTACAACTTTGAGTGTAGATTTTTACATTTTCTGAAGACTGTGTGAAATGTGCATATGCAATACTATGTGCCATAATGCAAGGGCTATGGCGTTTTTTTGTATCACTACATGGTTTCTTACTGGCCCAGATCACGAAAGTCTACCTTAAATTCTCTGCGATATTCAAGTCTCTAGTTACAACTGGAGTGCATCCCTTAATGCAACTCTATGGGATTTTTTTTACTGGTTAAATGGTCTTAGTTACATGTACAAAAATCATTACATAATTAAGGTTAGGGGTCTGTTCAAATCTCACCATTAATAATTAGAGCTATTGTTTTTGTTTAAAAAAAAAAAAATCCAACATCAAAGATATTTAAAATGCATTCATACTAAACACACACAGCAATGCATTATGCAACAGAAACTTGACTATATCCTCTATTTTCAATCATCTTCAACCACATGTTGAATCCCAGAAAATACAGTGTTGTTACCTGTTCTGAGCTGAATTTGTCGCCGCTGTCCTGCGTGTCACCAGCAGATGGTGGTAATAGACTGGGATCCTTGTGTGTGCCACACGGTCTGATCTTTCACAGGATGAGAATATGTTTCAAAACAACCTCTGGATTGTGCTTCAGTCAGCTTTTGGTGTCTATAAATCTCGGAGACAAAAGAAAATGGGAGATTCTTGTTGGGAAAATATACAGCTTTGCATCTTAGATTTGCAAAAGCGTCAGATGTTATTTGTGTGAGACTCTATAAATTAGTCTGATCATTCCTATCATTTGAACAAAAAATATCTCATGCTTACCAGGTGGAGAGGTCAGTTTCATTGTTAGGCACTGCTAATGATTTCATTTTGGAAATGCCACACAAACACAGCATATACCCTGAGAGACAAAAAATGTTTGATTATTTAATGATTATAAATATAAAGAGAGAGAGAAAAAATTTATTATATATATATATATATATATATAACAGTGCATGTAAAACATTAAATAAGTTTAATTTATTTATATAGCACATTTAAAAATTAGGAGCTGTCCAAAGTGCTGCACAGAGAAATAGAATTAAATTAATTACCATAAAAAAGTTATTTTAACAATCTTTAAGTTATTTTTTTACAATTTATATTGTGTATATATTATTAAATAAAATTAACTAAATAAATAATTATATAATATCAGGAAAAAATAACAATTGGCATTGCAACTAGGGTTATTTTAGTTAACTAAAACATTAAAAAATATTTTGTTTTTTGAAATTTGTTTTAAAAAATATTTTATTATATTTATTATATTTTATATAATAAATTTGATAAAAAATAGTTGCCAAAGCATTTGTCATTTTCATTGATGTACTAAAATAACTAAAACTGAAATAATAATGAATACAAAATGATACAGAAACAACAAAATTACTTTAAATGAAATGTAAAAATATAAATAAAAATAAAAAACTCAAAATGTTATGAAAAACACATAATTGTTTCTCAATTATAGTACAATGACACTGATTGTAATACACTAAAATAAAATTATTAACTTCAAAATGTTATTTTTGACAGTAACTTATACTCTGCAAAATTTGCTGCGATGCCACTTAAAATAATTTTTAACAATTAAAAGCTTTTGCTCCTTTCTGGACATTATTGTTTTCAACATCTTAGAGATATTTTTTTTTCTTTTATGTTGCAACACATTTTATTGTATTTGCATATTTTGTTTTCTAATGTTTTCTGTTCAAAATAAAAATAAAAAAGGGGGAAAAAAGAAAGAAAATGAACTATTTATACAAACACTGACAGGTACTACATAAAGTAAATGTCCATATTACACTATTGCATGTAAATATAATTCATTAGAACAGAATGTTCTAATTAAACTGTGCTTAATTTTGTGCCCAATCAGACCACAAGGCTCGTACTGATACGAGGTGATGGTATCGTCCCCAGGTGAACCCCACACTGACCAGACTTTGCCACATCACTACACAGCCTTCCCATAATCCTCTGGGGCCGAGCCTCCATTTTGTGTTTATAGGACCACACCCAGCAGTATTTCACAAAGTCCCACATCACTGGCCGGAGAGCGCCGAATTAACGACGAAGCACAAAGAGATGAAAAGCCTCCAGCTGGGGCAGCGCTATAAAACCCCTGAATGTGATT
Organism: Labeo catla; assembly: GCA_012976165.1. Lineage (NCBI taxonomy): Eukaryota > Metazoa > Chordata > Actinopteri > Cypriniformes > Cyprinidae > Labeo > Labeo catla. The sequence continues at coordinate 696,295 of VONZ01000334.1, read as the reverse complement.
TCCAGAGATCGAATGAATTGAACCAGATGCCAAAACATAACTTCAAACAAATTGACTTCCAATTATTTAGACGCACACTTCCAGATGTGCCGCAGATGCAGACGGAGAGAGCAAAGGTATCTCGGGCCCGCGCTGCGCTTTATTCCACAATAAAGATGGGGTACGGTGGAGTGTGTTTTAAATCACTCGGATCAGGGCAGGATGTTGAGACGGCTCGTGCGGATGTGGAGACGAGAGTGTGTCATTAGGACAAAGTGAACTGACAGAGTTCCAGACAGCCATTAATGGACAAGATCATTTACAGAGAGAGAGAGAGAGTTTTGGAGGTGCTGGAGAACAGTCATCTAGCAAAGACATTTCTTTAATGCTAATTTGCCTCCTGCCAAACCTTCATTCTGGAAATGAAATCACAAGGAATCAGAGGGAAACTCGCTGCTCTGCTTTTCTAATGCATATACATGAGTGCATATTAATTCACAGGTTTACTTACATTTACTAGCACATGTGTGACGTAAATGCACTGAGACTCTGGCGTACACATGTTCCTTTTGCAAATATACCACAATGAATCGTTTCTGAAAGCACCATAAATAGCACGGATCATTCAATGCATGGATGTCAGAGGCTGATGTAGACACAGATATCTGGAAACCAGAGCCACTACTATGCAACTATAAAATTTAAACATTATATGTATATACTTATACTTATAATAACGTGAGAGTGAGAGAGAATCTTCTGTCATAATTATTGTCATGATATAAAGTAATTACTATTTAATAACGAATTATGCACACGCTCTCGCTCTATGAAACTGTATGTGAAAGCATTAACAAATAAACATGATTAACAAGATTTAAAAAAAACAGTTCCTTGTCAATCATAATCAGCATGCGGAAAAATGTTAGAATAAACAAGATTAACATGATTTACTGTTTGTAATCATACTAATCATTATTCAAAAAGTTGTAAGTATTATAATATTAACAAATTATCATTAGAAAAAAATATTTTCGTGATTATTAAATAAATAATGGTATAAAATTAAACAAAAACAGAGTGTGTAGATATACGTATGATTAAACATGATTAACATAAATTAAAAAATAGTTTAAAAATTTCTGTTATAATCCCTGTCATACTCATAATTATAGTAATCATTATTTAAACGATTAACAAATATTAATTAACATGATAACTTTTTTTTATTTTCTGTTATAATATCACTAATCATTATTAAAAGTTGCATGTATTATAAGATTAACAAATAATAACAAAATATACTTATTAATTAATAATAATTATTATTGAATAAATAATGCCATACAATTAGACAAAAACCGTGTGTGTTTATATAATATTACAAATAGATTAAATAAATTGAATAAACACACACTAGATATTAACTCCTAAAAATGAATTAAATAAATTGAATAAATAATGGTATAAAGTTAAGTTAAAAACTAAAATAAACTAAAATAAATAGAATAAATATTTCTATAAAATTAGACAAAAACAAAACAAAAAATTACACACAACCACACACACACACTAAATAATAAATACTACAAATAAACCAAATAAATAATTGTATAAAATGAAGTTAAAACCTAAAATAAATTGAATGAATGGTACAAAATGAGACAAAAGAGTGTATACACACACACACACACACTAAATAGTAAATACTACAAATAAATGTAATAAATAATGGTATAAAATAAAGTTAAAAACTAAAATAAATAAGTTGTATAACATTTATACAGTGTGTGTATTAAATACTACAAATAAATTGAATAATGGTATCAAATTAAGTTAAAACCTGAAATGAATTGAATAAATGGTATAAAATTTTAAATACTACAAATAAATTGAATAAAGAATGGTATAAAATTAAGTTAAAAACTAAAATAGATTGAATAAATGGTATAAATTAGACAAAAACTTTGTATACACACAATTTTAAATACTACAAATAAATTGAATAAATAATGGTATAAAATTAGACAGAAACTGTGTATACACACACACACACAAACACACTGAATATTAAATACTACAAATAAATTGAATAAATAATGGTATAAAATTAGACAGAAACTGTGTATACACACACACACACAAACACACTGAATATTAAATACTACAAATAAATTGAATAAATAATGGTATAAAATGAAGTTAGTGTGGCATTGTGATAAAAAAAGTGATTAATTTAATGTTAATTTGTAGAAATGTATAGTAACTTATTCTCACAGAATCTGACGGGACTGCAGAAATGACAGAAATTGTTTACAATCCTTTGATAAGGCTGTTGAAAATTGTACAAATCAGCTGAGCAGACACTAAAAAAACGCAAATATCAGCTAATTGGCCAATTAATACACTGTTTTATCAATAAACAATTTAAAAATATGACTGTTAATGTACATTAAGTTTACTGGACAGTCAAAATAAGCCACATCTGATAGTGAGCGATATCCGTCCCAGCGCTGTCAGATATCCCGTGGCCCTGTGGGAGCCCTGTATATTTTCTTTATGCTTAATATCTATAATTGACCAGTGCAAAGTGCAAAGCGCTCATTCGATTATAAGCAGTAACAGTGTGTTTGGGGAGGCCGAGCAGGGAATTCTGGGAATTCTGAAAGAGTCCACAGGGGCTCTTTAATTCGAGACCCCGTGCTGGACTATGCTAATCCACCGGCGGGCCGTCAGTCTCTCCTCATAACCTCTGATAATCTGAGTGACCTTGGCGGGGCGGCGGACGGCACCTGTGATTGATTTGTAATTCAAAATGAGAGCGACAGGTCTGGCGGCACGGGCCGCGTATCCAGAGCCCTCTCCTTCCTAAACACTGCAGGGAAATCAAGAAAATAACATAAGCGGGAGTGAGATATTAATCCTGGATACATTGCCGCCATCACTCTGAGGTGTTGGACTGTGTGTGTGTGTGTGTGAATGAAGTAAGAGTGTGTGTTCATACAGCGGTGTTGGGTTTCCGAGACTCGTTATCACGCCGGGATAATTGGCGCTGTGTGGGTCGGCCCGTTTGACCAGGACTTTGTGCATTATTCATCTCCAGGCTTGCAGCGGGCCGTCGCCACGCCCTTTAGAGAGAGACTTATTTATTATTAATGGATAATTGTTTATTAAATGCAGAGGCTTGACCCTATTATGCCTATTACAGCCTGTGCAGTATACACTCGCCGTTTGACCTACTCCAAAGATGTGATACGGGGCCTACAGCTGCGGGACAGGAGGGAGGCGTGGGGCGACATGCTGATGAAGAGGATGATAGGGAATGAGGAAGAAAGCGCACTAACAGGTGCAGGGTCAAAAGGGAGGCAGGGTTACATATTTATGACGGAGTTAATGCTGCTTTCGAGGGTCATGCGCTTAACTTCGGATGGCAGGAGGGTTGGGACATCATTTTTTAGCCTAAACACTCAATTATAAAATATGAATATGTTTTTATTTTCCCAGAAAAAAAGTATGCATTTATATCGTAACGTTTGGACATTTGCAATGGAAAAACTGCTGTTACAATACTGGAAAACACAAAACAATAATAGCATAAATATATATAAAAATAATATAATAATATAATTAAATATATATAAAAATAAATAAATATAAAAATCATTTTTATATCCAAATAAATAAATAAATAAACAAACACACACAAATACTAAATGCTAAAAATAAATGACTTGAAATTGAAAAAAAAAATAATAATCAGCAAAAATGTATATGATGGGAGAAACAACAGATATTGTTTATAATCTTTAGATTTTTAAATAAATATAAAATATAATAAATATAAAAATAATTTTATATACAAATAATGGAATACAAATACAAATATTAGAATAAAAATATGAATATGAAATAAAATATTAATAAAATAATGTTAAAATAGATATAAAAATGTAATTCAAACAATGTTTTTCTCATGAAGTAGTGAAAACATTAATACTACAATAACAAAATACAATATTAATATTAATATTAAATACAATATTAATAAAATGTTTAAAAGAATATGAATGTCATTTAAACGATGTTATTCTCACAAAATACTTAAAGCACTAATATTACAATAATAAATTATAAAAATATAAATATTGAATGCTATAATAAACACAAAACTAATATTATTTATTACATATAAATTACATATTATTTCAAAATAATACTTAAATAATACAAAAAATAAATAATATAAATATGAAATAATAACAAATTATAATTCTACAATAATAGAATACAATAAAAATATTAATATTACATGCAATATTAGTAAAATAATGTTAAAAATGATAATATTCTCTTAAAATAGTGAAAACATTAATGCTACAATAATAAAATATAATAAAAACATAAATATTGAATGCTATAATAACTAACACAAAAATAAATACCATATTTCAAAATAATACTTAAATAATAATAAATAATATTAATATTAACTACAATAACAATAAAAATATAATACTAAAATACAATACAAATATGAATACTGAATGCTAATAATTAATACAAAAAATAATGTTATTATATATAAACTGCATATTAATAATATTATTATTATGTCAAAATAATACACACACATTATTAGACTATTATTATTAGATTATTACATAATAATACTAAACCAGTAAACCCCCAAAAATTAGTAGAGGTATTATTATTATTATTACTACACTGTATATAAATCCCTTCAATGAATGTAATAAGTGACTTGTTTTATTTTCAATATATTTAATTTGTATTTTTGCATATTGTAGGTGTGGTCATGGGTAAAGGCTGTCGTTTTTTTTCTTGCACAGCAACTTAATATAACTGTAAAAATTATAATTTAATTACACGTTTTAATTGTTCTTTGTATGGGTCACTTTAATTCCTTTCAGCTATAATTGTTTCATTCTAATTAAAGGAAAAGTCGCTTAAAATTGTCGTTCAAACAGGTCACGGTTTGAGTATGTATCAGGAGACCGGATCTGTTTAGTGTGTGTGATATTTTTACACACTATTCAGGGAACAGGTGCCACTAGAGGTCAGCGTTGCAGCAGAATTCACGGATCCGAGCGGCGACTGAACGCCACCCTACAACCCATAACATTTCAAAACAACTCATGCAACCACACACAACCGCGCTGATTGTTTTAATTTAACACAGATTAAAGCAGCACCAAAAGCAATCACTAAAAGCTTAAAATAATTCTTACAAACATGAACATGGGTATTTGACTCTGAGGAAAATTACTGACATCCCAGGAGGAATTTGATGGAAGTACTCGAGAGCATATGAGAAAAAAGAAATTATTTCATTCTTATCAGTATAAATAGAATAAAAAGGCAGTTACGCGGAGAACACATTTTCCATTTGCCTTTTAGTCAGCAAACATACTTTTACAATTTATATAAATCTGCGACAGTGTACGTTCAGTAAAATATCTGCCAAGGACTTCAATAACACCCAGGAGTGTGACAGAAATTAAACAGCCTTATTAGAATTTACACGTGTTGAAGAAAACATGAGAGACTGTGTGGGAGAAACCACATATGGATCCAGAGAGAAATCGGAGCGCGAGTGTTTAATTGTGCTCGAGCGTTGCTTTACTTTTTGTCTTTCGCTGCAGTGAACGACAGATTTACTCGACCTGACTTGTGATGTGCTATTAGCAGATTCACATATTGCTTGATAAAATCAATTCAAGCTCGTATTTGGTAAAAAGGACTAAAATATTGTAGAAGGTGTTACAATCAGAAGGTGGGATGTTATTTCTTTCCTTCTGTTGTGCTGGAAGGTGATTATCATGAAGTGTGAGGTGTAGGGATGGAGAATTTGTGTGGAAGAAATGACACTTCTGAGGAGCGTTTCGAATCAAACACCCTCAATTTTTTGCCTGATGAAAGGAGGATGAATAGGAACTGGAATTAGAAGGATAACAGTCCAAATAAATCCTCACCTGAAATGCAATGTTATTTTTTTAAAAATGTGTATTTTTGGTAAATAATGATAAAGCAAAACACAAAAATAGCCATTCTCCAACTCTATATACATAATAACAATAATAAGGCTATTAAAATCTCTCTATATAAAAATCCATAATGAAATTTTAAATAAATAATTAAAGATAGATATTCTCCAACTCTATGTACATATACAAAATAAAAAATCATTACTGAAAGTCTAAATATAACACTAAATGTAGATATGTAAAGTCTTTAAAAAAAATAAAAATAATAATAATAATAATAATAGTTACAGACCATTAAAATCTTCCTATATAAAAATCCATAATGAAAATCTAATAAATAAACAAACAAATAAATGTGGATATTTTCCAACTCTACAAACATATACAAAATAATAACAATAAAAATAAAAAAAATACATATATTTTATATATTTATAAAATATATATTTAAAAAATGTATATATGAAACATATATAAATATATTTTAGACTGTTGTTGTTTTAATAAAAATACTAATTAATAATAATAATAATAATAAAAAGATCTACAGACCATTAAAATCTTTCTTTATAAAAATCCGTATTGTAAAGCTAAAACAAATAAATAAATAAATAAATAAATAAACAAATGTAGAAATACTCTACCTCTCTACACATATACAAAATAAGCAATATATACAAGAAAATGAAGAAAAATAAAATATATATACCACTTTTATATTTTAGTCTGCTGCTGTTTTAATAATAATAATAATTATAATAATAACACGATAACATGATAATAATATGAAATAAAATACTGTAAGATTGGTTGAATGCCACCTAAATAATATGTAATATAAAAATCCATAATAAATATTTAAATAAAAAATTAAAAGATAGATATTCTCCAACTGTATATACACATACACAAAATAAAAAATCATTATTGAAAATCTAAATAAAACTAAATGTAGATATTTTTCAACTGTTAATAATAATAATAATAGATATACAGACCATTAAATTCTCTCTATATAAAAATAAAAAAAAAAAAACCTAAAAAAAGATAAAAATATATATTCTCTAACTCTATACACATATACAATATAATAATAACAATAAGACGAAATAATAATAAACTTAATACCAATGTTATATTTTAGACTTTGGTTAATAATAATAATATTATTAAGTAAAATACTAAGATTAGATGTATGACACCTAAACGAGATGAAATGTTCTAATATTAAATAAATACAATCGGTGTAGATTTAGTAAATCTCTCAAATCCTTATCATTTATGAATGTGTTCAAAAAGAGCACTTGATAGCTGTGTGAAGCAGCTCTGTGTATCTGTTACAGTAAGCAGCTTCAGTAAATAACAGCAGCGGCTCAGACGCATCTAATACGATGTGTTGTGGATTAGCCCGGCTCAATCAGAGACGCGTTATGAGACAAACGCAACAGCCGTCCGGCAAACGCGGCACGCAGGATCCCTCTGAAATAAAGAACAAATGAGAGATAATTATGGCCGAAGGAACAGAGGCGGGGGGTTGGTTACGCTCACATGCAAATGCTGCTTTGTTGCTCGCCGAGCATCCTAATACCCTGAGAGTCAAATACCTTCCTTTTTTTTTCCACATTATGGAATTTGTCATGTTCAGTTGGAGCTGTCATATTCAAAACTGTGTGCGCTAATGTGTGTAATCTGCTTTGCAACACATCAATTATGATGGATATTCCTCTAGCGGAGGTTTTTCTCTTTTTTTTCTTCCTTGCGTTGCTCTCGGTAATCACTCCACACTTATTAGGAAGCCTGTTTGGTAAATAATGATCTCCACTGAAGGATGCTAAACGCAAGTGTGCGGTTGACGGAGTGTAAGTGGGGAAGTAAACGTTGCAGGAGGGAATGGGTGTTTATATATATATTAGTGCCTCTATTTATTTGCACATAAAAATTTCCATGTGCGCATATATCAAAATTTTATTGCAAGTTTTTCTTTTTTTCTTTTTAACAATTACTTTTTACGAAGGAACTGTGCTGTATAGCTGTACATATACACCTACCCAGAATGCCTTGCTCAACGTCCACCCACCTACAGCTGAGTACCACTGCTTTTGTATTTGTGCCATTTTTTTTTACAGCAACAGTTTTTTATAATTTTAACACTTCTTTACAATTTTGAGTCACAAGATGGTCCAGTTAATGTAAATAACATGTAGAAGTGAAATGCATGTGCAAAATAAACTCTACTGTAACACTTAAGGTTCATTGTTTAACATTAGTTAACTACATTAGTTAACACAAACTAAGAATGACTAATACTACAGCATTTACTGATCTTAATGCTAATTTCAGCATTTACTAATGCATTATTAAAATCAGAAGTTGTGTTTGTTAACAATGAACAACTGTATTTTTATTAACTAACATTAACAAAGATTAAACAGTGTAATAAACGTATTGTGCATTGTTCGTTCATGTTAGTTAATACATTAACTAATGTTAACAATTTACACCTTATTGTAAAGTGTTACCAATAAATACAAAAAATATAAACAAATAAAAAAAATAATTAAAATTTCAGGATAACATATATATAGCACAAATTTGTAACTATATATATTTATATAAATACTAAAAATGAAAAACACCAAACTAAATTATTATAACGAACTAAAATTAAAAATGAAAGGGGTTTCAGGGTTGCCAGGTTTTCACAACAAAACCTGCTACTCAAAACTAACCCAGTCGCATTTTGGAGAGGGTCCCCTGGAGAAAGTCACATTCCGGGGGCTAAAATATGTGTTTTAGGTGGGGTTTCCCTGGTAAAATTCGCATTGCAAGGCCTAAATATCACATTATTGGGGTTGCTTCAACCTGCAACAGTGTAAAAGTAGCCCAAATCCGCAGGAAAAATGCAGACTTGGCAACACTGTCTATAATGTCCCACTACAAATGTCAGAAAAAAAAAAGTACAAAAATGTCACTTTTGTGCACAAGGTACAAGGTCTTTGTATCTTATTTATCCCTAAATGGCAGACATTACTACTTTAAAAGTACATATTAGTACCTAAAGTGTACTGTATACATGACAATTCAGTTTCCCAATAATCTAGCCAAAAACCACAGTACATCATTTAGTATCATGGTGTTACTATCACTGTACCATATATACTGTGTGTAGCAATACATATGTTTATATAAATACTAAAAATGACAAAACACAAAGCTAAATTATGAAAACTTTAACTAAAATTAAAATGAAAGGGGTTTCAGCGTTGCCAGGTTTTCACAACAAAATCCACTCAATACAACTCAAAACTAGCCCAATCATGTTCCCGGGGGTAAAATCTGTGCTTTAGGTGGGGTTTCCCTGGTAAAATTTGCATTGCAAGGGCCAAATATCTTATTGGGGTCGCTTCAACCCGCAGATGTGAAAAAACGACGTGCGGCATCAGTGTAAAAGTAGCCCTATCCATCTATCCTTTCAAAAAAACATATCACACACAAAAAAAATCACCTAATATATGTTTCTTAACTGCATACCACTCCAAAAATGGCAGACGAAGACGAAGAAAAGAGGAAAAAATCATTGTGTGAGAGAGAGTGTGTGTGAGAGAGAGAGAGAGTTGTAATCCCTCCATCAGCCTTCAGCGTAGAGGTGATAAAAGTTCTTAAAACCAGCGTGGCCCCTTTTACCACACAACAAAGGCCTGTTTGTTCACCGATACACCTGACACTGTGACTCTTCCAGTGGTGGGCAGTAACGAAGTAGCTGTACTTCGTTACTGTACTTAAGTACATTTTTCAAGTATCTGTACTTTACTGGAGTAGTTTTATTTTGAGTAACTTTCACTTTTACTTCACTACATTCCAAAGCGTAAGATCGTACTTTTTACTTCACTACATTTCATAAAACATATCGTTACTCCTTATAATATATCACGTGCTCTGAGACGTACAAGCGGTGTCTGATTCATGAATAAACTGATTCTTTTCAATGAACCTGTTAAATTGATTCGCCAATCGCACCAAACGATTCATTCACGAATTGGAATGATCCGATTGCAGCTGTTCTCGAGTCGACAACCCATTGATTTAAATGATCCGTTTAGAGCGAGTCTCCAGTCAACTGAATTCACAAGTAAGAACTGGGAGATCTTGTGCACGCGCGACTGATGCTGCGAAAAGTAGGTTACTAATGTTGAATTTTAGGATTAATTATTATAACTGAAAATCATATTTAGGTCAAAGCTGTCCGTTGTTTGTGAATTACATCTGCTGTAAACGGTGATCTGTTTAAGCGCACTGAAATGCTTGAATTCAGACACATCAAAAACGAAAAATTTAAATAACAGCTTAAATAAAATAACTCCTGCACGTTCATATTCCTCGCTGATGTAACGTTAGCAGTTGTATTAAAATGCTACGCGACGTCTGTTTTTATATTGTTTAGCAACCGTATAATGTTTTATACTGTTTGGATCAGCTAGAGTAGACAGATATGAATGTTTATTCATAACCATACTGAAAATAAGTAAATATTGTTAGCTGATGCTAACTGTCTAGCTGCTTGCTGGTGCTAAATTGAGATAATTTTTAGATACAAAGTCCACATATTTTTATTTAACCACATGGATAGATTACATCTGAGAGAAAAAAAAAGGATGTCATGCTCAGAACATGGTAACTACAATAATTATCAAAGTGGGAAGTGAGGCCCTCTGGGGGCATTGGGCCAGGGGTGTTTTTACACAGATAATATTTGAAAGGAAAAAATCACTATGAAAATATAATTACATTTTCCTTAAAATGTTCTTGCTAACTTCAGGCCTTATTCTCATGTCATATATAACTGTGACGTTATGCAAAACAAGCTTTAAAACTTTTTTCTTACTGGTTAAAAATTTGATGGTCAAATCTGTTTTCTCTCAGGTACATCAACAACAAAAATGTATTTTTTGGGAAAATCCCAGGTATTTTGAGCAGTAGGATTCTAAAAAAAATATGTGCTAATATAAAATTAAATTAAGTAGCCTATATAAAATTGCAAAATAAATCTATCAGTACTTTTTTACTTAAGTACATAAAAAATCGGGTACTTTTGTACTTTCACTCGAGTAAAATTGAAAGAGAAGCACTTTTACTTTTACTGGAGTAATATTTTATTATACGTATCTGTACTTTTACTCAAGTACTCAACTTGTGTACTTCGTCCACCCCTGGACTCTTCACAAATAAACACACTTCAGTGAGGCCTCACCTCTCGCTCTGACCCTTTTCTGCCTGTTTCCCCTGCAGAGCTCCGTGAAGGGATGAAGAGAGGCTGCAGTCGCTGCTCTGAGCTCAGGGCCGCTGGGAATCGAGGCCAGTCACATGTGAGACGCCACACACCTCTGCGCAAATGTGATGTGATGATGGAAATCTGCCCGCTGTGAGCTTCCTGTACAGCTGAAGAGACCTTAAAAAAGACGTCAAAAATATATAAAATGCATATATTATTTCATTATTCAAATCAAGAAGTAATTAAATGTCATTATTTTTCTGCTTTCTTAAACTCTGCTGTAACCTCCTTTATAAAGTAATAATACATTCAGTCAATTAAAATACAATTAGCAATAAAACAAGATATAGAGTTCATATTTTTTTATTTATTTTTATTTTTTGGAAATGTACCTTGGTTTAAGTACTCAAAAATAAGTACCCTTTTTTTTTTTTAATAAACATTTAAGTTATTAAATTATAAGAATGTAAAAGGGTCATGTGACTGGTCACCATTTATTTTACGTTTTCCTAATCTTTCTGCTTTCATTTTAAATGGTCCCGCTGTGTGACGAATGAATATTTAAAAAGTACAAATATTCCATGTAGTTTCTTAATTAATCTGAGGTCATAAAGTTGGAGAATTATAATTATATAATAATTAGCATAACGCTGTTTAACATGGTTTTGGAAGGGCTATAATCAGGGTTGCCAGGTTTTCACAACAAAACTCACCAAACTGCTATTCAAAACTAGCCCAGCTGTTTTTTGGAGGGGTTCCCTGGTAAAATTAAAATTGCAGGTGCTAAATATCACATTATTAGGGTCACTTTAAGTCGCGGACATGAAAAACAATCTGCGGTACATGTGTAAATGTAGCTCAATTCCATGGGAAAACCACAGACTTGGCAACACTGTCTCACTGCACTCTCAGGAAAAAAGGTACAAAAATGTCACTTTAGCTAAAAGGTACATCTTTGTATCTTATTTACCCCTAAGTGGTATATATTAGTACTTTGAAAGTACGTATTAGTACCTAAAGTGTACATACTGTATACACGACAATTCAATTTCCCAATAATCTACCGAAATACCACAGTACACCTTTCAGTATCATGGTATTGCTATCACTGTACCATGGTACCACCATATTTTTTTTTTTTTTTTTGAAGAAAACCACATATTTGATCCTGGACCACAAAACCAGTCTTAAGGGTAAATTTTTTGAAACTGAAATTTATACATCATCTAAAAGCTGAATAAATAAGCTTCCCATTGATTGAAAATCTGAAATCTGAGGGTGCAAAAATTTTTTTTCAACAATATTGAGAAAATTGCCTTTAAAGTTGTCCAAATGAAGTTCTTAGCAATGCAAATTACTAATCAAAAATTAAGCTTTGATATATTTACAGTAAAAAAAAAAAAACACCAAAATATCTTCATGGAACATGATCTTTACTTAATATCCTAATGATTTATGGCATCAAAGAAAAATCATTTTGACCCAAAGACTGGTTTTGTGGTCCAGGGTCACATATGATAGAACAGAAAAACATTCTGACAGTAGATTATCTTTTATGGCTGTTCTGTATTTGGTGTTGTAGAAATGAGGCTCTCCATCTCCTTCCTTACTTGGCGCTGTAACCTGGATCAGTGCTGGCAGTGTAAAGCAACTGAATGATGGATATCTGAACTCCAGAGCAGAGAAACTCTAGAGCTCTGAATTGATCACAGTCAGATAGGATAGTTATTAAAAAAAAACAGCCTCACAGGAATGGCTGTGGTGAATAAAGCAAGTCCAAGCAGATTGGCACGTCTTCATTTCTTTCAGATCTGTAACTTGAGAAGAAGCATTTAAAACTGATTTAATGCGCAGCACATACCGTGGCTCCAATAACTATTCGAAAATGTAAGGCACACCTTAAAAGGTCTGAAAATCATTGCGTTACTTTACAAAATATGAAACCCAATGCAATTTATTTAACCTTTATGTTGTGTTCTGGTCAGTTTGACCCAGAGCAGATTTTCTATTTTCTTCAAAATGCTATTTAACATTATGGCATTGAACTAAAGCCTACTGACTTTACGCACACACAAGATATAACAACTTCCTCCTAAAAAAATTATCGTTTTTGTACTTTTTAAAGATTTCCCCCCTTGCTTGTTACACTGAAGGCATTCCCAATCAAAAATGACAAGCCTACAAAAAACCTCTGAAAAATTCTTTATTATGCTATATTATCACCAAATATTAGATTTAATCTTTTTATCAACTTGTATTTTTTTCAATTAGTACAGGTTTTGTTATTATTTTTTGATCTGACTGATCATGAGTCTCACTGATCTGAGCTTATGCAGCTCAGTTTTTGTGTGAACATTGCCAAAAATATCCACAAATTATGCTTTTTGCACTCTTGAACTGGAAAACTGAGATCAAGCTCACTTCAATGAGACCTATGACCAATCAGTTTGTAAATTTCTTATCGTAAATATATCAAAACTTAGAAATATGCATTTTTAAGAACTTCATTTGGACAACTTTAAGTGCGATTTTCTCAATATTTAGTTTCTTTCGCAAATAGTTGTATCTCAGACAAATATTGTCCTATACTAATAAACAAACAAATAAAAAAAAAAAAAAGACCCTTACGACTTTTTGTGGTCAAGGGTCACACATAGCATGACAAGAAATGAACAAGCAGTTCTTAAAAGGCTGGCCATTTTTGACAGGAACACCAAATTAGGTGTTTAGCACAAATAAATACATAAATAAAAATAATAAAATAAATAAAAACACAGTATATAAAAAATATATCAAAAATACAGTTTAAATAAAAATAAAATAAAAAGACAAATGTATCATGACAAGCAATTCCCAAGCAATTTTTAAAAGGCTGGCCATTATTGACAGGAACACCAAATTAGGTTTTGAGCACTAAAATAAATAAATAAATAAACAAACACAATAAAACAAATAAATACATTAAAAAAATATTAAAATAAATAAATATATATAAATAATACAAAAATACAATTTGAACAAAAACAAAATAAAAGGACAAATTTATTTGGACAATTTGTAACTGTCAAACATTTTTAAGTGTCAAAATACTTTTTAGGGCCCCTTTCTCTGGAATGAAACATCACTGATATCTTCAACAGAAAAGATATCATCTCTCATGGCTTCTTTCCAATATAATTGTATTGTTTTGAAAATTCCCATATTCCTGTGTTTTCTCAGCCAAAAAAACAGGATATGAAGAAATCACAGAAGTTCCCTGGAGAACAGCCCTTTCACCTGCTAATCAAATGAACTTGGATAGTGACGCACCTGTGGAGGAAAACGGGGGCCGCAGTGCCTCTTCAGCCCAGCAGGGGTGAACTGAAGGTGGGCCGTTGCACCCAGCTGTGAGGGGGACGTGACACACCTGTGGACCAGCGATAGGAAAATGTAAACTACATGGCATCTCAAGGTTTAAGCATATGAAGCATGCAGCATAAACACTTCGTAACGGCAAAAAAAACTCCCAAAAACTTGCGGTTCACCGCAGACAGCACGCCATAACTGAGATACCTAAAACAGCTTCAGAAGATGTAAACCTAGCACTTTTTGGACTTTTTTGGACTTAATGCCCAACAGTGTTTTGAAACCGGACCTCTCAGACCAAACGGTTTAATCAGAAAAGTGTTTTACTTTAAATCAAGCAATATGTTCCTTCTCCTACAACAATCTGCTAAACTAAATACAGCGTGTGGCCTGTGGTGTCCGTGCCTCATAATTCAGTCTGGCTCGCTCTCACAGACAAACAGAGAAATGTTATTTTCACACGTTCCTTATCAGCCATCCGCACTGCAGGATTTAGCGCTGAACTAACACCCATGGGTCAGGTGGCTTCGCTCAGTAAACTGCTCGTATGTTAAGAAAGATGTTACGCTCCTGTCAGAGCGGCTCCCATCTTATTTTACCAGGTGGAGCCGCCACAGTCGCTCGTGTTTTGATATAAACCAACTGCCGAGGACCGATACCAGTTTAGTCTGAGGAAATCAGCCAGAGCAAACAAATACATCTCGGGCCCCACGAACACTGCCACATCTGACAACCATTAATGTATCAATGGATGAGACAGAGAGGGAGAAAAAGAGGGAGCGAAGCTTTAAATTGGCCAGATCTGGTTTCCCAGCTAGTAAATAAACAGAGATCCAGGCATCATCCTTCATTAGTGATAGAGGGGCCCTGGAATGTGAACGGAAAGATGCACACCTGCACTAAGGGGCCACTTCCCAGTACACTTTAACTGATTACATGTAACACTAGAAACAAACGCTGCATTGCATCATTTCACACTAAACTGAATGCATTCTGTAGCAGGAGTCAATGACTCACATGTAAATGATCTTACTATATCATTTAAGTAGGGCTATCCTAAGAATTGTTTAGTCTAGCCTCGTCTTAGTTAATGAAGGGAACATTGTAGCGTACCTCCCAACCTATACATCGCAATAAGCTTTGTGCTTTATTACTTTTGATATGAAACAAAGTCTCAGATTTCAATATTCAAACAATAAATGCTGTTTTGGTGCTGTTTAATGTAAAGTGGCAGATCGATGTAGTGCCTCTGTTCAAGAGAAGTCAGATCATCTCTGATTTAATACCAGTTTCAGCAGGTAATAAACACGAATAACCATCTGAAGGTATGTTAAAAGAAAGAGCATAACTCGAAATCCGTATCCTGTCTCATCTCTTTACTTTTTCAGTGTTTCAACCTCGCAGAGATGTCAACATAACAGCTTGTAAACAATGTCACGTAATGCACATTTACCTCAGAAAAAAACATAGTCGGTGACCATAAACTTGACAGTCGTCATAATTTTTACTGTTCTTCAATGTTTAAATTATGTTTGTATAAATCGGTCAAGTTTTTATAACAGTCACCGTTTAAATGTTTATATAAAAAATGAATTAGTGTAAAAATATAATTATGTAATTGTAACTTTATTATTATACAAACTTAATTGAGCATATTTTAAGCATTTGTACACAAATCAGTTAATTTTAACCTTCAATATTATAGTAATGACTTGTATATTTTATAGCATTAGTTTATTTCCTTGAGAAAAATTGGAAAATTTTACTTGATATATATCCAAAATAATCAATATTGAATTGGAAATCAAATCGAATAGCAAGCTTGTGAATCAGAATCGTACTGAATTGTGAAATTTGTGTCAAAACCGAGCCCTAAAACATAGATTTTTTAAAAAAATGTTTTTGAAAGAAGTCACCAAAATTACAGTCAAAACTGTAATATTCTGAAATATTATCACAATTTAAAATAAATGTTTTCAGTTTTATTCTATCATTATTATTTTTTAAATAATATTTAGTTCTACTATTTATTTTTTTGAATACTATTTATTTCTTATTTCTATTATTTTTATTTTACATCTATTCATTTCGCTGCATAATTTTTTTTCTTCAGGATTTTTGAAACAGAAATCTTTTGTAACATTATCATTGCTGTCACTTTTAATCAATTTAATTCATCCTTGCAGATTAAAGAGTGTTAATGGTAGTGTATAATGTATAAAGAAAAAAATAATATTTTTCTGATAATTTTTGTCATGTCTGTGCATAATTTTAACACTATAACTGTTTATAGTGTTTTAATTTAATTTAATAATTTAATTTAACTTAACTAGTCATATCTTTAATTTTATTTTAAATACTTTTTAAATGTATCATTAATACTATTTTTTATTTTTTCTGTTTACTTTTTCGTTGACAGTGTATAACACATTCTAATAATTGTTTTGTCTGTTTATAACTTTAATATTATAACTGTTTAATTTAATTTAATTTAATTTAAAGTTTGATCAACAGTAACAGAAATCGTCAGCACACGCATCTGTTGAGAGGACTGTCAAACTTTCACTGCCAAAACAAAATAATTGCTAGTCAATAACACATCCTTTTTTGAATTGCGTCAGGACGCGTTTAACAAAAACATGCCCTGGATTTTATTCCTCATAGTTCAGCACAGTTCTTCGCTTATGAGAAATTTGCTGCGTTAAGCGATTCCAGAGTGCCAGTGCGACTGAAGCGCGCTCAAAACACGAGGACGTCTCCTGGGAATGTTAAATTGTTACAAAGCAAGGAAATGCTTTTGCGTTGATGGCTGAAAAGTGAAAGGCGCTCATATTGGTAACAAGGCCCTCCAGAGCGAGCGTTCGTCTGCATCGACACAAAGCCAGAGAGAGCAGAGAGCGAGACAGACTCGAAGGCGAGAAAAGGTGGCTCCGCGCTTGTTTCAATTGGCACACCTGCTTTGAGAAACTTGGCTCAAACGCAGAGGTCTAGAAGTTAATTACACCCTCGGTATGGCCAAGAGAAATGTTGCTAACTGACGTAACCTGATAATAATTTCAATTTTGCTGACAGTTATAAACTCATCAAGCTGCAGCCTAAGGCTTGCACAACGTGCACAAAGAACGCCTGTGTCTTCAAATTCAGTCCCAGGACTAATTCACTGCCTAAATTAATGTCTTAAATTATAGTACGAAATGTGTCCTGGTTAATAAAGAGCGTTCGCAATGCACATAGCTGTATGCGCTTGCTTTAGTGTTTGTGTTGCAAGACGTGCTGAAAACAGCATTAAACTTAACACGCAATCACATTTTACGCCAATTTTGTTTCCATGGCACACAGAAACATGAGGCATAAACACACATGAGGGAACGCGTGAACGTCTGTCGTTTGCATGCCAGTTACACTGACACAATATAATTGGTCTAACTTTTCTCACTGTAACTTGTCAACTGCTGGCAGTAGTTGTGTAGTATGTGTGATCGTATATGTTTATCTAAATTTGCACGTATACACAAAACTGTCAAAAAGAAGCACTCCGTGTCTAGATATGTTGAAAAAGGTGGTTTATTTGTGTAAGTAGTCTCATGAAATCATGCAATGTGTTAAAAAAAAAACTACACTGTTAAAAAAAAAAAGGGCACAATGTACTGTATTAATATGAAGGGATTTTCCGTTTTGATTTTTTACAGTTGTTTTACCTGTATTTAGAATTTTGCATTATTAGAATATTTGGCTTTGTGACATAATTTTATCAATAACTATGCATATTTAAATGAATAAATAAATAAATAAATAAATAAATAAATAAACAGCATAGATACAAAAGACATTTACTTGTGTGGTGAGAATTTTTTTTTTTAAATGATTTATTTAAAATTAAAATTAAATTATATAATAATAATAATCATAATACAATGTAACAAAAACTACTTTAGTAACACGAGAAAGTGTATTAGTTGAGTGAGAATCTAATAAGAATCACCATTATTGGAATTAAAAGAGCAATAACACAATGTTACATTGCAAAAAACAAATAAAAATAAAATAAAATAAAATAAAATAATAAAATAAAAATAAATAAATAAATAAAATAAAAAAAACTAGATCTTTCTTCATTTTAATGTGGTTTATGCAATAAGATCATATTAGTTATAAGAATCTAATAAGAATCACCATTATTGGAATTAAAAGAGCAATAACACAATGTTACATTGCAAAAAACAAATAAAAATAACATAAAATAAAATAAAATAAAATAAAATAAAATTAAATTAAATTAAATAAATAAAATTAAAAAAAAACCTAGATTTTTCTTCATTTTAATGTGGTTTGTGCAATAAGATCATATTAGTTATAAGAATCTAATAAGAATCACCATTATTTGAATAACAAAAAAAGTAAATAAAGGCTGGATAAAATGATCATAACACAATGTTACACTGCAAAAAAATAAATAAAAATAAATAAATAAATAAATACAAATAAAATAAAAATAACATTAATTAAAAATAAAATAATATTAAATAAAATAATAATAATAATAATAATAATAATAATAATAATAATAAAACCTGGATCTGCTTTTATTTTAATGAGGTTTATACAATAAGATCATACTAGTTATGAGAATCTAATAAGAACCATCATTATTGGAATTAAAAGGCTAAATGAAAAAATAAAATAAAATAAAATAAAATAAAATAAAATAAAATAATAAAAACCTGTTTTCATTTTAATGAGGTTTATCCAGTAGGAACACACTTCACCATCTTTGTCAAGGAAAACAGTGGAAGCAGTAGAACAGCTTTTTCCTTTCTCTCCCCCTCCGTATCACCTTTTTTTTTTTTTGCGTGGGTGTCCGACTCAGGAGAGTTCATGGGCCTCTCCGCAGAACAAAGGCCTTCAATCACACTACACAACACCACCCACAGCATCCACTGCCACTAATTAATATTAATCACTGTCAGAAAAGAAAAAAAAGCTTGCTTTAGTGCTACATTCGTAAACATGAGCATGCACATAAATAAATAAATAAATAAATAAATGTCAATATAAAATGATAAAATGAACTGCAGAAGGTTGTGATTGACCAATCAGAATCAAGTACTCCAGAGCACCGTGTGATAATTATACACATAACAGCTCCAGCCCTGATACAGACATTAAAGTCGAATTTAATAAGGGACTCAGAGAGTCCTCCATCATTTCGTGAGTGTTACACATGGGATATAATCTCAACTACAACTTCTCAGATGTCATTGCATCATATTTGAGCTGCAGGACACAGCAGCATGGAACAACAAGCGAAAAACTGTCACAGCCAATCAGAAACAAGATACTGTCACAGCCAACTGAGCGCACTTCCAAAACCATCCGAGCAAACTCACCACAACTGACTAAAAAAACAGCAGCAACACACAAAGCCCTAAATAAAGGGGACGCAGCTTAAGACAGTCAAACGCAGAAAACTCTGCGACCATGTCAGTCAAACCCTCCCTCATTACAACCAAGCCATCATGCTCCAGTGCTGACCCTAACACTGAATCTGTACACACATGCCATTAGTCACACACAGACAGACAGTGTGTGTGTGTGTGTGTGTGGGGATTTCTTTTGGACCGAGAGGACAGCCGAAGGTCGCTGAGACGTTGAGGCAATCACCCTAATGAAAACAAACGAGGGAGAGTCCGCTCGCTTTCTCCGTAATCAAACACACCAGCCGAAGAGAAGAAGAGAGCGGGAGATAAAGAGGGAGATCTAAAGGGTCAGTACCTCAGCATTGTTCTTTAATTTACTGTTTCCAGTTTAGGTCCACTCGAGGGGAGATTTAAAGGCACGTGGAAACAAAAGGGGCTGAGAGAATAACTCCAGCACAAACACAGAGGCTGGAGACTTTACAAGTGCGGTTGAATTACGACCTCGTCTTTAAATAAGAGAGAACGATGCACAAACGCACATGAACAAGTGCAGCTTTGGGTTAGTAAAGACGTTTGGGTAATAAAGACCAGGGACAGTTGGAAAACTCCATATAATAAAAATCTATACACACACAAATACTCCTAAAATGTGACTAAATTGTTAAGTTGAGCAAATATGCATACTTAAAATTGACAGTCTTAATAAAATAATGATGACTCATCTTGCACTACACAGTTTTTTACCATTTAAAAGCTTTCTAGAATAAAACTGCAGAATATGACTATGAGTATGTTTATACAAAAAAAGTTGTTTTGGAAAACACTACTGGAGTATTTTACAATAATATATGATTTTTATAGTCTTGTGCTCACATAATATTCAGTTTTTCTACTTAAAGCTTTCACATTTAATTCTGTGTCTTATTTGCGGTTTCATTATTTGTGAAATTTACAATACATTTCTGCGCATACACCAAAATTTGTTAGAAACATTTGTATTGTATATTTGTATATATATATATATATATATATATATATATATAATTGCAAAAATAAATCAATCAACCTACAAATTCTAACCATCACAAATGAATAAATACAATTTAAAATCCACAAAAACATGTTGCAGCAAAATTTAAGACTGCTAAAAATACTTCTTTTTTTGCATAAATAAATAAATTAGAATTCTAAAAATACTGTTCTTTTGGACTTTTCAAACCATAAAAAAATTAAAATAATAAATAAATAAATAAATAAATGGATAAAATTAGCAGTGCAATTGTTTTCAACACTGATTATAATAATTTACATGTGCAAAAAAATAAATAAATAAAATAAAATAAATAGATAAGAAAAAACAAATCTGTTCTGGTGAACTTTTTAACCATCGAAAAAAAGAAAGAATATATATATATATATATATATATAGTGAAAGCAATTAATGATTAATGATATAATAATACTTGTAAAAACTGCAAAAATAAAAAAATAAATTACAAATTCTAACCTTAAATAAATAAATACACAAAAATATTTTGCAGCAAAACTGTATCAGCAAAACACTAAGACATATTTCCTTAGCAAAATTTTCAAAAATAAATAAATAAATACTGTTCTTTTGAACTTTCTAACCATCAAAATAATAATAATAAAAATAAATAAAATTAGCACCACAGTTGTTTTCAATGCTGATAAGAAATATTTCTTCATCACAAATCAGCATATTAGAATGATTTCTGAAGGATCATGTGACACTGAGACTAGAATAACGATGCAGAAAATTCAGCTTTTTCATCACAGGAATAAATAGAATTTTAACCTGTATTAAATAGAAAACAGGTATTTTAAATTGCAGTATTATGTCACAATATTACTGGTTTTAATTTTTTTTTTTACTCCCTAGGGTCAACGGTCACGCCGGCGATACCAGCTCACTTTTTTTTTTAAGATCAGTGCGAAAGACACTAAAAATACTCAAATAAATGCAGAATAGGAGAATAAGTCACTTCTTTCAACAACATTAAAACATTTTTCTAAACCCATATATTAGTTGTAAGTTGTTGATGCAAGGGTGCCAAGAAAACATGTAAACAAATAAATGTAAACGTCCCTGCTAATAAAGACCAGCCGGACCAGTGAAAACCAGCTTGGTGGCTAACTAAGGCCATCAAACCACTTCAGACTGGTCTAAGCTGTTATTTCCAGCAGGTGTAAAAACACGAGACAGGAGCAGACAAGAACTGTCTCTTCATTAGCACGGTGGCTAATTAATGAGCAGTTGTAAATCAGTCTGAAACATGAAGGCAGCAGCTGGGGCTGCAATATCCCTCGACTGAGAGAGAGAGAGAACTGACTCATGAGTGTGAGATCATTGAGACATTAGCACTGATCAATAAGCAGAAGCTTACTATTGCATATAAACCATCCCAATGGAGGCAGTGCCTGAGGCAGGGTAGAGAGGCAGGAAACATTGGCTTTACACGGAGCCCACTCGCTCTCACACTCATTCAATCACACACGCCAACAATTCCTCTTGACTGAGCAGCAGGTGTGCGATAGGTTCTGACGCATCTCAAGACATCTCAATAAAGGCATTATTGTGTTGTCAGACTATATGAAACTGTCATCCTGCATTATTGATGGAAGGTAAGTTGGTTTAAACGCCTGTGGAGCGAACCAAGGCGAACGTAAAGGCCCTCTCAACAGCAGCTGCTGGGAAAATGTGGGATAAAAGCATTTTAAATGCATCTGGTAAGCAAACAAGACCTGCGAGGGGAGGATGCTGCTTTTTATGCCTCTTCATAAACCCTAGAAAATAGCTTAACAGACACACTTTTTTCCTGTGTTGATGTATTTCCTGTTTAAACAGGATGTTGGGACAGGACAAGTATGTTTGTAAATATAGTAAAAAATAAATAAATAAATAAATAAAAATAAAAAACCCTAAATAAAAAAGACGACAAGCAGAACATCGAACAACTGGAATAAAATAAAATAAAATAATATAAAATGAAATAAAATAACATTAGCATACAGAAAACAACATACAGTCAACATAAATTCAAAAAGGGCCCTATATACTTTGCTTGAAATAAATAAATCAACAAATAAATAAATAAATAAAAGAGAATTAAATCCAGTGTTATTTTTGTTAACGGAAAACACAAAAAACTGATTGAAATCAATCAATAAATAAATAGGAGAATCAAATACAGACAGGGTTATTTTAGCTAACAAAAAAAAGCCTAATTTAAATAAATAAATAAATTAATAAATAAATAAGAGAATTAAAGACAATGTTATTTTAGTACAAGGAAACTAAAAAACTGAAATAAATAAACAAATAAATAAATAAATAAATAAATAGGATAATTAAATACAGACAGGGCTATTTTAGTTAACTAAAACAAAAAAAACTTATTTAAATAATTCAATAAATAAATATGAGAATTAAATACATACTTATTCTATTATTATAAGTGCTATTTTATTTAACTAAAACAAAACACAATAAATAAATATGATAATTAAATACAGGGTTATTTTAGTTAACTAAACCTAATTATTTTAGCAATAAATAAATAAATAAATAAAGGGTTACTTTAGATAAACGAAAAAATATTCTTGAAACACAAAACAAACAAACAAAAAATAAATAAATAAATACATATAAATAGGATTTTAGTTAACTAAAACAAACAAACAAAAAAGTAACTAACAGTGATAAATATAGTAAATAAATAAATAAAAACCACCTAGTGGTTAATAACAAAAACTATTAAAAACGACAAAAACATACAACAGAATTACTAAAACTTTAAAATTAAAATGAAAAACAGAAAACATAAAAACATGGAAAACTATAATTGTATGTTAATGATACTAAAACAATACTGAATAGAGATTCATCTAACGGCAATGATTAGTAAATAGTAAGAAAAAAACATCTGCACCTCTTATTGTTCAAGTATTTCTATAAATTAATTATTAACTATAAAAAAAGTAAATGTCTTCAAATTATTTTGTCTTTTGGCTCTAATACAATGACAATTTAAAATGTCCAACTATTTAATAATGGAGACAACAATGTTATCTTCATATCTTCACAGTTGTTTTCTCATGTAATTTCTGTGTATTTACTTTTTTGCATACGTCGTTATTTTCATACTCATTTTCTTTTGCAACCATTCTTGCTTGGTCCCTATCAGTTAAAAAAAAATAAAAAAGCACTCAAAGCGAACCAGTCATTGACTGACAGACACACAAGTCCATTTTCCAAGAAAGATGCTACGGCCTCAATGTGAAAAAACATACTTAAAGAATAACGGCTGTGCTATTTTGTCCCGTCGGCCCGCTTGCAGGCCCTGTGAGTCAGCAAAAGCTGCTTTGCTGGGAAGAAACACTCCACTCTAAGCTGAGAGATAGAGAAAGATATTTCATCTTGACTGTGTCAGACAGTAACAAGCAGCCGCACCAGGATGCAGTAAACAGCTGGCAGAGCTCCAGCGCAGTGCAGCGGGGGGTCTGACACTTATCTCCCTCCATCACTGCCTCGAACGGCCCCTCTAATGGACCCTTCAAACGGCCGCTAAGGCATCCATATTTTATTTGTATGTGTGTGTGTGTGCGTCTCCTTGTTGTAGCCTGTGGTTTTGCCGCTTGTTGACACCGACTGCTTTAGTAGTGTGATATCTCGAGTGCAGTCAGAAGAACAAGGCTGGCTGCTAAACAACAAGCGGTCCACAGATGCTATACAGCTAGAGCTGGAAGGTGCAAGCTAAACACTACAAAACCACACATAAACTGTCCTAACAAGT
Organism: Labeo catla; assembly: GCA_012976165.1. NCBI lineage: Eukaryota > Metazoa > Chordata > Actinopteri > Cypriniformes > Cyprinidae > Labeo > Labeo catla. The sequence continues at coordinate 671,463 of VONZ01000334.1, read as the reverse complement.
GGAAACTGTTTAGTGATTTACAGAAAACTACATTAGCACTGAATAAAAACCAATGCATAGCCAACATGAAATCAAAACTGGCCCTGTATATTTAATAAACACTCACAATCTTTTAACGAATGTTTAATCGCTGCATGTTATTTGAAATATGACATGAAATCGTCTTTGTTTTTTTGTTTTTTAAATCAAAAGTCCGCCTTACATTGCGTTCATCTTTTCATTTAATATGCCTGCTGAAAAAACAGGTTATTTCATGCCACCAAGCTGACATGTCAACATTTCTCATTCTTAACTGGTTTAGTTCAGTGTCTAGTATTATTGAGGAAAAATTAAATAGAATAAATTAAAATAGGAAAATTAAATGCAAACAGGGTTATTTTTGTTAACTAAAACTATTTTTTAAATACTAAACAAAACAAACAAACAAATAATTAAACAAATGTGAAAAACAAACTTATTTCAAACTTATATATATATATATATATAGATATATATAGATAGACAGACAGATAGATAGATAAACAGATGGATAGATGGATAAATAGATAGTATTATATATATTTTAAATTAGTCTTTATTTTTGTTTTTTTCTGTTTTAATTTAAGTTTTTTTTTTTATTTTCATTTTTCCTTTCTTATTTTATATATTTGCTATTTATTCATTTATTTTATTTAATTTTTTATGATTTTTTTGGTAGCATTTTTTATTTAAATTTATTTCAGTTTTTGTTCAGTTACTTTAGTACATCAAGTTAAACTAAATTAAAATGATCAGTGTTGTTTTGGCAACTAGACTAAAACATGTTTTGAGGTTTTTTAAATATTTTCTTTTTTATTTATTTTTTTAAGTTAACTATAATATATCCGACTTAGGTTGGTCTTAGCAGGTTTAAACTGACTTGCTAATTATCAGCTAAGAAGCACCTAAAACCCTTTAAAACCATCCAGAAGATCAACTAAGACCATCTAAGACCTAAGCTGGTTTAAGTTTTTTTTTTCTTTTTCAACAGGAGAAGAATAGATTTCAAACCGTTTTATTTTGACTTACAGCATGCATTAGTGTTCATTGTTTGCTAAAACAGTTGCAGCATGCGCTAGCAACACCAAGGTCATGGGTTCAATTCCCAGGAAATGCGTGAACTAATAAAATGCACGCTTTAAATAAAACTTTAAACAGTTGCTTTGGATCAAAAAAAAAGAACGAGGGCTTACTGGCAGTTTGAACTCTTCCACTGGAGGGCTAAAACCAAAAATTCATATTTTGACCTCCCAAAAATTCATAAACAAACCCCAGAACTCTGTATTTAAATATAAAGGTGTTAGTCGCTCAAAAAAACAAACGTCCTGAATGCCTTATTTTAACCCGTCTCCGTTTAAGCATTCCGCTCCGCGAGCGTAATCAATTTTTCATGTTGATGTGGGAATATTTGTGTAGATGCAGCAAATATTTCCTATGCTATGGGAAACAAAAGGGCACGTGCGGATGCGAGCGAAACGCCATCGTGAGACATCTTTGAAGGTTCTCCTTCAAAGCGACGCCTGCCTCGGCGGCCACGCCGAGGGGATTTGTGCTATTAATTGAAGTTAATTTTCTGGGAAATCAGTTTGCCGGGCACGTTGGGAAGATTGATAGCCCCGGCACGTCCCAGCACTCGGGAAAATGACACTCGTCTTTTATAGCCACACATACTTTTATCATTCCAAATCAAATTATAAACAGGAGGCCAGGCACGCTGGAACCTGGCGGAGGAGGGAGATCTCCATAAGATTAATTAGGCCGGCCAGGCTAAGACAAGGTGAGGAAGACGAGAAGGGAAGAAAAAAAACATAAAAACAGCAAGATGGGGGTCGGGCCTGATGAGAGCGAGCTTCATTGTTTGGTAGGAAGTGGAAAGGGAAGTCAATTGGACAATAGGTAATTAGCAGAGGCTAGTCAAAGGCAAGGAGGCAGCCGGCCGCTCTGGCTTTCTCCCGGCCCGTAATGCAGAGGGCCGCGCTATGAACCCTGCATTTAATTAGAGCACTTTGATACCCACAGGAGAGCGCTGCCCCCGGGCATCCTAAACACTGACTGACGCCAGGCAGTTCCACCCGCTCCCTGCACTCCAATTAGAGACGCACCAAGCTGGGAGGAGCGCCTTCCCCTCTCCGTGCAACCCTCCCTCGCGCCAAACAAACCCACGCCAAATTGGCATTTGGATTAAACGACGTGCCGAGATGCCCCGAAGGGCGGCGGGCTGTCTCACCTGGGCTAATCTAGGTGTCATTATAATAAGGATTCATTTTCGCTGCAGAGCAGAACCTAGGACGGCCTCGCCGCGACGGGTTTCCCGAACGGCGCCCCGGTAGCTCGGAAAAACAGACCGGGAGGGCAACGGTGCGCGTGCAATATTAATGCCACTGTGACTGAATAAATGATAACAATACTGGGAGCTTTGCTGCGTTACACTGGTGTATTTTTAATGCACGGGGAAGAGTTTAGGACGCTCGATTTACATGCGCAAACATGTGGCGCATGAATTATGCAACCACCGCACTTTCATCTCGGCATCTGCATGTTTAGTAAACAAACTGTTTCTCTTCTGGCAACAAGATGTAACTGTAAATAATAGATATTTAATTCGCCGCCGCTTGCCAACGGATAGCGAGCACTTGTTGTGTTTGCTAATTTGTTGTATTATTCAAACGATCCCCCCAGTCGCTTCTTATCTCAGCAGGGTGATAAACAGATATGTATAAAAGCGAAAAAAAAAAAGAAAAGCACACAAGCCTAAATGTTTATTTAGCACAACAATCCAGAAAAAAATAACAATGTGTTCTGACATTTATCTCGATATGAAAGAGAATTCAGTGCCACGGGCCCAAATGAGATGAACACAAAGTAAATATCTGAATATACAAAGACGTGACAAGCCCATTGTGGACTCCAAACACGCGCTGTCAGAACGGATCACTCCACGATGCCTCAGAAGAGGAAAAAGGCTCTTATGAAGCTGTCAGGAAAACAGGCCTGGTTGGTTAAGCTGGCGGAGGACACTTCTTTGACAGCGCAGTGATTGAGCGCCTTGTTTATCTAGGCATCGGTTTAGAGTTGCGTGTAGTTCAATACGCGCTGTTTGATCAAAGATTATCTTTATCGATAGAGGCTCTCAAACAAACACGTGCAGGTAATAGCTGGATACTCGCTGACGGCTTTGCTGGTTGCTCAAAGATGCAATAAAGCCAATTTGGCTAAAGGGTGCAAAAAAACAATGCACAAATCCATCAAAATGATCTAGCTCCCCATCAAAGCCAGAGAGCCAAAACTTTAAACCAATAAGCTCTCGTTATAACCAAAGACTGCCACTGAAATCAAAAGTCAGAGGAGAGATATACAGTAATGAATTGGGTATTTTCTGAAGTCAGCACCTTGTATTTGCTGTTACAACAACAGTTTAGTCGGATTCAAGCTTACTTTTTGAAAAGGTAGTCTTCTGACAGATCTAAAACTCAACATGGAATCAAAAGTGACCCTATTTACAAAAAAGGAGACTCCTACATGTAAGCTATGGCTTAGAGGCATGATTTCTACTTTACATTGGGCACAGATTAGGTACTGTTTGAAGGCCAAATTTGAGCAGTTTGACAAAATCTGGCACCCTTTTCTCTGTTACCTTGATGGAAACCCTACAGACTAATGCTTCATTTGTTAATGTCATGTTTTAATTTTTTTTTCATCATACTTTACAAACTATTGTAAACAGGTCTTGTAAGGGATGGTTTGTGATGTGAGTTTTTGTTTTGCTTTGTTCTGTCTTGTTTTTTTTTCTTTCTTTTCTAATTTTAAAATCAAAATCTTGGTCTTTCAATAAAATCAACAGTGAAACTTTTTATTTTCTTAATACACTTTCTACTGGTCTTACTGTGCATTTTTGTCTCACTAAACATCCTGTTAAACTGTGAAAAAGTCCATCTCCTCCCTGCAGGCACAATATCATAAGACACTGATATTTGGTTAAATTTCAGTTGCGATAACGCATGACCAAAATTCAACATCTAATGTCAACATTAATTTGATGTCTAGTACTGGCGTCAACTGACGTTGATATTTTGTTGTTTTTAGGTTGTGTAACCAAAATCCAATGTTAAGTCAATCAGATACTGACATCAACCCGATTTTCATTCTCAACCAAAACGCAAAGTCTGTCCGACATCTGGTCCAACGTCAACCTGGCATAATATAGACGTCCGATGCCTGCTGGGCTGTTGTACTTTAACATCAAAATCCACCAACATAGTTGTTTAGAGTTATTGTGGATCATCTTGGGTTGTAAACAGTGTTTTATCTGTGCATATTTCACTCCTTACTCAGACGAGATTACGTTTTTATTGGAGAAAGCAACATTTTGGAATGCCAGAAACAACTGTTTGAGGTTAAAAACTTCTTTATGATGGTTTTGTTTCCTACAAACATGCAACATTTTGCTTCACAAGATGTTAATTGATGGACTGGAGTCATGTTGTGGATTACTGTAATGTTTTTATCAGCTGTTTGGACTCTCATTCTGACGGCACCCATTCATTCGCTGCAGAGAATCTACTGGTTGAGCAAGTGATGTAATGCTGAATTCTAAGTAACTCATCTACATTTTGGATGGTTTTGGATGGTAAATTTCATTTTTGGGTTAACTACTTCTTTAAAATGCATTTTCTAAACTAAAGTCACCAAATCTGTCTACCACCTCACCCTTATTCATTTTCCAAAGTCTCATCTTAAAGAACTGGTACCAATGTAGGGACTGAGTGATCTGTCTTTAATGATCACAGCAGATTTACTGTTGGAAACAAAGTTCCATACATCTGTTATGACATTACTGACGGGACATTCATATATCGGCCCCCCGGAGACCGTCGAATGTGCGATTATTGTTATGATTTGCTTTGGTCACAGTCGGCTAGGTATAATCAAGGCCTGGGGTTTCAGAAAATCAACATTCTCGCTGCCTTGCTATGCTACATCAAGTCAATTTGATGACAGGCTGAAACACGGCATGGTGTGTTAACTAGGCCTGTGATGGTCTGGAGTTGGGGGGAATGTGGCAATCACAGAGGTGCTGAATAAGAAACATACATTTCTCCAGGTTATACATACATAAAGGCAAAGGAGGTCAAAGAGTTCCCCGCATATGTACTTGCATGTTTGATTTAATTTACACTTGTCAAGGCTGTCTCGTTTATTTTATGGAGTCAACTTCATATGGGAAAAGTTAATATACAGAATATATTTGAGTAAAAAGTCCACAAAAGTAATATGGAAGTTCAAGAAAGTTTGCATACAGAATTAAATTATTGAAAAAGTTATTTCTATTAAAAATTACAATTATAATAATAAAAAAAAAAACAATCACACTTTCAAATTATTATTTGCATTATTTTAAGATTTTGGTCAAATTACCCTTTTTTTTGCCCACTTATGCTCAGGGCTATAGTTAACTAAAATTAAAACCATAAAAATAACAATTTCATTCTTTGAAATAAAATAAACATTAACTGAAATAATAAACAAAAACGTTTCATCTAATTTCTCATTTTAATTTAGTTTGACTACATAAATACAAAACTACTAAAAATAACAAAGACACAATAAAATTGTTCAAATTAACTAAATTTAATTGTTTCAATTTAACTAAATTTAAATTGAAAATTTAAAAAATAAAAAATTCAAATATTAATAAAATCTGTAATATTATCTCAATTATACTAAAATAACACTTACTGTCAAGTTGACAGTATACAGTAATTACACAAATAACTATTATAAAAATCCAAATCATATGCATTTCCACTAGTAATAGATGAAAATATAGGTAAAATTATGTATGCAAAAAGGTCCTAAAAAAGTGGAAAATGGTGGAAAAATTTTAAAAAATACCAACAATAATAAAAAAAATACGAAAGTATGTTTGTAAAAAAGTGTGGAAAAAGTACAAATTAAACAAATAAATGATGAAAAAAAAAAAAAAAAATTAAGATGCAAATTATAAAATGCAATAATATTATAAAAATTCAAAACAAGCATTTCCACCTATGCAAAAAGATCCTTAAAAAATTAAAGGAAAAATAAGTGGAAAAATGGGAAAAAAATTGGATTAATAACAATAAAAACACAGGAAAGCACATATGGAAAAAAAAAAGGGCAAAAAAGTGCGTATTGACTGACATTTATAGTATGTGGCTGCACATCTTGAAAACCGCTCTCGATTTATCTTTTATTGTCCCTGTGAGTATTGAGTCGATTGACCCAAGTGTCCAATCAGCAGTAAATGTGCATTATTGCGGGACCGAGGCACCTCTTCATCATTCCAGCCTCGACCAAACATCTGACATCCCTTCAGCAGCTGCGAATCATTACCATTTGTTATAGATTCTGTATATCAACAAGGAAAACATTAAATAAAGAGTTCCATATGTTAAAAATGCCACTTCGGTGCTGGACGCTAAATGGTTTTGGGTAATTTAACATGATCTGTTCGAAGAAAGAATCTCACCCCCTCCAGTCCTATTTTAAAAAAACCACGGGATGGATAAAAAACACACTGTACACGCACACGCAGACAAGTACAATAACATTTACATTGGGAATCACAACCATATTGCAACGTGTTAGATACGGCGCTTGGCACCCCGCAGGCATTTAAAGAGAACCTGTTGCATGCTGGCAGAGGCCCAGCATTGCCTATTAACAGAAAATGCCAACATACGCAAAAAAACAAACAAGCCCCGTCCAGGCGGTGCGACTCTGTGCTACATTAAAGCTTCAGTCTGTGACAGTTTGCCGCTAAACTGTTGTAAACACCTCTCACCCAAGCGCGAGGAGCTAACAGCAATCTGTGGCTAAATTAATGAGGGGCTTCCCCTCGCGCACATGGCACGGCGCCAGCAACAGGCGGCGGATCGGAAAGGAAAATCTCCCATCATGCAAAGCGTGGCTGAGGAAACCCTAACCGAAGAGGACGTCGCAGGAGAGTCTATCTAAACGTGACTGCGGTTCAAAGCGACAGATTGCATTGAGAAGCTCACACACACTCGAGGCTTTTAGCTGAGCTCATTTACAAAATGTTCGGCGGCCCCCGAACCGCCCACTTTCCTCACTTCAAAGTAACTTTATTAGAGAAAAGATTAGGCCGCACTTAACCCCTAATGAGCCATATGAGAAAGCCTCCTCGATACCGCGTTTTATTTGATAGCTTCAATATGAGTCGGCAGGAGGGGAGGTCTCGCTAAATGCAAAAGCCACCTTGGCTGTTCGTGGACCGTAACCCTTCTCTTTTCTGCGTCTAACTACATACAGCTGTAGCCAACACCACTTCTTCTTCGTCGCCGCCGCCTTTTCTTTGCCTACAGTACAACCCCCCTTTTTCCTCATCCGTTTCTTTTTCCCCCCTTCTTTTTTATTGCAAAATAGGGCAAGGTAACTTGCAAGGGGCCTCCTTGGGGAATTGTGTGATATTTAACTATGGCTACAGTGGCATTTACTAATTTTATATGTGCAGAATTTATGTCACATTCTTATTCAGGGATTTGCAGAGCGGGGAGCAAAGGTGGCCGCTCTCTGTCCGCTGTGTATACAGTGGTATTAAGTGAACTATTCGCAACACGTCCTGTGACATGTGCGTTGCTATTTTGTCCATAACCGTCGCGCTCTCCCCCTTGCGTCACAATTAAATTCTAACCTTAGCATTTGGAGACACCGACCCGTGCAGAGGGCGATTTGTTGTCGGAGTGCCACCGCTTCACATATGGATTGTTCGGGCACGTAAATGTATGACGCTTCTTTTTTTAACCCTCATATTGTGTTCTGGTCATTTTAACCCGGAGAGGATTTTCTTTTTCCTGAAATTGCTAGTTTTTATTGCATTGGATTAAAACGCACTGACTTTGCTCACACAGGGTTTAAAAACTTTCAATAATTTTGGTGCTTTTTGAGAATCACCTACACTCTTAAAAATAAAGGTTCTTTTTTGGCATCAATGGATCTGTGAAGAACGTTGACCATCCATGGAACCTTTCAAATATAGAAAAGGTTCTTTATAGTCAAAAAAATTATTTTTCTGTTCTTCAAATGGTTCTTTTAGGAACTGTTCACTGAAAGGTTTTTTGGGGAACCAAAAATGGTTCTTCTATGGCATCACTGCAAAAACACCCTTTTGGAACATTTATTTTTAACAATTTTACAAAAGTTCGATAAAAATGCAATATTATTATCAAAAATTTATTTTTGGAACTGGTTGCCCTAGTGAAATATAAATATACTAAACTGTATTTCAAATACTTTCAAAGGTCATACAAATCTCATCAATACTGACATTAAAACACATTTTAGACTTAACATTAAGAAATGTGCATTGTGCACAAGCAGTACCCCAAATAAAGTGTAATTACAATTTTTATATCAGTAAGGCTTGAGCAATATGTCAGTACATATGTTAATAGATTTGAACTATACTTAGTATGTTTTTTTTTTTTTAAATATATTATTTTTATTTATTTTTTTTTTTACTAGAGTGATCATAGGTATCACTGTGTGAGCATCTGAGGGTGCAAAAAAAAAATATTGTGAAAATCGCCTTTAAAGTTGTCCAAGTGAAGTTCTTAGCAATGCATATAGCTAATTAAAAATTAAGTTTTTATATATTTACGGTCAGAGTATCTTCTTGGAACATGATCTTTACTTAATATCCTAATGATTTTTGGCATAAAAAAAGGATAACTTTCACTCATAAAGTGTATTGTTGGCTATTGCTACAAATATACCTGTGCAACTTATGACTTGTGGTCCAGGGTCACATATCATAAGACTTCTGTTGACTAAATCTGCAGTAGATTTTGTCAACTAAAATCAAATGGGTTTAGTTACAGTCAGTAATGCATTTACAGTTGAGGTCAAAAGTTTACATCCCCCTTTCAGAATCTGCAAAATGTTATTTATTTTACCAAAATAAAAAGGATCATACAAAATGCATGTTATTGTTTATTTAGTACTGACATGAATAAGATATTTCATATAAAATATTTTTACATATAGTCCATAAAAGAAAATAGTAACTGAATTTATAAAAAAGTTTACATCCCCTTAAATCTTAATACTGTGTTCTTACCTAAATAATCCACAGCTGTGTTTTTTGTTTAGTGATAGTTATGAGTCCTTGTTTATACTGAAAAATCCTTCAGGTGCCAAAAATGTTTTGGTTTTCCTGCATTTTTGTGTTTTTGAACCCTTTCCGACAATGATTTTGAGATCCATCTTTTCACACTGAGGACAACTGAGAGACTCATATGCAACTATTACAGAAGGTTCAAATGCTCACCGACGCTCCAGAAGGAAATACAATGCATTAAGAGCCGGGGGATAAAAACACAAATGGAGATGTGTTTTTCTTATTTTGCTTAAATATCATATTTTTTCATTTAGAACTGCCCTTCAGAGGCTACAGAAGATAGATACATGTTTCCCAGAAGACAAAATAAGTAAAATTTACCCTGAACTTCAAATTCAAAAAGTTTTCATCCCCCGGTTCTTAACGCATGGTTTTTCCTTCTGGAGCATCAGTTCAACACTGCTCCAGAGAGAAAACATTGCTGCTTTTCCTGACAATCGTGCTATTGAGGACTCAAGGACTAGATGAAAGACAGCAAACATTATTCTCGCCAACTCAGAACTTGAGTTACGAAAAACGGGAAGAGTCTTGATAAAAAAAAAAAAGCTCTTGTGGAGGGAAAAAAGGGTTCAACGGATTGACCTAAGGGGCTTAGAATCAAATTGCTCCGGTATTGTACTCCCTCCTTTTTGCAGTTCTGCCGGTAAGCTCCTTATTGATACACATGTGCTGAGACCACCCATACCTGGGGCTCATCCCTCTGTCAGACTGCTGGTCGTCCGAGAGGCGGGGGAAAGACATAGTTCTTCTCTATTCGAAAGCTAATGCCAAATCCCCCGGGTGAGATTCTGTCTCCTGACTCAATAAAATAATTAGCTTTTTGCTTGGGAAGGCTGTTAATCAAGCCCTGTTACATATGCGCGAAATGTATTTCCCCTTATCCCACGGCGCGGCCACCGCCGCCACTTTTTATCTCTCAAAGTCACCGGTGCGCACTTCCACCATCGCCTTATTAAAGCGAAAGAGATAGATCAAAAAAGAGCTTTTTTAATTTAGTATTTAGTCTACATGAGGGGAGATTATTCATCTCCGACTGAAAAAGTAATGCTCGTATCAGCAGAAAGGCCTCGAATCTGATGTGCGGGCAGCACTGTGAGCATTTCCATTCAAATAAACAGCAGCCATTTTTATATTCCAACATATGGTCACTACAACCATCTGTTATGCTCTGATCTCTCTCTTAAACATTGTCATAACAACTGCAAGCATTGAAACAAACAAAAGCTGTCGAGAAACGAGAGTCAGCGCGTTACGAGAATTAACAAAGGAGTCGTGCCGCAGGGAGACGAGCCGAGGTGGAGCGACCGTCTGACAACAAGGCGGCGTCCCTTCATCTGATGACTGTTTGCAACTTGCAGAGGCTCTAAAATATGGAGCGTTAATGCAGGTCCTGACACATCTGCATGTTTCTGTCTTACCCCCTCTAGAACAAATAGAAACTGAGTCAAGAGGTTAAACTAAGCATGTAATTAATGACTTCACAGTGATACATTCCTCCCCGCTCTCTTTCTTCCTCTAATTAATGTGACATTCTCTGTTTTTGGCCACTGTCTTGCTTTCTCTTGGGTGAATCAGTGATGTAATTAACAACGTTTGAGGGACTTTAGGTTTGTTTCTATGTGTGATGTGGAACCACAACTGTTGAAGCTAAAGCTAATACTTGGTCACAAAGGACAGGTGAGTACTCACAAATGTCACTGCAACCCTGTATAACTTCAGTGGAACACAACAGGAGATGATTAGCATAATATTGTCACTGGCCTTTTCTATTTAAAGGCATTGAAGCACTATAAAATCAGTCCATGCATCTTGCATGCATTTTTCTTTCTCTGAAACCTTTATGTGAGAAAGACTAAAATTTTGTTTGTTTTTCTCTGAAAATCTCATTCACACTTCTGGATATTCAACAAGCATTGCACAATGCATCATCACGGGCCATGTTATATACAAAAAATATTTTTGAAAAATAATGACAGATGTGATAGAAGTTTTTAATTTATAGTTGTTTTAGCTTATTTAAATTCACCCAATAAACAATTTATTTTATTTTAATTTATTTCACTTTGAAGAACCAGGGTTCCTACTGATTTCAAAACCTGCATATGAACTATGCACATTTAAAGTGTGATTTCTCGACCTGGAAAAGTCATCAGAATTAATACAATCTTGTGAATCCATGGGAATTTGAAAATATTTCATAAATATGCATTTTTCTACTCTGCCAAATACTTACGTCTCATTATGAAGTAATGGGGACTTTAAATATGGTTGATTACAATGGAAGCCTTGGAGTCAAAAAAGTTGGAAACCACTGCTTAGAAGACCTAAAATATAGTGCACAAATCTTTTATGGTGCTTTCTGGTCATTTTTGGAGTTTGATAGCACCTGCTCACAATATGCTTTCATTATATGGAAAAGAGCAGCATGAACATGGTACTAAACTTCTGCTTTTGTCTTCCAAAGATTAAACAATGTTATATGTGTTTTGAACAGCATGAGATTGATTAAAAGATAAAAAAAAAAAATCATTTTTGAGTGAACTAATCCTGCAAATATGAGGACTTTGTGTATTTCATCAATTCTAAACCTGGATCAACACATGAAATTGCATGATATTAAAGTTGCTATGTTGCAGCATAATCCAGAACTTCCAAATGATCTCATAAATTAAAAAAAGGTGCAACAACGTTACCTAGGGATACAACCTAACCTTATCTCAACACTTTCTAACAAAACAATGGAAAATGAATGATATTTTGTTCAGTATGCCCAGTAGAGGTGAATAATACTTTGCGGCTGACTACAAAAAGCCAGATAAAAAAAAAACAAAACAAAAAAAAACAACTTGATACCAACACAGACAGTTGCGAAAACAGCTCATAAATGTAGGTATCTGATGAAGGATCCAGCCTCCAGTTCTTCAGGGTAACATAAAAAAAAAGCCCCATCTCGGATCTCCTTTCATCCTGCCTGACCCATTGCGGGCCGCATTCCTAATACATAAGCCCATCTCTGGACATTGTAGGGGAATCCAGCATCAACCAACAAAGCAATCAATAAAACATGCAGGGCCAGGTGTTCAAAGCCATGGTAAACGCAGCTGACGCGCAGGAGAGGCCTACAGACGTGCGTGTTTTGGCAGATGTGCAGAGAGGTAATGAGACACACACACAACACAGGCCACAGTAGGAGGAGCGAGACTTTGGTTTGCCGACCCTACCGCTCACAGAGAACAGAGAGAGGCCCGGATGGTGGGACTGAAGATCCAGAAGAGAACTGGAGAAGTAATCACCAAATCTACATGTTAACTTTCTGAAAAACAGGGCTGGATGATCACTAAATCCAGACTGTGAGGAAAAAGACTTTCATTTTGAATCTAAATCCAATCCAAATCAAGAACTGAACTGACCACGAGGGAACTACAAAAGAGCGAAAAAACACAAGCACACACTTCCAAAATCAAATTTGACGCCAGATGCACCCTCGAGTACCAGCGGATGCATTTTTCATAGCCCTGTGTGTGAAGATCTGCTTTTTTTGGTTATTCCTGAAGTCTCTCTCACAGGTTAAAAACAGCTCTAATTGGGTCCAGAGGATACAACACACCGCTCCCTTCAAAGGCGTAATTGAAATTAAATCGAGACATCCGTTGCTCAACACAATCACCTCGCTGAAAATGATTGAAGTTGCATTATTGTCAACAGAGGAGCTCGGAAATGCGTGCAACGCTTCATAAGTTTGGAAATAAAATCAAAGCAATCGAATCAAAGTTTTACCATAACAACAGGGGGCGGCAATATTGTCATCCTCCTGTCAGTCGATAGGTTAATTGGGATGCGCGGTGATTCCTCTGTTGAGCAAACACGCGCTTTGAAGGTGACTAGGAGAAGTGCGTGGCCCCCTGATTGCCCCCCGCTCGTCATTTATCATAATTACTCTGAGCTGAAATTAGAACCGGCCCCTGTTCAAATTTTCCATCATGTCTGTTTTCCTTGGACACGTGCACCTCATCATCACCAAACGAATCAGCTGTCAATCATCTGAGAAATCACTGTCCTCAATCTATAAACCCTCCGAGGTATGTGCGAGAGAATGAGAGAAGAAGATGCTTATGGTCAAGATTAAAATAAAGAAATAAATAAATCCGTCAAACAGAAACTAGTGTTCTCATAAATGTTTGATGACATTTGTATTGATTGCAGGTGTTTGAAGCTAAACAAGTGTCTCCGAGACCCTTCATAGGGCACGCAGACACATAATTAAATGTGAAATGTCTGGACTGGACTGGAGTCTACTGCAGAACGCATGAAGAGGAAAGAGTTGTTGAAAAAATAAAGCATTTTAAAAGTCAATATGAAATTTTACTTGCGTAATATGACACGTTTTTAAGTGCTAACATGATATTCAGTGACAAAAAATGAGGGTGGGAGTGGATTGTATCCATTAAGAATTGATTGGATCATATAAAAGATTTGACAAGTAAATAAAAGGGAGGCAACTATTTTTTTTTTCTTTTGAAGAAGTTCACCTTTACAGGTAATTTACTCACCCCTTTGTCATCCAAGATGTTCATGTCTTTCTTTTTTCAATTGTAAAGAAAATGTTTTTATGAGGAGTTCTATCGTGCCCCCTAGTCTGAACTTCCAGAATGAAGTTTCAATAGGCTCTAAATAATCCAAGCCGAGGATAAAGGGACTTATCTAGCGAAACAATTAGTTATTTTCTATAAAAAAAAAAAACAATTTATATACTTTTTAACCTCAAATGCTTGTTTTGTCTAGCTCTGCGTGAACTCTGTGTATTCCGGTTCAAAACAGTTAGGGTAGGTTGAAAAACTCCCATTTTCTCCTCCAACTTAAAAATCGTCCTACATCAAAGCAGAAGTATCGACCCAGTGTTTACAAAGTAAACGTGCAAAGATCATCAAACACCCTTTACAAAAAAGTTAAAACAGCAATGTGGGATGATTTTGAAGTTGAAGAAGGAAGATAAATTTGACTTCGAAAGTCCATGTTGACTTTCAAGTTACATATTTTAACTGTTCTACTTCACCCAGAGGAAACTGTTATTATTGAGAGATTAAAGTTTCACAGATTTCTGTTACATTCTTAGAATTCTGCAATACATCTTTCAAATACATCTCTTATGTTACATTCAAATGTCTTCTAAAATTCCCTAATGAGAAAATACTAAAATGCAAGTCTGAGCTGTTTCAACTGAAAGAAAACTGCACTGATTGATCTTGAAATATGTCAGCGCCCTTGTTTTGTCTTAAGATGTTTTTTCTAAGGCATGTTTACAAAAATTACTTAAATTTCCTAATTAAACCATGCCCTAATCCTTTCTTAGTCTAAGCCCTGTCGGTGAAACCAGGCCTTGATGTGTATATCAAAGATCATTTTGCCTTAGACAGATCTAAGGGGCAATATTCATATTGAAATCACTGACCTTTGGTTGCAGACTTTAGAAATATGAGCACAGTCTGTTCAGATCTCTTTTGAAACTGTGAAAGAGAGAGCCGTGTGGGGAGAAACATTTTCATCAGGTGATTCAAGTTTATCCATTTGCTTTCCACTCAATGTCACGTCTGTCTAAAGAAAAACAATTGATATCGTTATGAGATTATTAAAAAAAAAAAAATCTTGTTTGAGGATAAGTAAATGACTCATGAATTCTCTCAACAGCAACGTTCTGATCCTGAATGAATCGAGTTTGTGCAAAATGGTTGAGCGAATAATTCAATGACTTACTCATTTAGACACCCACTTGTTACGTGCTTTGATTAACTGGTTCAGTGAATGACGTAATGACTTCTTGACTCAAATGACACGTTGTCATCTTTTGACATACTGATGTAACCCACAGAAAGAATAATTGAATGTCCTCACCACTACAGGTACACAGACTGACAGTCTAGGACTGGAACTAACAACTGAACATTCATAACCAAGCAGAGCTGTAATAATAAGATATTGTAGAACTGATTTTAAATAGCCTACATTGCTTGGTTAGTAGTGTTTTCCCAAGAAGAAATATTTGATCATTTCAAGTAGGTATGGCAGAAGCAGAAAATAAAATCTGACCAAACAGATATGCAGGTAACAGATAAGAACACTATGTTGGTATCTGAAGAGCCCAAAGGCCTCAGTGTGACAAGTGGCTGCTTTTTACATTTAACAGCTACATATCATGTATTAAGTACCTTCGTAAAGATTTGGCCTGACCCAAAGGGACTCACGCTTTTTTTTTCCTTCTTGAGATGGTCATAATCCATGTTTAATATCACATCCGGAGGACTCCACGTATGTAGCGTGTGAATTTCCAATTTGTTGCTCGATGAAAAATTGAACAGTTATGAAACACTCATCAAGCATCTTGTTTACATTACCCTGACCTTTGACTCTGCGTGTAGTGGTGCTGCCTGTGTGTGTGTTTGTTCTTAGCCATTCTAACGTTTTATACTACAGCTTCCTCTGTCCAGGTCTGTTTGTGGTGCTGTGTTCAAACATTACTGCGGGACATCGCTAGAAGCTATTACACACTCCTCTGCAGCCTGAGACCACGCTTTATTTACCAGAAAATGTAAGAGGGTCATACCATGACACACACACACAGAGACAAATACACTTCCTGTAGAGGTCAGTATAGTAACGCTACAGATTAGACATGCTCTCTAACAACACTGCACACACACAGCTCACCTGAGGATCTATCTATCTATCTATCTATCTTTTTTTTTTTCAAAACTTTCAACCAAGACTTTGTCAAGCCTTTCAAAATTTGTCTGTCTTTACTAACCTTGCTTTTCTAGAAAAAAATGACTGTTACATTCTGTCTTAAAGGGATAGTTCACCCAAAATTGAAAATTCCGTCATTAATTACTGTCATTCCAAACCCATAAGACCTTTGCTCATCCTCAGAACAAAAATTAAGATATTTTTGAAGAAATCCAAGCTTTCTGACCCCGCACAGAGAGCAATGCAACTGGTTTTCAAGGCCCAGAAAGGTAGTAAGGACATTGTTAAAATAGTCCATGTGACATGAGTGGTTCAACCGTAATTTTATGAAGCTACAAGAATAATTTTGTGCGCAAAGAAAAAAAAAAAACAACTTTATTAATCCATTTCTTCTCTTCTGTGTCAGTCTTCGTCACATGTTCACGATAGTACCACGAAGCTAATTGTTGAATAAAGTCGTAATTTTTGCTTCTTTGCATACAAAAGTATTCTTGTAGCTTTGTAAAATTACGTTTGAACCACTGATGTCACATGGACTATTTTTATGATGTCCTTACTACATTGCTGTCTATGCAGGGTCAGAAAGCTCTCTGATTTAATCAAAAATAACTTAATTTGTGTTCCGAAGATAAACGATAAAATTTTTTAAAAAAATATGATTTTCAGATGTTTTGGGGGGTGAACTATCCCTTTAATTTTTTGCTTCATTTCAAATTTTTGTTTATGCTTGCAAATTTAGTAATTTGAATTTGAAAGGCACTGCTTGACACAGAAGCCACTTCTGTAAATGCACTAATTAAATGCATGAATGTTAATACATTTAATAAGGAAACACTGTATAATTCAGGTTGTAATAATTTAAAATTAATACAAAGCATATTTGGACACTTTCGGGTTGTCAAATTGCATGTTGGGACTACATGCATTTTTTTTTAACTCCAAAATCAACACAGTATTCCTATCAGACACCATCACTGTACTACAGTACTGCCAAGGCACTCTTTTGTAAGTTGCACTTGAAAGATAAACACTATACGATTTCACCAACACCTACTTTAACAAAGCCGAGAGCTAAAAGTGTAGCAGACATCTGTAAATAGCACAGCAATACCACATCTCTCGTGCAATCATACAGGCGTAATGTAAAAAAGCTGATATAAAATGCTGCTGCTAAAGGGGAATTGTGTGATTTCTTTTGTTAATTAATTCCATACCTGTCATTGCTCTCAACACCACAATCTTGACACATTCTGCGTACATGTGTATGCCACATATTTCAGGGGTGGGGAACGTGGCAAGTATGTGCGCATCGTACAACAGTAAGTATATCTCTCTCGTTCTCGCTCTCTCTCTCGGATTTTAATTGCAAGGTGCAAAGTGAAATGGCTTCACTCTCCGACAGTGTAAAGGAAGCAGGGTGTCAAGTGCGAGTTGTGGTGTGTGTGTGTGTGTGTGTGTGTGTGTTAGAGGGTGGAGTGACAGACAGAGGAGCGGGTGAGCAGGTCCCCAAGGTGCACTCCAAGGAGCAATAGATAAAGATTCCCTTGGGAAATTTTTCTCATTAGTTCTCAGACACACTTCGGTAATTCTGTAGTGTCAGGTTACCATTTGTCATGAGATCTTTAAAAAAATACAGAAAAAAAGGAAAAAGAAAATGTCACTCTCCATGCTTTGCTTCTTTTATTTGGATGTGTCACCTCCGCAGAAAAATTATAAGCCCTGTTTGGTTTCAAACAAAGGTTCGATGCGCAGTTTACCCTGATGCCGAACGCAGCGTGCGACGTTTATTGGGCTACCGCTGTGATAATCCTGTCTTTAATGAATAAATATGAGCCGTTCTCCATGTGGTAAATTGTTAATTGTCTTGTTTATTGTTCTGGGCTGGTGTTAGCCTATTGGTTAAAGATCTACGCTGCTAACACAGACTGCTGAAGTCGAAATCAGAGTTACTCAGATCATAATCTTGCTGTATCACCGCTGTGCCCCTGAGCAGGGCACTTAACCTCAGGTCGACCCGCTGGGACTGTCCACGCAATTAGTGCACCGTAAGTCATTTTAAATATAAAGATTCTGCTAAATGGCGAGCGGCTAAATACATCTGCACAGTTTTCCCCTTCTTAAGTGTATGGGGCTTTGTTTAAGGTCACTGTATGACTTTGGTGTGAATTATATATATATATATATATATATATATATAATCTGGGATCAGATTGTTTAGTCTTTAAATGGTCAAAGATACAGTAAAACACAATGTGGAACTTGTTTTTTTTTTTGACCAGTAATGTTAAAAAAAACTTGACTTCAAAAGTTCTCGTTGACTTTTAAGTTACATATTTTAATCGTTCTACTTCACCTAGTGGAAAATGCTTCTGTTTAGAGATAAAACCTGTTTCTGTTACATTCATAGCATTATGTATGGTATTTCAAATACATTTTCAAAGAAATGTAATGTTTTTTTCCCCAGTTCTGTTTAATTCATACACAGCGGAACTTCTGACTGCATATTAACAGAATTCTATATTAATATGCTAAATTTAATGTTGCTTGGCAACCATAAAACATCATATAGTTTGACCTAATTAGCTACATTACGCAAATTGTTTTTGTGGTTCTCATTAATAAACTTAAGTTCTTGGAAGTGTTTGTAAGAAGCTATTAGTTATTAATAAAATCAAAAAGTATAAAATAAAATGAAGCTTGGGTGTAATTTTTTTTCAAGAAACTTCAAAGAAACATATTTTGAATATAATTAAGTATACTAAGTTTGGATGTGTTCACGTCAAAGCATTTACACCGTCTAAAAAGTTGCACTTGCGCATTAAAAACATTTTTTTAGTCATTTTTTCTTTGAATAAGCAGCAATTAGCAATTAAAAAAAAATATAACAATATAAGACTTTTTATACTCTTAATATATTGTTTATTGCCATGTGTGAATCTTATGAAGTTTTTTTCACATTTAACAATTGAAACAATATACTTTTTTTTGTGAACTTATGTTCAGCTTATGTTCAGCTATTCTATAACTTTTAACTATTGCTGCATTTTTTAGATCATTAGTCATTAAAGCTTGGTAAACATTGGTCACAGACACAAAGATTTACTTTAAATTTCACCAATCTAATTAGTACTGTAACTAAAAACTCCCAAAGATCGTGTTTATATGCCATTTTAAGTCATTTAAGTCATTTTATTTTGACATAACAAATTGGTTATATCTAAGCTTGTGTGTTGTTTACTCACTTTTTTAAATTAGTCTTCCCATTAATGGCACTATATTGTTTACAAAAGAGGTGCAATTTATTGCATTAACCAATCACAGCAAATCATAACCAGTCATAGCCAATCATATTGCGATGGAGGCATTGTATACATTAAATTATCATATATTAAAGACTTCTAGTGAAAAACTACTAAATTAAATGAATGTTTTCACCTTAACTGAACACAGGTTGTTCTGAACATGAGACGCTCAGCATTTGAGTGGGATTCTGAGTGCTGGACGTTTTTATTGCTCCGTTTGTCCCATTAATCCTCCCGCCACAAAAGCGCCTCAGTTTCCATGTCACTTTGCACACAAGGCCTTACCAAGATAAATGAATTCCTGAGGAGGTACTAGTTTGAAAGGGGAAAGATCTATTCTTTCCACAGCGCTTGACACAACAGAGATACAACAGAAGAAAAAAAATTGCACCGCGCTCTCCTTTGGAAGACCGACCGGACACTTCATGACTAGGGAAACAGTGGAGGAACAAAAGCCGAGTCTGTCTCTTTATGAATTCTGCATCGCAATCAATATCAGCCCTCTACCTGGGCCAGGGAAATAATGAGTCATAAAAAAATCATGATATTCATTTCCAGAATGATAATAACAGACAGAAAACACAAGCCCCTCTTATCCCGCATGAGAATCGCTGCCCTTTGAGTTACACCGGGCAGGTGTGAGCCTATTAGTACCCCATCTGACACAGGTGTCCTTCAATGTGCCAGAGAGTGTGCGACGCACCTCCGGATTCATTGGCACCCATACAGGAGGAATAAAACCCTCCGTCTCCAGCTTCCTTAGAGGTCACGGATGAGGTCAAATCTGCTCCCAGGTGATCATTTAAGGCTCTCAGCACAACACAGAATGCAGATTTCACCCCTTGTTGCATAAAGAGGGTTACACAGAGAGCGCCAGAAGGTCTCCGGTCCTCACTGCATATTTAAAAACACAGAAGACCAGGCCCGTTTGACCAGCAGTTCAGATGCACGCAAGCAATAGCTTATTCTTCATCCGACCTTGAATGAAGAAGGAACCCCTTCTGATTTAATGCAGACTCCTTTACCACATTACCTTACTGTTTTTATTGATATTGCAAGACTTGGTGCTCTTATTACACTAAGTATCCAGAGATGCACGCAGACAACGTGCTACGAGACGGACCGGGAAAACGATCCAACCCAAATGAACACCGGAGTTACTTAAAACTAAAGAACGGCCTCTGTGTTGCACGGTAATTCAAGGACACGCGGCGTTGGAATAACACCGGCGGTTAAACCTAGTCATTGATGATTTTTATTGCCTTGAGTTTAGCATACCCATGTCAATATTTGGACTAGGGTGAGTCTCGGGCCTCCCATTGCAAGAGGATGTGACCTTCCATTTTTCTGCGTCTGTGTGATTTAACACCATCTGAAAAACAGATAAATGTGTCTCTGGCCTCCCTCAACGAAGTTCCCTCGGAATAACAGGTAACTCACTCCCCGCGGCTGCGGTTGCAGACAGACTCACAAAGGCAAGAAATATGCGCCCCCATTGTCGTCGACTAAAAGAAACAGTGGCTTTGCAGAGAAACAATGATTTAAGAGCACAAAAGCACATTATCAGTGAAATGACACAGCAGCTAAACTAAAACTGGACACCCTGGTTGTGCAAAATGCAGAATTTAAGAACTGTCTGCCTTTAAATGCATAACTGTGCATTTAAATAGAATTGTCCATACACAACAAGAAACTGAATTGGAATTTCCTGAACAGAAATCCAAAAAAATTCAACACAGATAATGTATTTCTGTGATATTAAGTGTTCAAAACAGCAAAATTAAGTGTTCAAAATAAGCAAAAGCCATTACCATTGCAAGCATTTAGGTAGTAGTCTAAATGCAAAAATGGCCCTCTTTTAATGTTCTTGTTTCTCAAAAATACCATTATTCATTAAAAAAAAAAAACACAGAAAACAGAGGCATTTTCTCTGTGGAGGCAAGGAAGGCAGATACCAAAATAATGCAAATATTACAAAATATAGCATTAAAAAGTGTATAAATAACTTTAAACACTGTCCAACAGAGACACTAGCAGGTAAAAGTTACAGCAGGAGTCCATGTCTCTCTCGTCTCCCCTGATCCCACTGAGTTTTAACAGACCCCCTAAAACATGCCATGACTTTGGTAGGGGAAATGGGGAAAGTCATATGAGAGGAGGCAGTGTCACAAAACCAGTCATAAGGTCATACATTTTTTGTAAATTAGATTTATACATCACCTGAAAGCTGAATAAAAATGCTTTACATTCATGTATGGTTTGTTAGGATAGGACAATATTTGCCCAAGATACAATTATTTGAACATCTGGAATCTGAGGGTGCAAAAAATATCAAAATACTGAGTATATCCCCTTTAAAGTTGTCAAAATGAAGTTCTTAGCAATGCATATTACTAATCAAAAATTAAGTTTTGATTTATTTATGGAAGGAAATTTACAAAATATCTTCATGGAACATGCTCTTTACTTAATAAACTAATGATTTTTGCCACAAAAGAAAAATCGATAATTTTGACCCATACAATGTATTTTTGGCTATTGCTACAAATATACCCGTGCTACTTATGATTGGTTTTGTGGTCCAGTGCGACGTGTGTCTGTGACAAACACTTACTAAGCTTTGATGACTGAGATAAATAGTTAAAAGTTAACAATTAAAAAAGAAAAGATGAACATAAGTTCACAAATAAAACATTTTGTTTAAATTGCTACATTCTATTATCATTTTGGAAAAACTGTAAAATGCTTAAAAATACTAACTTGATACGATTTAAACTCAGCTTTAATAAATAGAATACTGATTACATTGTTAATGTAAAAATATAAAATAGATTCATTTTTTTCTGATTGTGTTAGGTTTATTTAACCAAGAATGACCATGCGAGTGGGACATCATTTACATTTGATAAAAAGAAACAAAAAACAAAAAAACAAAACAATGCACACCACTGACAGAAACATCCTTTAAGTTGGACACAAATCATTCAGAGATCTGTTCTAGAAGACTACATCATCTCTGGTACGAGTGTCACGTTCTAACTTTACTATACTATACTCGAGTCTAATCTTGTGTGCTTACTGCAGTGAGGCACTGTGCTAATGATAACAGCTAACTCTTTAAGAGATGAAACAAAAGAGCCAGAGTTGGTGCATCTTATTTCACGCTAGACAGGCTTTTCAGGTGCCAGGACAGAGGGGCACGGAAAAGGTCTCCAATCAGGCCTTTATTA
The DNA here is from genome assembly GCA_012976165.1 of Labeo catla. Lineage (NCBI taxonomy): Eukaryota > Metazoa > Chordata > Actinopteri > Cypriniformes > Cyprinidae > Labeo > Labeo catla. Next base: position 648,997 of record VONZ01000334.1, on the reverse strand, counting down.
AGGATTTTGGTCCCTGGACATCTGAAGAGCTGACTGGAATAAGAGCACGCGCACATCCGGGCCAAATAAATGCATGGACGTACTCGGCGAAATATACATCTGGGAAAAACAAACAGGACAAGACAGGAGACAAGGGGGGAGGAATATGTTTTGCAGGGATGAGAGGGGCAAGGCAGGAAAAGGTTAATGCCGACGTGTGAGTGCACATGACAGCGCTCACATCCCAGTGAGCACAAAAACGAATCGTCCAGGGACTTTCATCTTCATATTCACTGGCCTCGTTGCTCCCCTCTCCGTTCAAACTTCAAATTTATTGCCGGGCTTCGGAGAGGCAGGAATGACCTTGAGAGGACCTCGCAGTCATCTATTCCACTCAAACGCTACCTAATTAGCGACACCGTGGTTTAGGGTTTGCCAAATCATTGGATACAATAATCAAAACGAGGCTTGTCAGGGCCGGATACAAGCCACTAAGCAAAACCCTCATCTCAGGCGGATACTGAGGGGAAAATAATTACAGCCACTGCGGAACGTGCTTACAATGAGGCACGTTGGGAAAAAGGAAAGGAAGAGGAAGTGAAGAGAGAGAGAGAAGGCCAGAGAAGTGCACACCATAAAGGAAATCACCTTGTCTGAATCTAGGAAAGCCAAAGAGAGGCAAAATGGAGGACTATGGCCTCCTATCACTCCAACTGTCTCCCAGTGACCTCTGGGAAAGCGCGTCTATTGTTCCTATTGACAGTCAACATCAAGCCGAGCTTACACCAGCTATTTAAATCACTTACCTTCATTCAAACCCCTCTCAACAAGCAGCATGCCATCTCCTTTATTACTCATTTTCCAAAAGAAGAGGAAAAAAAGAATTATAATATGCCAATTTAGCTAAATAATTACCGCATTTTACTGCTACGCCTACACAGCCACCGGCAGGCAAAGAAAAAGCTAATAATTCAATTTTTCGCTTTCTGTAATTGTTACCAAAGCACCTAAAGGTCATATCACTCACCCAGAAGAAAAAGGATAGCGAGTCACGGGTTCGAACGGGGACACGCTTTCTCACAGTGGCCATTTTGGACCAGCAGACCATATGCTATTGTCTCAAAATGGAGCTGGTTGTTTGGTGTGAATGAGGTTGAAGCTCCATTTGGCAGGTGTTTTTTTTTTTGTTTTGTGTTTCTTTTTTTTTGGTTGGAGCGGCACTGGGATTTGAGGTAATTGTCTAATACGGCGCCCGGTATTAAAGTCATCTCGTGCCAAAAGCGAACACGTTGCCGCTTGACCCTGAGCCACTTTGGAGTAATCTAGTATTCATCCCAGCGTGTAATGACTGCTAGGGATGTCAATCCAGCGGCTTTCTCTCATTCCCCGGCTCTCAAGATGCCTGTGGACAGTGCGGTTTTCACCAGAGGGGCTGGGAAACGAGAAAAAGGATGAGTGGCAGCTCGTGTCCAGCGATGCCATCGTCCTCTAGCCTTCAATTTCTTTTAACCCCACTCACCTCCTGATTGGTCACGGGCTCTCACCTTTTAAGGAGGGAACGAGTGGTTCGGGCTTTGTTGCTAAACTGCTTGTGGTTGTTTAATGCTAATGAGGGCAGGACAGATACTTTAGGGAGGAAAGTTCATACAAGACTGTTTGGGACTGTGACACAATTAGCTTAACCCCACGGCCGCTTCTGACCGCTTCAATCAATAGGCTTTACCCAGGCGGTGAACCGTCCATGATGACTGTGAAGAGTGTGTGTTGGAGGGGATTGCATGTTGAATAGGTCAAATTCTGCTCAGAAGCTTGCTAGTTTAGCCTTATCAAAATGCTATTATGCTAGTGTTTGCTGTAATGATGACACCCTCTAGTCCTTGGTTTGCCATCTTCAGGTTCCATAAAACATCAGTTTGAATCTTGAACCGCACGGTTGGTGCAACCGCATTCGCAGCTTTTGCTGCCCCACCATACAACGGTTTCATGAACTTACTACAGGGACAAACCCCCTGGAGCAACTCGAGGTTAAGTGCCTTGCTCAAGAGGACAATGGTGAGGGGTCACAACCAAGCCCACACAGAATCTGCACCTGCAGAACCAGAGAAAGCACTGGATACTCGCTGCTGCACGCAATTTTTGCATGTGTCTGTCAACTAAATATTTTGGCTAGCTTACAGTAATATGCAAACATTCTACCAGCAAAGGTCTGGAGATTGTGTTTGGGACTCCTTGAGAAGATCAGCATAACAAGGTTAGCAGGTCTGGATTTCAACCACTTTAGCTTGTTATTGAGACAGTGCCCTTGAAAGTATGCTTGAAAGTATCTTGAGATACTAATATGCACCTTTTAGGGGTAAATAAGGTACAGAGATGTACCCTGTCCCAGGGGTTGCACCCCGAAAGGTACAACTTTTGCACATTTTTTCTGACTTTGTAGCATCTCTAAGATTGACTGTATACGGAAAACTTCGCAGGAAGCAAACCAGAGCTGCAATGGACAATTCCGGACTGTTAATGTCCCGTCTTCTTCACCAGACAATAAACCTCCAGTTACCATAACTCCAAAGTCGTTTTTGTGTCAGGAAGACAGGAAGGATGGACAGTAAGGGAAGAAGCCAATCAAACGAAGGACTGAGCAGTCAACACGTGCCTTCCCCCCTCTTTTCCCTTGATCCCTCCACTCGGCCGGTAAAGCGGCACCTGTCACACTGTTTGAGCAGATGTGGGAAAAAAACAGAGGCACTTCACAACACTGTCATTCACATTCATAATAGGCATTGCAGTATAAAGAGGGCCATTAGGGGCCCAACCTGGGAGCCATTAAATCATTTTAAATCGCTGTAACATCCCATTAGTGTCAGTGGTGAGACCACATAATAGTCTATATTATAGAGCGCAGCAGTGCGGCCCATTTGGGGTAAATCACAGGCTCCGGTGCAACTTCTTGGCCTGCGAGTGCATGAACATGGACGGAACTCATGCGGACGACACTCGAAACTGATAACGGCTAGTTCGCTCGCTCTAGGGTGGAGCGACACTTAAGCAGCATCTCTGGTTTATCAGTCGCCTAGAACCTCAATATTGAGATCTACAGATTTGCATACTGGTCTAAAAATTTTGCAAGATATTAAAACAATGGCTATTTAGAGCCTCCCATAATGAGCTGAACGTGATAAAGGCAGTGTAGTCTGGAATAATCTACAGTAAATGGTGCGTGCCGTTAATGTCTAAGGTGCGGACAGCGAGTGGGCAGTTAATTAAGGAAGATGAATACATTCGGATCTCCCTCAACACAACACAATTACAACCAGTGGCTTTCTTAAAGGAACAGTTCATTCAAAAATAAAAAACAATTCTGTCATTGATTACTCAACTGTCGTTCCAAACCTGTAAGACCTTCGTTCATCTTTGGAACACAAATTAAAGGAGAAGTCCACTTCGAGAAGAAAAACTGACAGATAATGTACTCACCCCTTGTCATCCAAGATGTTCATGTCTTTCTGTCTTCAGCCATAAAGAAATTATGTTTTTTGAGGGAAACATTTCAGGACTTTTCTCCATATATGTGACCCTGGACCACAAAACCAGTCTTATGTTTCACAGGTATATTTGTAGCAATAGCCAAAAATACATTGGATGGGTCAAATTTATTGATTTTTCTTTTATGCCAAAAATCATTAGGATATTAAGTAAAGATCATGTTCCATGAAGATATTCTGTAAATTTCCCACCATGAATATATCAAAGCTTAATTTTTGATTAGGGATATGCATTGCTATGAACTTCATTTGGACAAGTTTAAAGGCAATTTTCTTATATTAGTATATATAGTATAGTATATAGTATTTTTATTTTTTTGCACCACCAGATTCCAGATTTTCAAATAGTTTTTATCTCGGCCAAATATTGTCCTATCCTAACAAACCATACATCAAAAGAAAGCTTATTTATTCAGCTTTCTGATGATGTAAAAATCTCAATTTCGAGAAATTTACACTTATGACTGTTTTTGTGGTACAGGGTTACATCTAGGACTGATATGGTGCCCCGATTTTGAACTTCCAAAATGCAGTTTAAATGCGGCTTCAAATGATCCCAAATGTGGTTGTAAATGATCCCAGCCGGGAAAGAAGGGTCTTACCTAGCGAAACAATACAGTTTACATACTTTTTACTCTCAAATGCTCTTCTTGTCTCCTTAAAGATATTTTTGACAAATTTTGAGAGCTTTCTGACCCTGCATAGACAGCAACGGAACTGAAACGTTCAAGGCTAAGAAAGGTAGTAAGGACACTGATAAAATAGTCCATGTGACATCAGTAGTTCAACCTTAATTTTATTGTGCGCAACGAAAACTAAAATAATGACTTTATTAAACAAATTATTCACTTCTATGTCAGTCTCTGCCGCATGTTTACGAGAGTCACAAGGACTATTTTAACAATGTTCTTACTACCTTTCTGGGCATTGAACGTTTCAGTTGTGTTGGTCAGAAAGCTCTCGGATTTAATCAAGAAATATCTTAATTTGCATTCCAAAGATTAAGATGAAGGTCTTACGGGTTCGGAACGACACAAGGGTGAGTAACAAATGGCAGAATTCTTATTGCATGAACTTTTTAATGCTCCTCTCTTTAAAACAGCTTCTGCGAAAGTGGTAAAACAAATAAAAACTGTGAAAGGACAGGCTTCAGTTGTAGAAATGTGTGTGTGTGTACACATCTCATGTGAAATATGCAACTAGGGCCCCCGTACATCTTTCTTCTTTTCCTCCAGATGATAAATCGCCCCAGTGACGGACCCTTCCGCTGCCCTACGAATTTTTAAAGGAACAAAGCAATGATGAATGGAATAATGCCACATCGCAAGCAAACACCTCTCAGCCTGATAAAAAAGATTCACCAATGACAATTGGGGGACACCGGTGACCCGGGGAGCGGTCTTTGGTGTATGCCCCCCAGAGGAAGCCAGTGATGGAAGGAATCGCCATTAGGGGGAAGATTAAGTGGCCTTTCCTTTTTCCCCTCACTTAATTATACATGCAAGACTCGCCAAACCGTGCCGCCATAAAAAAGGAGAAGGGGGGGGGAAAGCCCTGCTTCTTTGTTTCAGCAACTCATGCCACTTTGATTGCTTATTGGCTGTCTCTCTTGACAACCTGCCGGCCACAGAAACAAATCCCATTGGCCGCAGTGCACCTGTCAGGAGCGAGAGAGAGACGAGAGCATTCCGAGAATTCGAAGGGGAACTCTGGGATGGGTGGAGAAAGAGAGCGGGGGGGAAAAAAATGTTCCTGTCAAGCCTCGGTGCCTCAGGAGAAGAGAAAGTCTTATGTGGCACATCCAAAACTCAGCAGACAAACAAGGAAGTGGACCTCTTCCACTTCTTATTAAAGGCGCCGTGGTCCTACGCCATCATTCAGCTCCGTCAGTCTCGCGCTCCGAGGGGTCTTGGCTGCAAAGGGCACGTTCGAAACTCCGTGGCTCGGTTTTTAAGAATCTTCCCGCCCGCCCGCTCCTTGTTTTTTCCTCATGGCTAGCGGGGTGCACTGAAAAGGAAGGCGCGAAGAAAAAAACTGTCATTTCAAGACCGACAGTTCGCATCAAAAGTGGGCCACGAGATTACGACTTTCATGGCTCTTTGGGTAAATTCCCAAAGCGTGGCGCACACATGCAACGTGTCAACCGAGGAACGCCTTCGCCTCTTCCTCCCCCTCACCCTATCAACATCTCTGACGTATAAAACAGAAGCACCCTGCAGATAGCGAACGTGAATAACGAACGACACTTTCATCAGGGTTGCGTGGAGGACAGAGTGAATAATTAAATACCACGCCTCGTTGATTCAGCCTACTCATCTTGTTTTATGGGAATAACCGGAAAGACTTCAAACGTGCAATGCCAGGAGTGCTTGACAAACTGAGAAATCAACAAGACTGCGTCCTGTGCATAAACTAACCCGAAGTTGAAACATTTATCTGTTCATTACCCAACAGACAAACCACAAAACGTGTGAATGAATACATACAAACGTAATATAAGGATGAAACACAAAAGAGGAATGAAATATGGATGATGAATTTGTCGTATGGATTTCTGTTACAAAAGAAACACGATGTAGAATGGAAGTGTGCAACATCGACGCCGCCTGTGAAATCCTCCCCAAAAGATGAGGAATATTTCAGAGCCGAACACTGGGCGTACATCTATGTTGTATAAATATATCATCAGCTCTCCTCTCTAAAATTGTAGTCTAGTGCAAAAATAAGAGGGTGGATTTCTAGATTTTAGGGGGGATCCACTTAAATCTTTGAACATGAACAATTGAAAAGGGCCTAAAACATTCAAACATGTAGAATCGCTGCAGAACTTGTTGCATGCATTAGAATTGAAAAAAGCAACACAATTTTTGGTTCATGTAGGATTGTAACCTCCTTAGATACTGTACATGTCAAACAATACTGTGGATTGGGGGATTTCAACTAACTTTTAACATTAACTTTTTTTAATCTTTTGTCCTTTTCTTTATTCATTCTTTCCTTTTCTCACTTTATTTCAAACACTGTTTCTTTCTTTTTCTTGTTCTCTTACGCATCCTTTCAGTCCTACTTTTGCTTCCTTCTTTCTTATCTTTTTTTTTTTAACTTTCCTTTTATTCTTTTAAAAGTTCCCCGTCTTTTGTTCATTCTTTAATTTGGTCTTTTCTCATTTTCACAATCCTTACTCTTTCCTTAAATTCTTTAGTTCTTTTTTTCTTGCTTTCTTTTATTTTCATTTTTGTACTTTTATCATTTCATTTTTTATGATTTTCCCCATTTTCAGACTCATTTTCTCTCTTTCTTTCTCTTTCTTTCACTGTTTATTATTTTTTCCCATTCTTTTTTTGGCATTTTTACCTTTCTTCTTCCCTTAGACTTTCTCTTTCTTTCGTTCTTTCTTTCTTTCACTGTTTATTACTTTTTCCCATTCTTTTTCCTCATTCTACATTCCTTTTTTCATTATTTTTTCTCATTATTGTATCCCTTTTTTCCTTTTTGTACTTTTATCATTTCCCCCATTTATGATTTCCACGTTTAGACTCATTTGCTTTTTATTTCTTTCTTTCTTTCTTTCTTACTTTTTCCCCATTCTTTTTTCTCATTCTTCATTCTTTTTTGACATTTTACCTTTCTTCTTCCCTCTCTTTCTTTCGTTCCTATTGTTCTTTATTTTTTGACCATTTTACTTCTTCTTACTCTTTCCTTTATCTCACTTCATGTATCTTTTTTCTCACTATTCCCTTCTTTTTTTTCCTTCGATCTCTTCCTTCCTTCCTTCCCACCAGTATCCGAGTGCAAACACTTAGTGAAATAGAGGATGTCACTTCCTCGACATAAAACTCCATGCAAATCTGCATTAACATTTATGACTGAAAAGCATTCATAATTAAACATAATCTGAGAGTGACGAGTCGAAAGTGACATTAATGGCAGAAATAAGACTGACACACACGTTGCCAGTATTGCAATTACATAAATGAAAAGAAAAAAGCATTTCCTTAAACATGAAGTGTGTTAAAATACTTCCTTTTAGTCTAGAGTTAGCTGTTAGTTAGGGCACTTTCTACATTGTGACTTAAACATGACTTAGCCAAAGGTGTGAGTTAAGGGCTGGATTTTCATTTATCTTTATTTAAACTTCACTCAACTTCTAAGATACATATCTAGTCCTGAATCAGCAGACTGTCTCTACACTAGTTTATTCCGTCACGTCATAAAGATTATCCACGCAGCGAACTAAGCAGACAAGCCAAAAAACAAAAGCTTCCTCGTCTGACTTGCCTGATTGCCGTTGATTATAAATTATGCAGTCATTGTAGGCCCACAGAAGAAGACATCTCCTCATCCCCAGTCAAGTGTAATTACTGCGGAGGGCTGCAGGCATCCGTGTGATCTCCGCCTGACAGAAACATTGACTGATGACCTTCCCCGTGAAAGACTCCCTGCTCGGGTCACCGGACCCCCACCTTCGACATCTCAATAGAGTCCTGACACCCGGCTCTCGAAGACCTGCTATTGACAAATCAGAGCGTTAGTGCTGCATCCATGTCTCACCCATCACTCACCATCACTTCCTGGGTAGGAGAGATGAGCGCTCTTTTCAGGGCCGCTAATTTGACACGGCCCGCTTGGCTCGCCATAATTGCTCTGTCACTGTCAGGGCGCGGACGGTACGATTTGGACGTACAATTACGACATCCGTTTACCGGGCGCCATTACGCCTGGCCCAGCGCCGCCGCCGACATGCCTCATCAGAGCCAAGATGCGGCCCATTAATGAATGATGTTAGCATTTCTCTTAAAGTTAGCCTGCCGCTAATAAACAGCCAGTGTTCCATGAAGGAGCATTGCGGTTTGCTCTGACACGATATTTATTGCATGCTGCTGACGGAAGAGGGCGGGCGAGATGGGGGAAGATATTAAGGGAGTTTATGGGCTATACAACTCTCATGAAGTGAACTATAGTGTTGCCGACGGAAAAAGCGAGGTCATTCTTCTTCGATGACACTTGTTCTTTCTTATACACTATGTGTGTGTGTGTGTGTGTGTGTTTGCGTGTGCATTGAAGAGGACTCCTGCCGTGACCTAATGGCGGTGCTATCCTCTAAAGAGCTCTTGTTTCCTGCCCTACCCCCAGGGTGACACAACAGGAGCCATCCTTCCCGGGAGGGGTCAACATCCATCACGGCCGAAGCCCCCCCTGCCAACACCCGCCACTTCCTGTTCTGAGGTAATTATACGTCGATCAGAGACGGCCGAGGTGTCACCCTGCGGCGGCGGGGCACACAAACACACTCGTAACTACGCTGCAATCTCAGGGTGTCAACTCTGAGATAGTGTCCGCCTTGCGCGCTGTGAACGTGCGAGTCTCACTTTTCACGACGCAGAAGAAAACTAATGAAGCCCACAGCAACCAGGCTCAAAAATGTCTCCTCATTAGAGAGCTGACAATCTAAAGTCCGACATGAAATGGACGGACTTTTACCGAAGGCCCGCAGGGGGGGAGAGTCCTGTATTTAAATGCATTTAAAGTGTTTGGGGACCATTGCTTTGAACAATTCGACAAAACATGGGAATAGCTGGAGGCAGATTGGTTTGAAAGTGAATATTGGCTGACTACTAGTGAACACTATACAGAATAATCTACATACTGCCCACTGTTTTTTAACAAAATGCTACATGCAATGTTGTTCTCACATGACCTTATGACCTTATCAAATCAATACTGGTATTTTTAATATTTTATTCAGCTTGATGTGAAAATGGCAGTCAATTTCACTCTTGGCAGTCAATTTCAGTTAAACTAAGTTTTTTTGTAGCTGAGATATCGTCTTCATCTTTCTTTTGAAGTATGTCAGTGTAATTGACCCATGACCAGGAGTTTGATTGACAGGCGATCTGACCAATCATAACGCAGAATCTGCTATTTTGTCTGACAAACAAACCAGACAGGAGAGTCGATTAACGTCGGTGGATTTGAACGTAAAAAAAGGTGTGTATTGACCAATTTCCATGGTCGAAACAAGATACCTTCTGATGTTCATTCATGTTTATTTTGTGCTATAACTAGTAATGAGTTAGAGATGATCGGTTCATGTGCCGCTTGAACTGAAGCGCTACAGCGATCTGTCACAACACAATAAAGAGCCACAATATGGTATTTGTTGTTTGAATTTCTTAAAAAAAAAAAATTCTTTATTTATATTTTTTATACCTAAAATAACCTGCTCTGTCTTTGCTCTTTTTATGATGTGTGGTGTGAGTAAACACTAAACAATAAACTAAGCTAATTTGTGATCCTGGACCACAAAACCAGTCATAAGGGTCAATTTTTTCAATTTGAGATTTTTACATAATCTGAAAGCTGATTAATAAGCTTTCCATTGGTGTGTGGTTTGTTAGAATAGGAAAATATTTGGGTAAGATAAAACTATTTTGAAAATCTGGAATCTGAGGGTGCAAAAAAGTCAAAATATTGTGAAAATCGCCTATAAAGTTGTCTAAATTAAGTTCTTAGCAATGCATATTACTAATCAAAAATTTAGTTTTGATGTATTTACGGTAGAAAATTTACTAAATATCTTCATGGAACATCATCTTTAATATTCCAATGATTTTTGGCAGGAAAAATCAATCATTTTGACCCATACAATGTATTGTTGGCTATTGCTACAAATACAGCAGTGCTACTTAAGATTATGTGCACTACACAGGTAATATTTACTGCAGAAGGAGTAAGTTAGTTAGTATGCTATTCAGAATTTAGTCAACATTATCTCTTCCAAGTTTAATGTACAGTATGCTATTCAAACTCTGTTTATTTTTTAATTTGTTTATTGATCCAACCAGGCAGAGAAATACAATTACCTGCGATAACACCACAAAGGATCCATTTTCCACTATTGATCAGTGAACCTTGCCCTCATTGTTAAGGCGTTACATTTTTTAATACATTTCACAATTAAACAGATAGCTCTCAATAACTCGCAGTCTTAATGAGCTGCAGGTTCCCAACACAAACACAAAGAAAGCGCGTCTTGTGTTTCTGCTGAGGTATCCGTTTTCATCTCTCCCTGTGTTTGGTTGCACACTGAATAAACTCATTAATTTCGTTAATTGTTTGACCCTATCTTTTTCTCGGATGCGGCGTGACAGTCTCAGAAAGAATGGGAACAAAGGCCCTGTGCAACATTACCGTTAAATAAACAAGTCAATAATACTGCGGCGGCTGATTAGACAGGCCTGTGGCGGTGCGCGAGGCTCCCTCTCAGGAGCAGATGAAATTGTTCCAGTGTGTTTCTGACAGCTCGACTGCAGACAGGGGCTATTATGATGAAGCTTCTGCTTGTAACAATTAAAGTCCTGCACAATGTCCAGACAAACCACACATGATTGGCCGTGTGTCATCACTCACTTAGAGAGACCTTGTTCAAACTGTTTATTTTATGATTTGCAAAATACATCACATGAATGTTTTTTTCTTCTTGGAGGTTATGTTTCGGTTTGTGAAGCATTACACTTTACTCGTGGAGAAAAAAAAAATATATACATATATATATACATATATATATATATATATATATACATACATATATATATATATATATATATATATTACGTGATGTCAAACGGGCAGCAAGAGCAATATGACATAAGTGCTATGTCCCAATCTATCACGATCTTAAAAGTGATTCTATACAACATTTCAGTAAATAAATGTTAATATTGTGTTATATTTTAAACACAATATTATGTGTTTTTGCTCAATTTTGCAGAGTACATATTACCTTTGAAGCCATAGCAGAATTGTTGTGCATCTCGAGCAACACAGCGGTGTTTAGTTTCTGAATGAATCCGCGTTTTGAACAAATCATGTGAATCAATGATTCAAAAGCCCATTCATAAATACAGCCATTTACTTCATTCCTGAATAAATCATCAGTTTGAACGAATATTGAAAAAATAAATGTATATATATATATATATATATTATATTACAATTTTATTTACATTTAAAAAAATTTTTTTTACACTGTTTACAAATTATTTTGTGATTTCCTAAACTTTACATTCAACAGTGTTGTTTTATAGTTTTTTTTTTTTATTAGTGTTTTTGCAGAACTTTAAACGAGTGTTTTAAATTATGGTAATGTAAAACCAGAGAAAATGAGCATTCACAATTTAAAATGCAATATTAACTGATAAATAATTTAAAAATATATATCTCTAATTTTGTACCAAAATATTGTGCATCTCTACAGTAAACAAAACTGAACATCTTGATAATTCGCAAAATGGACCCAGTTCTGAATAAGATCGCTTTTCAAACCTGGTATTACCAGGTTACGGATCATTCAGAGGACCATACAGCAAGTCTCAACATACCTATGGCACATATAATTCAACGAAAGGCCATAATTTGCTCTATTTACCCACAATTCCATAATCCACTTCCCTGTTTCAGTCAACATTCTCATGCCACAGTGCATCTGCACCATCTAAAGCATTATCTGTAGCGCTCGGCGTGTGGTTAAGAGTGCTCAGGGCAAAGGAGAGAGGGGGCCCATATGAGTCCATTATTCCATTTGCTCTGAAAAACAAATTTGACCTCTCAGTGGTGGAGTGGTACGTCACGGGCTGATGTGTGGCTGACAGTGCAAAGGGGCGCATGTCTGGATAGGCTAATTAGAGGAGCGGTGGCATGAACGCGCTAGCAGCCCGGGCTAAATCCCATTATTTGGCTCCCTTCCCGGAGAGAGTGAATTGTATGTCAAGTAGGATGCATGTGGTAACTGCTATGAAATTACAGCTGCCGGAAGGCTGGAGAGCGAGTAATGCACATCCATTGTGTCATCAAGTGCATCCAAATAAGCAGATCTAAAAGGGAGCGCTAGCGCTAGGGCCAGCGCCCGAGCGGCAGGGGCCTCCCACCTGATGCGGCCGTGCTGTTTGTACTTGTCCCTCACTCATAGTGTTTCTCCATCACAATCATTGCTGATATGTGAACGGGCGGCTGTAGGGGTTGCATTCCAGGACTTGTTTCGTGATGAATGTTTTTAAATCAGTTTTCACGCATTGAGAATTTTGTCACTAAAAATCATTCAGAATAATTCTTCTGCAGTTTTGCAAGTCAGACTTTTGATTTAGTATGAACCCTGGCACATATTGTGGTTTATATATATATATATATATATATATATATATATATAAAACGTAAGAATCATACTCATGTATGATTTCTTGCAAAACAACTATTACTTTCTTTCTAAATAAATGACTTTTTTTTTCTTAAAAGCACTTACAACTTTTTTTTTTACAATTAACAATTATTACACAATTTTCAAATTTAAATGTAAGTATTTAACTAAACATTTAAAATTCAACCAATTTTTAAATACATATTTAAAAAAAAAAAAAAATAAAAATAATAATAATAAAAAATTCATAAAAAAAAAAATTGTAAAACTAAATTGTAATCGGTGTGCAATACGCATCATATGAATCAACTTATGGACTTTTTAAACAATACATTTTTAAAAAAGAATTAATTTAACTTGAACTAACTGAAAATGTGAAATTCAAACAATTTTTAAAATAAATATTTTAAACTAAAAAAGAATAAAACAAACAAACAAATCAATTAATGAATAAACAAACATCCAAAAAATTATGCACTTTTTAAATTTTTTTTTTTTTTTTAATTTTAATTTTAGTTTTTTTTTTTTTTTTTTTAATTGCAATTGGAAAGCCACAGTCTCAAAATTATGGACTTTTTAAAACAATTTTAAAACAATTTTTTAATTTATCTTGAACTATTTGAAAGCGTAAACTTTAAATTTTTAAAATAAATATTTTAAACAAACAAACAAACAAACAAAATAATAACAAAAATAAACTTCAACTGCCAAAAACATTCAGGTGTCAGAGGCTGAGACTAAAATGCGTGATTTATACTCTGAAAAAAATAAATTTTATGCATTTTTTTTCCGTGTATTTCAGTATTTCATAAAAGAATGGACCCAGACATGTCAATAAAGCTCTGGTCTAAGTATCCACTGACCCTAGAGCCACCCTTGGATATATGAAGATGTTATAAAATCATATGCTACAGGCATTTATTTAATATAACTAGCAATTGCATGCGTGCAAATGAAAAACATACAAAGGTCACGTAAAGCAAACCCGAAGAAAAATACTTGTTTTAGCACAGATGTCTTCGAATTTGTGTCAAGAAGCTTCTGTCTCCAGAGCTGGAAGAAATCCAGTAAACTCAAGTGGAAAAACTCAAGAGCATTTCTGCTATATTACAGATAGTGGAAAGGGAGGACAAAAAAAAAAGAACGACTCTAAAACTGTCAGATGAAGACACAAGCCAGAGTTTCCGCAAATCTATTATGAATGAAATAAATCTTGGCAAAGAGGCAGGAGAGAAATCACACACACACACACATACACAGACAGACAAAGGACAGGGCCACAGAGAGTGCCTTTCACCAAGAACTGTTCATTAAAACAACATGGGTCAACAACCCTTTGCTTTCTCCACAAACTCACCATATATCAGCCCCGCTGTCTGTCGGTAAGGTGATCTGAAAGAAAACAGAGCGAGCGAGTATCTGCAACCGAACAACAGAGGAGGGAAAAGCGCTTGAAAAGAGAGTTTGGTGCCGAACGAAACTCCCAAAATTCCTGACACACACAGAATTCTTTGTTCCAGCTCAGAAAAGAGTTTCCCGGGACGGGCGGCAGCTACCTTGGGTCTAATCACACGTGCGTTATTTAGACTTCAAACACCCAGCTCTGATGAAAAGTATGTCTCCTGCTAATATCTGCCAGCACGCTCGGGTTAAACTGCCTAAGAAGCTTATTTCCATCATAAATAATGCATATTCAGATGTGCTTGACTTTGCTAAAATAAGAATCGCCCCTATGATTGACATCAGGGTTTGTTTAAGCCTCACTTTCACCTTTGGAAATAGATCTGTCTGGTTTCATATGTAGATGCGCATACAAGCGTGACAGCCCACCGTTGCCGTTATATAGCGCGCAACTGTATGCTAACGCTATATTTGGAGGAGTGAACACATGTCGTCTTAGCCCATTCATTCAACGTGGCAGATAAAGAGACAGCGCAGAAAGCTGTCGCAAATAAACGGCACATCGAGTGATTAGACGTCACGATCCAATCAACAGACCCCGAACGTGAAAAAGAGCCAAATTCACTCGCACTGACACAAATTTATACCTATTTTTTCAAAACACAAGAGGGAATTTGATTCGCTTCACACTCGCCGCTTGGCTTGGGCTTATTACAGACACAATTATGGATTGTAAACTAGTTAATGAATACAAAGTAGGTTAAATCTATCGAGGTATTAATGTTTTAAAACACTGCGAACGCATCTGGAGTAATGCAGCTGGAGTTCTTCATCCGTGAGCGAGCCGAGATGAATATCTCTTTCCCTCATCCAGATTTTTTAAGACCACGGAAATGTATCCCATTCCATATTAATCCTACTCCGCACGCCGATGCTACTAAGGAGCTCATATCTCCGCGCCGCCCTCCCCTTCCTCCTCCTCCTTTTTCTGAAATTAGCACATTGAATGTCTCAGAGTTGGCTGCTAATAGCAACAGCACCTCGGGATGGCGGGGGCCGTTCTGATCAGCCAGACGACGGCTTAACGTTTGACCTTGGGACACGATATTAAGCTATTGTGGAGACGGATGTCAGGCCCGCGACACAAACTTGAGCTCATAATGGCGGAAGCACGCGCGTGTAAATCCACATACAAATATTCATAAGATACGAGGCGGCGCGATCCTGCGCGGACTAACGATCTGGCGGTAGATTGCAGCTAATTTCTTTAGTCTTAAACATGGCTCACATTTGCTTTGACTCAAAGTGCAGTAATCTGCCTAATTTATTCACAGCCATTCACAGTTTCAAAAATAGCTCATCTTGGATGTGTGAATATAAACCCTTTAATTATGCTTTTGACAATGTTTCAGTAAACCCCAAGGCCAGTATGAGAGTTGTTCTGTAATTTAGGATACATTTCACATCAGGAATTAAAAAAAAATAAAAATATATATATATATATATATATATATATATATATATATATATATATATAAAAACAATACGCTTTCTCAAAAAACATTGATATTGCATTATCAGCAATATCATTAAACACAATTATGGTATTACAAAGAAAAAGATGTTTCTGTGGTGGTGAGTTTGTCAACTATGTTACTGACAAACTATGTTTTTTTTTTGTTGTTGTTTGTTTGTTATAAGGGGGGTGTGTTTGGCTATTTGGGCCCTATGAAATCCATTTTATTTTTTCCCAAATTCTATTTAATTTTTTTTTCCAAATTTAGTCATTATATTTTTTTCTGGATTTTGGTTTAAATTATTCTGGACTTTGTTTTAATACTTAAATTAATTTTTATTAAATTAATTGAAATCATGATTTATACAAAATTTAACAGTAATTTAGTGAAAGTTTTATTTTTTTCTCAAATTCATTATTTTTTTTAAACCAAATTCTGTATTTTAATTTTCTGGATTCCAACCAGACCTTGACTAGCATGACTTCTTACACAATTTAACAGTAATTTAATTATTATTATTATTATTATTTTTTCAAATTCAAATTTTACCAAATTGTGTTTTTCCATTTAATTTTCTGGATTTCAATTTTAGTGGTTTAATTCAATTTTAATAATCAAAACATACTTAATTAATAGATTTTAAATTAATTTATTAATAGTATTTATTATTACTATTATTTGTGTGATTGTTCCTCAAATAAATAATGCATTAATAATAATTTTATTAGTAGTAGTAGTAGTAGTAGTAGTAGTATCATTATATTAAGCAAGGCTATTTCTGTCACAGTTTATTCAAGTTAAACCAAACTTTAATTTTGATGTATTTACATAAGGACCTTGTAAGTTTCTGTTTGTGTATGATCATAGTTTTTCTCAAAAAAAAAAATGGTAAAATGCGCATGAAGTAACTCTCAGAGCTGTTCTATAGATTATGTCTGTGTTCATGTGCTCATATATCGAGATGACAGACGCTGAAAACACTAAGTATGTGTGTAGTTAACAAAACATTTATTCACATAGTGACACGTTTTCAGATTTACATAGTATTTTTTGCAACTTAATATTAACAGAAACGAGTCCATATCATGCATTTATTCATCTCAAATTTGGTGAATTCCGTGACATTCCGTATTATATAGTAAATTCCATTTTTATGACTGGATTTCGTGATTCTGTCTGCACTTTCTGCATCACGGAAATCATAGGGCCCTAAGTTAGTAACTCATGTGGACATGAGTAAAATAAAATGTTTTCTTATTTGAAAGAAAAAAATATATTTCTAAGCTATTCAAATCAACATAGATAACCTTGACTTGAACATTTTTATTAAACACCATTTTGATATTACAAAGAAAAAGATGTTTTCCCTGGTGGTGAGTTTGTTGACATTGGTTTACAGGTCACATAGTTGACAATTTCACCATTTTGATTGATAATTTTAATGACAGGCCTTGTCTGGCCAACCAAATGTTCCATACGATCAGACCTCAAATTGTAATATTTGACTTAAAATCATTAAATATGTTGCAAACCAAAACAATGTACCCAACATTAATATACTCCTTGAAAACAGGCCACTGGAGATCAAATGTGACCCTGGACCGCAAAACCAGTCATAATGGTCAATTTTTTTTTTTAAATAATCTAAAAGCTGAATAAATATTTTTTCCATTTATGTATGGTTTGTTAGGACAGGACAATATTTGAAAATCTGGAATCTGAGGGTGCAAAAAATTCCAAATATTGAGAAAATCGCCTTTCAAGTTGTCCAAATGAAATTGTTATATTTTTGATATATTTACGGTAGGACATTTACAAAATATATTCATGGAACATGACTTTTACTTAATATCCTAATGATTTTTGGCATAAAAGAAAATCGATAATTTTGACCCATACAATGCATTTTTGGCTTTTGCTACAGATATTTATGGTTTTGTGGTCACAATTATATAAAATGCTTTAACAGTGTGTTCAATTTCATCAGTGGGGGACCTCACTTGATGCTGGTTATGTGATATTGGTTAGTAACATAGTTGTCACTTACATATTTTATAATATTATTCATTGTTTTGAACTCAAGACTTTCTCAATCTAAATAGCGGATATTGCAAAAACAGACCTAAAGGCAATTTCAAGCAAACTGGAAAACAGCGTGCACAAAACAAAATTGTTAGAAAAACATAATTATCATCAATGGACATGAAATGTACCCTAGATTATAGTGACCCATAAAAGACAATGAGGACATGCTTTGATGTTATTATGAAGACCAAAAAAAAAAATAAAAATACTCGTTTTCACATCCTTCCTTCGGACTCAGCCTTTGCTATTTGGCAACTTTGTTGTCTACGGTGTGCTCTTTGAGTCCCTGGTGATAATTATTTGATCTTGTTTAGTTCATTATTCATCTTGTGGGAACCTGCTGTGGCTTGTGTATAAATGCCATATGAAAGCATTGTGATCTGAGGATGCAGCTTCACTTTTATCCTCATTCCCCAAACAGATCAATTAGTAAAACTAAACAGTAAATTATTAATCGCATTGCTTTGTGTCCCGGTTTCATCAGCATTAGAAAAACAGTTCGTTAGAGTGGGGGAAACGGGCAGGTGATTGAGCGGAGACCAAAACCGAAGTGATGCCGCGAGAGCTTCGGAGGGGCGGAATTAACCCGGCTGTCCGTCACGTCGGGTGACGTTTCTTTGTCGCGACGGCACCTGCGCGAAACGGGGTCAATCTCAGTTTCAAAGTCGTCGGTGACATATGCTGCCCAACGGGGCTCCGCGTGCGCGGGACACGCCCCGCAATCAAATAATATTTTGCACGGAATATTCAAATGAGGCGAATTTTAACGAGCCGCGCTCATTCGCACGCAACCGAGGGGACGTTTCAAATGAGTCCCTTATTTGTCAGGAGACGGCCAGGTATATAAACTTCTTTTTTTCTTTTTTTCCAGAATAAAATCTGAATTCACAGGTCCTCTCAGGGGCAGCAGATTGCTCCACTGTTCTGAGTTGGGCAATTTGAATAAATTATTCGAAGGAGGGGGGCGACTGGCGCTAGAAAGAGAAAGAGAGGGGCGAGAAAAAGGGCTCGTGGTTCATTTTGCACGAAATTATATTTTTGCTGGAAAGGTTAATTTTGAAGGGAGTTTGAATGGCTGGGAACGTTGCAGTCGCTGGATGGTGTTGCTGGAGGTGGCTGCAGTTATTAAAAGCGATTGCGTTTCCTGCCGGATCTCTCCAGAGAGAAGAATCAGTGGAGATGTTAAACCTTGCTTGACACCCCAGTTGGATAATTGTGGGTGTGGAAGCTAATCAGCAGAACATGTCTCCTCGATTTAAATCTTGTCAGTTAGTCGAGATTAGACCCTCCCGTATTGGGTACCATTAGCTTTGTTGCATGTCAATGTGCTGGAGAAGCTGTTGGCAAGGTCCGGCTACAAGGGTAAAAGACGAGCTCGCCGCGGTTAAGGCAGATGTATTCAAGCTGTAAGACCGCTATGGAATTTTTTTTAACCTCAGAAATACATACATTCCCTGTGTGATATTATGCAGTGTTTGAAATTGCGTTTGTTACCACTGACCCAAGTGTGAGCCTGAGGAGAGAGAGAGAGAGAGAGAGAGAGAGAGAGAAAAAAAAAAAGAAGGATTTGTTCTGATTCTTCCTCTAGGAAATAATAAAGGAAAAAAACTATCTATCATTTATACACTGAATATCGATGTACAAAAAAAGATTTAAAAAAAATAGAAGTTTGATGCACTGAATATCAATGTGCAAACAAAAAAGGGAGTAAATACATTAAATTTAATGCATTAAATATCATAAAGCGAAAAAAACAAAAAACCCAAAACAAATTTAAAATAGGCAGAAAATATCCATAATTTGACACTGAACGTACAAAAAAAATTCAATTAAATAAATAAATCTGATGCATTAAATATCAGAGCAAAAAATTACAAATAAATATAAAATTTTATATAAATATTAAATTATATATTTAGAATGTGTAAATAAAATAAAAAGAAAGCAAAAAAACATGGGTATAGATGGATCATAGAGCAAAAAAAAAAACCCCAACAAAATATTACGAACTAAAAAAAAACAAAAAAAAAAGATTAAAAAAAAAACATGGTGAAAATATCCAGAATTTTACACTGAATGTGCAAAAAGAAAAAAGAAAAATCTGATGCATTACATCTCATAGAGGGAAAAAAGACAAAATATTACAAACTAATCTAAAATATTATATAAACAATTATAGAAAGAACAGACAGACAGACAGACAGATAGATAGATAGACAGATAGATAGATAGATAGATAGATAGATAGATAGATAGACAGACAGACAGACAGATAAATAGGTAGATAGATATTGAAAATAGGAAAAAATATCCATAATTGTACACTGAATATGTAAAAAATCAGATGGCTTGAAATATTACACATTTTTCCAGGAACCATTCATTTTTGCTCGTGTCCAGACTTCAGAAAAGCACATATGTATTTCCGTTCAAAGATATTAAATTATAGCACAGCTCTCGCTTGAGTGAGATCGTGAAATCCATACATTGACAGCGTAAATGGCCAATAATCTTTGACAGCGTGATCTCATTAATAAAGGGAGGGCATAAATTTTGCTCAGTTTGAAAGGACGACTAATTCAAGAATGTGCAGTGAATTTTATAGCCGCAGTCTGGCTGGCCGAGAGCCAGGCCTTTGCATTCCCCCCACGGTAAATATTTGTAACAGATTTCTTGCTGCAGGACAAAAGCTTCTTTCAGCGAGCGGCTGCCGTAGCCTCGCGGCGAACGCTGGGTCAGGCCAAATAAACAACAAAGCCGTGCCAAGTTCACCGGCCCTGCTGATTTCTGCGCTGGGCGGCTGCATACCAGCACTACTCCTCATCACACCGGCCTGAGTGCTGACAGATGTTCCTCGCCTCTCGCTTTCTTTTTTTTCTCCCTCCCTCCCTCCAGACGACACACCACATCTGCGAGCGTCAGACTTTTATATATGATTCCGACAGAGTTTTTCACTTTAAAGTCAACATGAAATCAAAACAGACTTTCTTGATACACATTCCTGATCAATTCATCAGTGCATGTTATTTTAAAGAAAAAAGTGGTGACTTTGGACGATCTTTCGTCAAAATGCATTAATGTGCTTACTTAGGTCATGCAGAATTTAGGATGGCGTTAACTACTAGCTAAAAAGCTATTTAGAAATAGTTCTTAACAAATTTCACTCAGAAATTGCTAGTAATTTTCACAAATAATTACAAAAAATTGCCAAGTTGCACCTTGAATTAAATGCAAACGTAAAAGCAGAAAGCAAAAATATTTTGTAAAATGTACTCCAAAAATAATCTTTTAGGGTAGTGTTTTTAGTGTAGGGTTCAATTTGGCTAAAATGCATGCAATGCATGTGTGCACTTTTAGATGCTTCATTTTGGAAAGGTATTTTCTAAATGCATACATGCACATATTTGGATAAAACTAAGCGTTTTACAAGTAAAATTGGTTGCAAATGTAATTTCATGTTGACTTTAAAGTGATTTTGAAACTGTATGTGCTGTAAAAACCATGCAACAATCACTCTGAAGCTCCAAAAAACTGAATTATAACTAGTAAAATTCTCCCTACCAATGCCATCCTGACAAACCAAAAAACAGAAATCACACACACTCATATACAACGAGAGAGAGAGAGTTCAGCTCTCCGATTAGTCGGATCAAAGCTGCATCTGCTGTGAGGTTGGGTTAGTTCAAGGCCTGCGGGCTCCAAAGCTGTTTATAAACAGTTGTTTCTGGCTGTTGAGCTGGATCACGGACAAATCCACGCTCGGTGAGAGGCGGTAGCAACAGGCGAGAGTATCAGACCGAAACACCGACCCATAACCGCACGCGTTAACACCCCTCTGAGTGGAGCTGAGCCTGTGGCGAAAAAAACATTTTCTATTACCAGAAGCTCAATCTGTTCAGCCTAGACGGGATAACTCGGCTGTTTGTGTGTTGCGTGTGCGTGGCGAGCGCTAATAATCATCTGGCGTGTATTATATTCATCATTTAAATAAAGATATGCGGTTTGTCTCATTCCACATGTAATGAATCACTGAAATTATCAATTTAAAAATAAATATGGAGATTATTTCGCCCCGGCAATATGTCACGGAGCTAAAATCATTAAATGTTGTCAGAGGCCATGTTGCAGTTTTATTTAGGAGTTTTAATAGTCATTGAAGCATTAATTATTGATAAGCCCCACGATTGATTGGCTGACTAGATAATGTAATTGAAAAATGAAAATCATCACAGTAAGTGTCTGGAGTACTGAAATTGACGGGGTGTGTGTGTGTGTGAGACTGTGTATCTTAGGGGATCACCCTATGTAGGATTTCATCATTACTGCCAGACTATAAAAGTACTGCTGTGATTAAAAAAAGCTGATTGATTTGGCTCTCATTGGAATTAGCCGTCCCTGCTTTGTCTAAGGGCCCTGTCTGAGTGTGTGTGTGTGCGTGCGTGTGAGAGAAAGAGACGGGATGTGTGTGAGCGTGTGTGGGGGAAACACAGCTGTCTGTGCGTTCTTGTCGTCAAAAGGTGGCCCCACTCCCTCACATTTTATTCTCGCAGCGTCTCTCCCGAACACAGTCGGCTGTACTAAAGATATCGTTGCCACACACTCACACACACACACACACACACACACACACACAATATACCTATTGATTTTACTATCTGCTGCAATGAGTGATCATCCACGTCCAATTCCACAACCCAAAGATGAGTTCAATATCCATACGGATGCCGCAACTATATTTCATTAGCAGAAACTGGAAATGGAAAGTATGATCTATATATAAAAGATAACAATTCTGAAGAGAGGTCAAATCATTATCTGTTTTTTCCAAAAACCTATATAGTCTTCAAAAAAGAGAATAAAATTATATTTAATAATTTCTAAAAATGTTTTATCTTCTGGAAATTTTTAAAAATTATTTTTACTTTTTTTTACTTATATAAATATGCATGTTAAATATCTATTAAAACGCAAGCAAAATAAATTTGCAAGCAATGTTTTGCATATTTAATTTAAACATAGTATAGCATTTTATTAATATAAACAATTAAAATAAATGATACATTATAAATGTACTAAACATCAGCTGTTGTCAACTGCTGGTTTGGGACCTAAAATTAGGTTAAATATATATATTAAAAAAACAAAAAAGCGAAATAAATTAAAATGTTTTGCATGTTTAATTTAAACATAATATGCCATTTTATTAATAGAAATCATTCAAATGCATTTATCATACATTATAAACATACTAAACATCAGTGGTTATCAACTGCAGACTCTGTAACCTAAAATTAGGTTAATACCTATTAAAAAGCGAAAAAGCGAAAAAAAAATATATATATATGACGCCTCGACCACAAAAACAGTCAAAAGGGGCAATTTTTTTTTTTTTTCAATTGGGATTTAGCTTTCCATTGATGCACAGCTACAACGATTTAAAAATTTTGGGTGCAAAAAAAAAAAAAACAGTCAAAAAAAAAAAACATCAAAATATAAAAAAAAAAATCAGTTCTTAGCAATGCATATTACAAATTAAAAATTTACGTTTTGATATATTTATGGTGAGAAATTTACAAAATATTTTTATGGAACATGATCTTTACTTAATATACTAATGATTTTTCGCATAAAAGAAAAAAATCAATAATTTTGACCCATACAATGTATTTTTGGCTATTGCTACAAATATACCTGTGCTACTTAAGATTGGTTTTGTGGTCCAGCATCACATATATAATTGAAATAAATATTAGTGGTTGTCAACTACTGGGTTCTGACCTAAAACTGGGTTTCAGATCTGATATACTGTACTATTACTATATTTTAATGTTATTATATAATTTATTTAAGGCAGACAATTTTAGTACCATGTTGCCTATAATCCTCAAGAAAAACACTTAAAAATCATTTATTTTAATTCTATTTCATTAACCATAATCTGCATTTAAGCACATTTAACATATTATTAAAGCATCTTTATATATAGCACACGTGAACCCAAAAAGATTAGAAAAGAAAAGAAAACCCGATTAACACACCGTGCAGTTTGTCACACTAACCCATTTTAACATTCTGCCATCATCATATTCGAAGGACATTACCGCAACTTTCCTCAACTTCCTGAGTGCCCAGGAAGAGAGCGGCTCTACGGGAGGGCGGGCAGGCGGGCGGTACGACGTCTTACATACACAAGCAGCAAGACGAGGTAGCATTTCTTTTGTGCTCTGCGCAGAGGGGCTGATGTGTGTTAATCGGAAGCCCTCTTGCCCTGCCTGGGTGTTAATTCAGCAAGCTGTTAAAGAGAGCTGTAGATTAACAGATAAAGGTGCCGTGCGCCGGGGTCAGGCTGATATGGACTCCCAGCCTTCCCCGGCGCTTGTCAGATGCCTGCATGGATTAACACCGAAGCTTCCCGTTCTCTCCCTCCCGTTGTCGCGAGGTCAGAGGTCAACCGTTTAGCCCTATCGGCAGGCCCTCGACGAGAGGCGAGAAGGCAGGCGATCTGCATACAGCCGACGAGGAGTACGAGTTCATTCGGAAGGGGAGAGAGGATGCGCCGAGTCTGCCGTAAGGGATTACGGAGCGGACCGAGGCATAAATTCAGAGGATTTTATTTTGTAAATGCTGTAGATGTCTCTGTTAAGACAGAATCGCGAACGCACGGGAAAAGAGATCACACTTTTTTCAGGCGACGAACAAAAAAGCCGGAGGAAAATGTGGGAAACATGAAATATGTGGAACATGAAACTCTGCAAATTTGACTTATAACAAGCAAAATTACACCCGCTGTCATTTAAATTATGGCTGCCCTCTATAAAGGTGTCTTTTAGGTGCATTAATTGAATTCGGCAGTATTTTCCAATAATAATCTGTAAAGTTCATCCGTCCATCGCTCACAGGATCCCCGCTGTGTGCGCGAGGAGGACGTATCTATTTCAGTGGCTTAATTTATTTTCATGATTCGCTGATAATGACTGCCATGCAGGCTGTACATCAGAATTAACCTTCATTTCACTGAGGTATATTACGATGACAGTCTCCGACACATTTCACCTACACAAAGGGCATTCTGTCTCTCTCTCTCCATCTCTCTCTCTCTCCTGGCTTTATAATCATCCTCGGCAGACGAAGATTGTTTGATAGCCGATTAATTTTCATAGGAAATCAAGTGGCCAGCTCTCCCAAAAGGCACACATGCAATGTGCTTGCAGCTTTTTTTTTTTTCTTTTTAGCAATTAGGCATTTTATATAATCCCTTTTTGTAAATCGCATTTTAATTTTTTAAATTATTATTATTATTGCAATTATTAAAAAATAAAATCCCCGCCCGGCGAATTATTTTCACCGCTGTCGACATAACAAAAGTGGTGTAAATTAATCAGGCACATCAAGCACGGGAGCTTTCTAATTTCTATGCAAACCATTAAGTGTCAGATATGAATTTCACCATTTGCTATGGTCTCAGTCAAAGGATTTCATTAGGGGGCTGACGTCACGTTTGAGGCGCGAGCCGGATCATTCCTGTCCTATTTTCTCCCTCATGAGCTCTTTGTTCTTCTAGCCTTTGTAGGATCTTTGCACTAAAAAGGACTATGCAAATTACAATAATAGATTTCGCTAAGCGCCACGGCAATGGCATGATAGCCTATTTAGGAGAAAACCAAAGCAATATTCAATTTATGGTATTAACCCAGACACATGCAAAGGTTGCCAAAAAAGTGATTAAGAAATTACAAAATTGGTCCAAACCGCTCGCAGTCTCTCGCTTTCTCTCTGTCTCTCCACCCTCCCTCCTTTCCTCCCTCCCATCGTTCGTTCGTCCGCACACAATGACATGGCAAACATAATGAGGGTGGACTGGTAATTAGAATGTTCTGGAGAGCTGGAATAGTGAGCTTACCCAGGGCTACCGGCTCTGCACCGACGCTGAGAGGTGAAAACTACCGGCACGCTGGAGAGAGGTCTGGAGGTTACTGCCAGGAGCCGAACCAGAGCCGGATGGATCACGTGGCTGCTGAAATAGAGAATTAATTCATTATTTACATTTCTGAGAAAGAGAAACATAATGATGCTGTTTATAAAATGTAATTTAATGAAAATAACAACAAAAAATTCTAAAAATTATACTTAATATATAGTTATAATATATAACAATAATAATAATAAAATAACATTAATAGTAATAATAATAATTTACTACTGTAATAATTATCAAAAGTATTGATGCTAAACATTAATATCAATAATAATAATAATAATAAATAATAATAATCATCATCATCATCATATCTGGATTATTAAAATAAAAATACAATTCCAAAAATTTGATTTAATATATAGTTTCATAATAATTTAGAAATTTAAAAATAACAAAAATATATTATATTTTATATAATCATTTAATATATACTTTTATATAAACATTTAATATATACTTCTATAAATAAGAAGAAGAAGAAGAAGAAGAAGAAGAAGAATTACAATTTGTATTACTATAATAATTATAAAAATATTAATACTACTACTAATAATAACAACAACAACAACAATCATCATCATCATCAGCAAGATTACTGGTGTATGTTTAATTCAATGTGTTACTTCCCGTTTCGTTCCAAGTAAGTGTAAAATTTGCTTAATTTCTGAGTTAAAACTGTTTCTACACCAACTTGTGTGTGTGTGGTGTGTATAGGATCTGTTACTGTTGACCATTTCTTTTTTCTCAAGTTTTTTTTTTTTTGTATACCATTTTTATTCATCTTTTTGCCTTTATACGTTTACTTTAAATGGAATTTCAGCATGACAAATTATTTTAAATACAAATATTTAGAGTGAAGGATCAGTTTATAAGATCTCATAAAAGCATAATAATCATAATATTAATTAGTAAAATGCCACTTAAAACTGATTTTACATGGAGTATATGCAGAATGTAAATTTTCCAATCCAAATGTTTAATTTTATTTTATTTTTATATAAACACAAGAGAGAAAACAGGACTGTGTGCCAGATTCAAACCAGCATCTCCCTGGTGAGCACCTGTGCTAACCACTAAGCCACAACTCTGACAACGAAAGGCTAATTGAAGCAGTTCTCACTGTATCTGTCGTTTTTTTCCCCCCTACGCAGGCCCTGCAGGTAGAGCCGCGAGATGATCCGTCCCTTCTAGCGCATCTCCACAAATAAATATAATCAATCCCGCATTTACATACAAATAGGCTTCTTAGCCCTCTTCATACCGATCTGACGGCCGTCCACGCGGGAGCAAATATATTCACTCTACACGGCAATTTCATATTTATCATCCAATGGCTTATTGATTGTTTCTTTTTTTCCGGCTTCTTCTCCTTCAAAGAAATGCTCCCCTTCATTTTATTAGTGGATATTGAGGGGCATGTTTAGCAGATACGCCACGTGTGTTTCATCATTTCCTGGCGGGCGAGATTATGACTATTGACATTGTCACTTCTCTCAGCACTTATCGTTGCTTACTGGTAGCTATCAGTGCATCGGCGGCACACCACTTAAAGGCCGTAAACCGGAGGAGCGTGCGTGCGTCTAATATGCCTCATTCGCTTTGTGTCAAACTGACAGCCCACCACGCTCAAATAGATGTCAATCCCACCACCGCAGGACAAATATCCACGGCGGCAAGCGTGACCGACGCAGTATGTTAACACAGCGGCCCGATATATCCAGATACACACTGAGCGAGAGCTCCATTATAGGCCGGCGCTCTTAAACGGCCGCTTGACACGTATAATAACTTACGTAAGGTATCACTTCCTGCGACGCCGACGGTATACGAAGTCACAGCGAGGCAAAGTGTCGTGGTGAAAAATGCAACTTCCTCCCCCGTCGTAATTAAAGTGTCAGAATGCGGCCGGGCTCGCAGACAATAACCCTGCTAGGTTTAATTTGAATAGGCAATCTCTGCTTTGGCTATGCATTAAGAGAAACATCTGAGATATTGCTCTATTAACTGTTTCACTCACCCAGCGCTGGCCTTTTAATTAGAGTTTAATAGCAGTTATTAACTCATTACGGGGCATAGGGGGAGCATTCGTAGCTACTGTGACCTCTAGCAAAGTTGACACTTCAATGGTAGAATATTTCCCGAAAATTCATTCATTTAATTGTGACCTATGCAAATGCGGAGTTCGTCATTACAACCCAGCTGCAATAATTAACTAGAGTGCCTCAAATTAAAATATAAATGGAGGGATTGTGTGTCAGCCATGGCGTGCAAAAAAAAAAGAAAGGAAAAATGAGATTTCATTTGTTTGAATTGTTTTAAATGAACCCGGCACTGTTGGCAAAAGCCACGTACTTTGTTTTGTAAATGGGAGAGGTATCACAGTATCTAAGATGATATCTGACGCTCGGCGTGAGTCTCTAACACACACACGCGCACGCACAAACAAACTCTCACCCTCGTTTCACACATACAAACGTGGAGTTACAACACGTGCCATATCACATGTCGGCACTCGGGGATCCTGTGAACAAACTTATTACGACTTGTTTTTCACGTTTAATTTGTTTCCTCGAAGACACTAAGTGGTTTATCAACACGTCGCAGTCACCTGACACCACCGCCGGCATGTGACACAACAAAACAACACACGAGTTTGCAGTCAAATGCAAACACAGCAGGAATAATCCAGGTTCATGATCACTCCAGCATGAACAAATTGAAGGTTAAAGGTCAAAGAAACAACACTGCAGGCATCTAGATATGAATTTTCAGGCACTTTAAAGGGTGATCAGTGATAATCTATATTATTATGATTAATAATTATTATTATTATCATCATCATCATCAGAAAAACACAAATTATTATTATACATCTGAAAAAAAAAAACAAAAAAAAAACAATGTTTGGGTCTTTGTGATTTAAAGCAAAATGATCAGTTGTTTAAAAAAAAAAAAAAACTTTAAAAAAAATGCATAACTATATATAGATAATATTTATACAGCCTTAAAATCTATATCTATATCTATATCTATATTATTATTATTATTATTATTATTAATGTTTGGGTCCCTGTGGATTACAGCAAAGCAATTAGTTATAATCAATTAAATAAATAATTACATTTTTAAATAACTAAATCTATCTATCTATCTATCTATCTATCTATCTATCTACCTATCTATCAAAAAAATTAAGATAATAATACATATCAATGTCTGGGTCCCTGTGGATTAAAGCATCATTATCAGTTATAATCAAAATAAATAAATAAATAAATAAATAAATATTTATATAGCTTTAATATTTATTTATTTATTTTTATCTATCTATCTATGAAAATAATCAATATCGATGTTTAGTTCCCTGTGGATTAAAGCATTCCTATCAGTTATAAACCAAAAATAAATAAATAAATATATAGTTCATATTTATATGGCTTTAATATCTATCTATCTATCTATCTATCTATCCGAAATTAAGATAATAATAAATATTGATGTTTGGGTCGCTATGGATAAAGCATCACTATCAGTTATAATCTAAATTAAGTAAGATACAAATTCATTTGAATTGCTAAACTGCTAAAGAATCACTACATCCATCCATATCTATCCCTGCTTATTAAGCAAGAAAAAAACTTGCCATAAGTTTCACGATACTCATCAGATCGAACGTGTCCACAGCCGAGATTTCAGTCTTCCCATCCTTGCCGAAAGCATGCACACACACACACACACACACACACACACACTCACACGCACACACCTGCCTGATTTTCATTTATTATGCCCTCTTCAAATCGCCTGAAGGAAAAGTTTGATTCAAACAGGGGGGAAAAAACACCTCACAAATTAACAAAACTGTCACTCAGGAATTACAGCAGGCTGAACGCTGCAAAATGCATTCTTTGAAGTCCTCATTTCAGCAAAATTATATGAAAAAAAAAAAACTTTATATCTAATTAAAATGATAACTGTATTCTCATTTTTCAAACTCTCCATATCCTGAGGGCCAATTGGGATGAGTGGGGTTTTTTTTTCCTGGCGTTTTATTTTTTTTCTGCCGTCTCTTCACCGCTGCGGCGTGCTGAACTGCTCCTACAGCAGGATCACATCATTACCATCTCCCCAGCTGAGTCGCCAGCAACCATTATCATGCAGCATTATTAATCTTCTTGTCTTATCAACTTGCAAATCACAAACCATTGAGCCTTATGGCGTGGTTTTGGGTCCACGGTTATTCATTTTGTAGGTCTACCTAGCCTCCAAGTCCTCTTAATCACCTGACGATTGTCAGTCTCTTCCTTTTGCCCTGCCCCCGGTGGCCTCAAAAAAGTCTTTTAGCCCCTATCCCTTTATTTCCCCCTCTTACGTTTTACTTTTTTTCCGAGGGTCCCTGCTTTTGAAGCGACTAGACAGTGAAGAGGATAAATTTCATTAATAGAAGAGAATTAACATCCTACTGCCACGAGATGACCTCTTTTCCTGACACGTATGTCTAAGTCATTCCCGTCATTTTTTATTCGCCATTAACATTCTTGGAAGAAAACGCTGGCGACATATAGGACTGATAGAGAGAGACAGGAAAAGAAAAGGAGAGTGAGGGAGAAAGGAGAAGTTTCTTTAAAACAAGATTCACTGACCCTCAGTTCTTCGCTTTGGAATCAGTTTGCTTTTCTTAGTACTGAAATATTTATCATATTGAAAAAGAAAAATGTGTGTGCGCCTGTGGATGCATTTAGATGGAGATTCCTTTAAAAACTATGCCTGAATTTATCCTCTTTTCCATAATTAAAAAGCTTTGTGTAAGATGCTGGATGAGAGCGAATGAAAGAAACTCGACGAATGCATGGAAGAGTCAAATTAGCAGATTTCTTTGATATTTTGATACCTCAATTCTAGTTTCTGAGCACTTCATTTCATCTTTGAAGTCGTGCGGTGTTCAAGTGGACACTTGCGTACTCACTCGCACAAAGGCACGGCTGAACGCACGTGTCCACACGCCGAGATTTCAACTTTTTTCATGGAATACAAGGCGAAATGTGTTAACGGTGCAACGCGTGGAGCAGATAATAATTTCCATGCTTCTCAAATCAATTCTGTAAGCTTCATCTAACTCCTATCAAACCTTTGCGTGAAATCCCAGCCCAGTTACACCTGCGGAGCACTTATAAATAATGAAAACTCGTTTGAGAAGAAAAAGACTGCTTAAGGACAAAATGTTGATTATAAAAGTGTCTTTTATCCTCCTGTTCCCATCTTTCTGAAGATGCAAAGACTCCAGGCAAACAAAGCAGAGCCGAGGAGCCACATCCAAGCCAAAATTAATTTCGATGTGAAAAGTGCTGATGCTCATGAGAAAGATGGACAGGTGGTATTTAGATTCGAGTGGTGGGATTTGAACAGGCCTGACTCTTTGACTGAGACATCTTGTGTGCGTATTTGTTCTTGCTCTTACCTTCTAACTAATGCAAGACATCTGATCTGCAAGTCATCGTGTGTATGCAGCTCCAAAGGCATCAGAAACAAGATGATCTGTGGAAAAGCCATTGGCTGGAGATCCAGTTACTTAAGATGGTTTGGATGGATGTTTTTTGGGGTTTGTTTGCGAGTCAGACGGAGATCTGGAAAGAAAAAAAACATCTTAGTATCTTCAACAGCATGTTTTCCTGTTTTCTCATGTCATTGTGATGCAGCAGCACATGCAACAACAATAAGAGGTGGTTTCATGCCACTCCATAAACTGCAATGATTGGACATCAAGCAGAAAACAAACAAAGTTATGATTGCTTTGCAAATTTCAAATTCACTTTACAGTTCAGTTTAGTTGTAGTTCATTTTAGCAGTGGTTCTTAGTTCAAGTCCGCAAGGCTTACTGCTCTGCACATTTTGTATGTCTCCCTCATTTAACATACCTGATTCAAATCACCAGCTCGTTAGGAGAAAGATCCATGAACTGAACTGATGGTGTCAGATTCAGAAGCATACAAAATGTGCAAAGCAGTGGGCCCTGAGGACTGGAGTTGAGAACCACTGGTTTAAAGGACATTAGTGTCAAAAAATGAGGAAACTGGGGAAAAATCTCACCAAAATGACAACAACAACAAAAAAGCCTCTCAAATTTAAAATATCAGTGATAACAGGCCCTGCAATGTTTCTTTGTTTTTGTTTTGATTTCAGTAGGAAATTTATTCTCAACATAATCATTTAAAATTGGTTTATTAATTGATTATACTAAAGTATTTGATATTAAAGAATAACACAGCATGTTTATATGGCTAGAAAAAAATGTCCCATAAATTGTAAAAAAAAAAAAAAAAAGTAGAGAACATAGATATTAAATTACTATACTTATATTATTAATAATATAATAACAACTAAAAGAATTGCAAGACTATCTTTATGGGACATGATCTTTACTTAATATACTAATACTTTTTGGCATAAAAGAAAAATAAAAAGTATTTTTTGCTTTGACAGAATATTTTTATATGGCTAGCAAACAAATCCCCCACTAAAGGTAAGAAATTACCCTGATTATATATATATATATATATATATATATATATATTATAAACAAACTTTGTCTTAAGTTTTAGGTTTTAGATTACAATAATAACCTTTAACAGAAGAAGAAAGGCATGAAGCATGAAAAAGTGCCTGTATCCTTTAGCGATCCCTCAATCTAAAATTGAGATACAAACACAGCACCTAAACACACTTGTGGGCGTGCTGCGAGTTTTCTTCAAGCGCTTGTGGCGGTCAAGTTTTCCACATGCATAAATACCAGGATAAAAACTGACGAGGATGACACTGGCTCCACGGTTTAGAGCTGGCAGGAGCAGAAACGCGCTCCTCTCCTCCGGTGAGGATTTTCTCAAGGCCCCTGGCAGGTCAAGCGACAAATTGCAGCCTGAGGTGATGGAAGGTTCTCGGCCAGCGCTGTAAAGCTATCAGTGGCCGTCTCTCTGAGGATCAGCTCCTAGATCAGGCCGCGTTCCTGGGGGGGGTTTTGAAAGCAACTGCTCTCAAGAGTTTCGCCAGTCTATGCTAATCCTTAAAGGACTGTAGTTAGCGTACTCGGGCCGGACTTTAGGGCTGCCGACCGGTTGATCGGGATGGGGATTGGAGGTGGGGGGCAGGACTGAGGCCCCCCAAGCCCAAAGGCTGCTCTAGGGTGGGTGCCTGGGGCTATTGCTTGCAAATCAGCACATTTTCCCCAATCAAAGCTCTGGGAGGAGGCCCACTGAGCTCCTTAAGAAAGTGAATTATTCACAGGCAAAAAGGTCGCCACAAACTAGCTCCTCTAAAATGAACCGAACCCGCTCTTTCTTGGGCCCGCTTCTCGAAAAGCACATTTCAATCTTTAATGGTTTGAGAGAAGTGGAAAAAGGAAGCACGTAAAAAACTGCAAATGGAGAGAGTAAGAGCGAGATGCGATCAAAGTGATTTTCAAATTTGCAGATTTATGCACTTCGAAATATTAATGATAGATTTATTAAGAGCGGACCCCGGCTACACCCTCGCTGGCTGGGTAATTAAGTTTGCTCTCCACCTTGATGGTGAAATCCACAGTAAGTGAACTTTTGATGATGTAAACTAGTTTAAAACTGCCGCTGATCACCCACATCCCCCCTTAAAAGAGTGCAAAAACGAAAAGGCGGAAATTAAATGTGTTCCTTCAGATTACATTAGTGGTCTTCACTAAAGTTTAAAAGACGATGTGGCTAAAACTACTTCAAGTCCACTGGAGACGAAGAACGTGCGTTTATACTCTGGTAAAATATTAAATATAATAACTAAGCTGTGGCTTTAATGGTAAATGCAAATCACAATGCAATGCGCTGTGGTGCTGCTGTGGGTCAGTTCGACTTTTTTTTCAACATTTCCCAATGCCGTTTCATCTGTCAAAATAATCAGTAGAAGTGACAAAGGTCAAAGAAGAAAATATAATAATTGATTTAACGAAATTATGAGATAAGTCATAACTATAAGATAAAAAGTTGAAATTGGGAGATACTTGAGTCTTAATAATGCCAAAATCCTAATTATGAAAATGTCTTGATTTATAAAATTACTAAACTGTCATAAATATGACTTATCTCATAATTTCAAATTTTGACATCATTCTGACTTGTGTCATAATTGACTATAAATTCAACTTGTCATATCAACTTTTTAATCATTTTGACCATTTGATCATATTTATGATTCTTTGTTATAATTATGAATCTGACTTTTTATCTCATAATTTGGACTTTTTGACTCATAATTATGATATACGTCAATGTCAACTTGTCATAATTGACTTCTTGCCATAATTATGACACTTTTACATAGATTTTAACTTCTGTCATAATTATGACTTCTTATCTCATCATTTTGGCTTTTTGACTTATTACGACTGTGATAATTTTGACTCTTTTTTTAACTTATAATGAAATTTATTAATAATTATTTATTATTAATATTTTTTTATTTATTATTATAAGTCATGATTGTAAAATAAAAAGTTGAAAGTGAGAGATACTAAGTCTTAATTATTACAAAGTTCTAATTGTGAAAATGTCTTGATTTATAAAATTACTAAACTAAACTGTAAATATGACATAAATATGACATTTGTCATATTTATATGTAATATGACAATACGACAATTATATGACTCATAATTTCAAATTCTAACATCATTCTGACTTGTCATAATTAACTATAAATTTAACTTGTCATAATATCAACTGTTTGATCATTTTGACCGTTATATTTATGATTCTTTGTTATAATTATGAATCTGACATTTTATCTCAATTTTGAATTAGTCATAATTATGATATATGTCAATGTCAACATAATTAGACTTCTTGCCATAATTACGACAACTTTTTGCAAGTTTCAAATTCTATCATAATTATGATTTCTTATCTCATAATTTTGGCTTTTTGACATAGTTATGACTTTGTGCCATAATTCTGCAATGACTTTTTGTTTGGCAAATTTCAACTACTTTCATAATTTTGACTCTTCACGTTTTTCTTATGTGCTGGAAAAGGGCTTTGATACCCTCAAGACCCAAATTCCCCAAAAACAGTTTTTTAGGCAAGAATGTACTTAATTTGACTTCAAATATGCAGTTTGTTAATAAAGATAATGTCTATTTGAAAATTTGCTTCAATGTTTTTGGAGATGTGAGCTCCAGGGCATCAGTGGGCATCTAGTGCTCATTTACCTGCCGAGAGCAGCCTTACTTTGGCCAGTTCTAGTGGTTAAACATGAGATATAATTCGTTTTGGGTAAAGACTTTGTGTCATAATTCTGCCATGACTTTTTTTTTTTGCAAACTTTAACTTCTTTCATAATTTGATTCCTTATGTTTTTCTTATTAAAAAAGGGCTTTGATACCATCAAGACCCAAATTCCCCAAAATGCTGCTTATAAAAAGTGTTCAACAAGCAAAAGAAAGCAAAAAACAGCTAAATGTTTCTTTGATGGCATCTCTGGTGAGTTTGCATCAGTGCTTAAATAATTAACCGTGTTTGAGTGTCCCGGGCTATAGCGGAGAGGCCCGTGGAGAGACTCCCGTCGGCGGGGACGTGGTTCCGCAGAGTTGGACCCACTCTGCTGGCGGCACTTGTTTTCCCGTGTGTTGAGGCAGTGCCAGTCTGCCCTCCGTCTTAATGAGCGTGGACGCGCGGGTGCCCGCGCACCTGTGCGAGGAACAGAGGGGTTAATCCTGCGCGGTGAGCATCGAGCTGACAACGGTAAGGTGGAGGAGAGATACAGGAGGCTGCCGTTCCCTCGGGTTTCTACCCCAGCACGCTAGAATGAGTTGTTTCAGTCACCGCTGGATACCTGACAAGCGGGCCTTCATGAATTACAAAATGAAGATTGATAATCCCTTGTCTGTTTCCTCTGTGTGTGCACAAAGAAACACGCACAGTAAGAAAAAAAGCGAAGAGTGATGCAAAAATCACTGTCATTTGCAACGCAAGCTGTTCACTGGTGGGTACATTTTCCTCAGTGTCCTTAAAGGAATGTTCCAGGTTCAGTAAGTTCAAGTTGAGCTCTAAAGACAGCATTTATAGCATAATACTGACGATCATAGTAAATAAATCTTCCCTCTGGTTTAAAAAATAAATAAATACAATTGTAGGAAGTAAGCATTTAAAAGCATTTTTTATTTTATTATTTGCATGAAGTATGCCTCAAAAACTATATCTGACCCTGGACTTGTTGTCCAAATGATCTTCTCAGCAATGTATATTATGAATCAAAAATTAAGTTTTGACATATTTATGGTAGGAAATTTACAAAATATCTTCATGGAACATGATCTTTACTTAATATCCTAATGATTTTTAGCACAAAAGAAAAATCAATCATTTTGACCCATACAATGTATTGTTGGCTATTGCTACAAATATACCCGTGCTACTTATGACTGGTTTTGTGGTCCAGGGTCACATATACTGTATATATTTTAACAACAGTTCTTTCTGGTCCTCGAATCTGATTGGCTGAGAGGAGGGTGATATTCTAGTTCGGAACTTCAACCGTTTCACCATTTGTATCACACCATTTGTATCAATCTACTGTAATTTTATAAATAATACTGATTTTGTGTCACAGAATGTAGTTTTAAGGGTGTTTTAGGCAAAACTTGACGGATTTATGGAGATGTGAGCTCCAGGGCATCATCAGCCGTTCAGCACTCATAAACCTCACCTCGCCCAGACCTTCTGGAATTTGCAGCTGGTTCTGATATCTCTAAAGTGGTTAAACATGAGATTTAATTCATTTTGGGTAAATCTAATAGGCAGTCTTTGGTTTCATTAATCCATTATTTGTTCCAGAGCAAATAGTTTTGGCTGAGGGCAAAATCGAA
Source organism: Labeo catla (assembly GCA_012976165.1). Taxonomy (NCBI): domain Eukaryota; kingdom Metazoa; phylum Chordata; class Actinopteri; order Cypriniformes; family Cyprinidae; genus Labeo; species Labeo catla. The sequence goes on along the minus strand of VONZ01000334.1, from coordinate 612,423 downwards.
TCACGTTATATTTCATGTAACTTCAATGCTGTATATCAGAGCGCTGCCTTTGTACTTTTGACTGAATTGCCTAGCAACTTGTATGACGATATTATGATACTCAATAAAAAAGTAGAATTTGTTAGTACTTTTGAGGAACACAAAGTATTCCTCAAAACTCACAAGTCTTGTGGTTGTAATTTGAAAATAGCATCTACTTTAACATTTACTCAATGCTGTCAATGAAGTTTAACTCCCACTGAATCCGGAACATTCCTTCAACTAACAGAAGTAGCACACACCGTCAAGAAACACAAGTCAAACCATCTGAAATAAGCTGAAACCACTATTTTTCTTGAACTCTGAGCCGTTCAGTCTGAAGTCTCGTGCAGCGGTCAACTATCAACTGCAGCAAGGTAAAAATTCAAAACACAAGGTTTGACGAGAGTGATGGACCAGTGGCTAAAATTGTTAAGGGGTGGAAGAAGATGTTTCTCTGCTGGTGTCAGCAGAAGTTTGCGATGCGTGGAGGAAGGCAGAGAAGCAGAGGAAGATGCACTTGCCGATGCAGTCACAGCGAGATCGCAAGGAAAAAAAAAACACATGTGCCACTGTTTGGGAAAGCTTGTTACGCTCCAAGAGAAAACTCTGACTTACTTTCTCTCTCACACACTCACACGGACTGTCAGACAAGGTTTTTTTCCTCTTCTACCAGAGCCTACACTATATTCTCATATTAACATTTCATTTACAGTGTCATTGCACCACGTTTCCGTGAAATATCATTCCGGTTATTGGGTTTGTGTTCAAGGCAATGCATGGAAATTCATTTTACGGCGACACAAAACCGGTAACGGCGCTGCAAATGAAACTGGCGGGGAAAACAGATAATAAATAAATAAGTGGATACAAAACAAGACACCGCAAAGTCACAGCACGACGCGAAATAAAAACCCTGGAACGCATCCATATCAATTTCACCCCTCCAGCCTACCGAGAGAATTCCGAGGGAGATAAATAAAGAACATTTAACTGCTCTCCTTTCCCGCGTTGCCTCTGGCCGTGTTAAATTCGGGGCACTTTGGAGGAAGAGATTGATGCTTTCCTATCTGATGCGTTACAAATGTCTGGAGGGATCCCGCTGTCCTGACTCTTTAAAAACCTGCACATCAGCATAACCGCCGTGGCCACACACGCGCACGCCGGCGAAGTTTATTGACTTGTGAAATCGCATTCAGGACAGCCTTTTATTTTTCCCAGACTATAACCTTGCCTTCTAGGTTGCTTACTCAACAGAGCTGATTATGAGGAGCCATTATTCTCCCGTTGAAAGGTCAGTGTGGTACTACAAGCTTCCGTTTTAATATCAGCTCTTCATTATGAGCCCGCAAGCTTATTAACAAATTGGCGTCAAACGCGGGGTACGATGTGGGCGAGGGGGAGGGTTTGCGCGTCGACGTGCCTGGGTTTCGGGATTGTTGGTGGGTATCTGGGGCGCAGACAACAACCCCCGTGGTTTGTCGGCTGGAACAAGACAACATGCTACATCTCTCTCCTTGTCACGGCCAGTGCGCCAAATTGGCATCGCTACGTCGAGATGGTCAGCCCTGAAAGCAAACGACCGCAAGAACAGGAGAAAGAAGAACGCAAGTGGAAAGAAAAAGGAGCGCTTTACATATAGACACACAAGGATGACTCCAGGGCCTGTCAGAGGGAAAGAGTCAAATAGAGCTGAGTGATAGTTTTCTCCGTCAGCCGGCCAAAATGCCAGATAGCATGTAAATCATGATCGGCTGACCGTTTCCCCGGCTACTTGTCAGTTTCCTGTCGGCCGTCTCCGCTGCACGGTTTGGACAATTGTCTTCGACTTAGAGAGAGCCTGAGATTGATGTTTATTCAAAACGTCTCGCTTCAATGGCCAGCCAACATATTTCAGCATCGGAACCATCAAAACGGACACCTCGTCATTAGTCCACCTATTCTGGTTTAATATGCTCGAGGAAGGGAGAACGGAAGAGCTTGAGAGATTGTATCATTTATCTAACCCATATTTAAAGGGTTGTCGGGGAAGTTTAGTGAGCTCGGGTTCAGGGAACTAATGGCTCAGGATGTCTTAATATCCTTTTTAAGTGTTAGCATTTGCCACGTTGGATTTTCACATGATCGTTTTTAATGTGCCATAAAAAGCAATCGCTCAGACCGTATGTGGCCGGTGGAGGAGCATCAACAGCGGGGCATCCAGAGCAAAGACTATTATGAAACAATGACGACTCCAACAATGCATAAAATGTCCAACACTGTGGTTAGATACTGAAAATACGTATATAAAATCAGATCAATGTCTGTTGTGGGCTATTGGTTTGGATCAAAATTAAAACTTGCCAAGACCTAAACATGACTAAAAATGTGACCCTGGACCACAAAATCAGTCATAAGGGTCAATTTTTTGAAATTGAGATTTATACATCATCTGAAAGCCAAATAAATAAGCTTTGTTAGGATAGGACAATATTTGGCCGAGACACAACTTTTTAAAAATCTGGAATTTGAGGGTGCAAAAAATCGAAATATTGAGAAAATCACCTTTAAAGTTGTCCAAATGAAGTTCTTAGCAATGCATGTTACTAAACTAAAAAGTTTTGATACATTTATGGTAGGAAATTTACAAAATATCTTGATGATCTTTACTTAATATCCTAATGATTTTTGGCATAAAAGAACAATCATTTTGACCCATACAATGTATTTTTGGCTATTACTACAAAAATACCCGTGCTACTTATGACTGGTGTTGTGGTCCAGGGTCACAAATGAACTTTTTGTGACAGTGGGCTTTATTAGGCACTTAAATATAATATATATCATTATAACACTCACAGGTGTAAGTATTGCATATGAATCATATGAAATGGTAACACTTTACAATAAGGTTACATTAGTTAATGTTAATGTATTAACTAACATGAATGAACAATACATTTATGCCACTATTTAACCTTTGTTAGTGCTAGTTAATAAAAATAGAGTCATTCATTGTTAGTTCATGTCAATTCACAGCGCATTAACTAATGTTAACAAGCTTGTGATTTTAATAATGCATTATTAAAATGAAATTAACATTAACTAAGATTAATAAATGCTGTAGAAGTATTGTTCTTTCTTAGTTCATGTTAACTAATGTAGATAACCAATGTTAACTAATGATCTTATTGTAAAGTGTTACCAGTGAATCACAAACAAACTAAAAAAGAAAAAATATGTTGTGACTAAGTAGAAAAATGCATAGATGTACTTGAAGCACCAATAATAATAAAACCATTTAATAATAATTTTAATAAGTATTAAAATGCAAAAATTAAAAGAAAGAATCACTTACTAGTCAATTTTAAAAAATAAATAAATAAATAAATAACATATAAAATAAAATAAAATGAAAAAAACAAATCTTCGTGCAATGACCATATCTCACATGAGATTACAAATTAAGCAATTTTTCATTTATTACTAGTATTGGAGCATGATGTAATGTCTTCACAGTGCTGCCAGAGACCAATGTTAAAGACATACTCTTTTTGGACTCTGTCCCGTACAGCATGAATCACCCTAATGCAGAGTAGCAGCTGTGCTTCCAATGACCCGGGAACGCGTATTGACTTAACCCAGTCGTCATGGCTACTCCAGTCTATGTATATTTCCACAGGTGAGCAGTTAAAAACATTGCAGGGCCAAATCCCATCCACAATGAATTATCCAGACCGTCTTCTCTTCCAAACATCCTCTCTGGTATAATCAACCCTCTATTAGAAAATAAAAAGGTCTGACACCAAACGCTTCAAATGAGAAAAAAAGCACAAGTTTAAATAATTTTTAAAAACAGCAGGCCAATAAATTTTCAAGCAGAGGTTAATTTAGTAAGGAGAAACCCTAGCGCAATTACCCTGTCCGATTCCCCCTCGCGCCCCGAGGGCTCCAGTCAAAAATGTCACGGAGGGGAGTTATTTTCTCTAAAACACAGCCTGGAAAAAAAACAGCCTGTCCTAACAAGACCCCCGCTAATATCACCCCCCATCATATTAGCTTTTGTCACAGGATATTACCACATCACCCGCATCCCACCGTCACAAATTTCTTAATAATGCACTCATGAGTGAAAACAGGAAATGTTTTTTTCGCTCTCGTTCTGCATTGCATTGACGAGGAAGCAATTCCAAGCAAAGCACAATCGGCCGGATGATGTATTCCACTCGGCTGACAGTTTGGGCCAACAGAACTTCATTTTATTTCTAAATGAAGCCTTACTAGCATAATTGAGGCCCATTGCACTAATCAGCCTGGGCCTGCGTCAGGCGCAGGTTCCTAAATCTAACCCACCCATTACACGTGATGCCGGGTATTCATTCTGACATGATGTGAAATGTTTAGCAGTCACACTCTTGTCTTACTGACACATGGACTGCCCACCCTGTCAGCTGACAGCGCCCTCAAACACACACACACACACATACACACACACGTACACACGTACAGACTGCCATTCTGGAAATGTTTTAATCCTCTTCTCTTCCCGTGCCGGACCGAGCCGCTATCAGCGCCATCCCGCACGCCACTAATTATGATCTTAATCTAGTCACATCAGTTAGATCCAAATCAAATTTCCCCAGGCTGCAGCATCAACCACCCAGGCAGAAAGACGACGAGCTCCCCGTCCTTTAATCAAAGTCTGATTCGAGCTATTTCAATAAAAAAAAAAATACACCACACTGAGGCTTTCAGAGAGAGAAAGACGTACGACCCATTGGTGAAACATAACAACCCCCAAACTAGCTGAGAAAAACACACCCACGCACATTTTTAGCCCTCTTGGGTGCAAAAACATGTTCAATTTGTGGTCAATATGAGCTATACAAACAAGGCAGGCTAACTTTACTGAGATAAAAGCTGCCAAGTTACCTGTACTTTTGAAAACACGTAATGTTATCTGAAGCTTCAGATCTCATCGACCAATAAATAACAGGCACTCTTGAGAAAAAACTATATAGGAGATATATGAGAGAAAAACTAAAGCTGAACTCACTACGAAGGCACTAACATCATTTTGTTTATGCTGTCATGCTGACTCTTAGCACTATGCTAATCTGAAGTGAAATAAACACGCGTCTGCTGATGTTGCCGTTTCATAAAAACATAATCTAGCGTTGGTTGGGGAGAAAAACGCTCATTTGCACTTCAGAGGTGTAACATAACAGGCTTGGCAGGCCTTTGCTTATGTTTCATAGACTCCCCGCCTATCACCACTAAACGCTAGAAAACTCGAGTGCGAGGACTCCAAAGCAGCCTATTAGAATTTATAAACAGTTTAACGCCGTGCGCCAAGCATTTAAACAAACATCATGAATATTTTACTATTCATAAGATTTTCCCTCTGATGCTCTAAACACTGAATCCACAACTAAATGTAACCTGTAACATCTTGTTAGCTAATTGATTGTGACGGCTTGCTAAACACACGCAAATGTAATGCGTGTTGCTCTGACCGAAAGCAAATGAGTTTAACATGATGTTTCTCCTGCAAAACTAGAGCCTGTAGCAGCCCACCTGTGCACAAACATACCACAGTATCTGGTAAAATACTAGGGCTGCCCTCGACTAAAGATTTTTCTGGTCGACCAGTAGTCGTTAATTTTAAGCATTAGTCGACTATTAGTTGCACGTTTATTAATAAACCATATAAAACATAATGAGACTTTAATTGCCTACATAGTTTAATAAGCGCTCAAGTGCATGCAAAAAAGCTTGCGACAGCGCACCGGCAGATTGTGTCAGGGAAAAACAACAAATTTATTGATAACTTTCTTTGTTTTCGGCTCAAGAGATGAAGTCGGCGACACTGACTTGTCATCTCTACAATAGTGATGCGCCTGTAGGCATGTTTCATACTGATTACAAAATAAGTTTTCGATTTGAATTGGTTTATTTGAAAGTAGACATTCCACTCTATAGATATATGTTTTATGTCTGTAAGGTAAGCATACATGGAGTTTCGAAGTTTCACGCTCAAGTTCACAGACACCGAGATGGAAGAAAGTGCATCCTGTTTGCTTTATTTTACAAAAGCACAAAGTTTTGTTGTTATTCTGAGTTCACACAAATAAACAGTCTTTACAGATTCAAAAGATGTATTACTTTATTCTGTATGACCAAAAATGACGCAGCATTTTTAGAGCAAGTGACCGCAACAGCGCCTCCATCTGTCATGCAGTAAGCGTGCTACTACTTAGCTTCCACACTCTGCACTATACACTTCAATAGCGCACATTTTTCTAGGTTAACATTAGACTGAGCTGCCATGTAAAGTTGCTACTACATCTTTCAGGTGAAAAGCCATATTTGAGGTCGATATATGATAAGGGAGCGTTTGGATGTCCTGCCCGATGTACTATATTAGCACATAGACCAGCCGTTAATGATCTGTCCGTCACTTTGCCACTTCCTGTGGATTTTTTTTCAATTTTGTTAGACCAAGCCTTTTGTGACTAACGGTCAGTCAACTATTAGGGGGCAGCCCTACAAAACACCACAGTAACTATAGCTACTGCTAGTAAGTGAATTGTAAATAAACTTGATTTGTTGGAGATAAACACAAGCACACTGCATCTTCACAAAAAGTTACTACGATTACTATAAGAAAGCACCAGAAAAGACAATCAAGTTCATTTAAAATATAACAATGGTGCATTTTTCAGTGCTGTTTTCATTACAAATAACACACGTTGCCTTATAGAAACCAGAATTAAGGGTCCTTCACACTGAACGTGTTTTTCCATTTCATACCGTCTTATGTAAATGCAGTAGATGGACGTGTTTGGCCATTGCTTGTGTTTTTTGCAGCATCTCATGCATGGCGCTGCATTCTAACAAGCAGTGCTCAAATAAAAATAAGTTCAACTTTAAAAAAACATGTTTGTAGACCTTGTGTATTTTCCCAATTCCACTGTTTTAACTTTCATCTTACAACAAATTATGGTACAGTTACTAGACAAGATCCTGCTTTTCGGGCTCACTTGACCTTGTGACCAAACACGTAGCAGAGTATTCTCTATAGCAGCAAAAGAGGTGAGGAGGTGAGAGCGTAGCTTTGCAATTGATTCCCTGTATGTTGCTAGAGCAAAAATAAATATGTAAATAAAATAAAAGATACTTAATATATAAATAAATAAATAAAAGATACTTTGTGTTGAGGGCCTAACATAGACAGACTTGGAGAGCATCACTCAGAGAAAACACTGTAGTGAATTGCACAACAAATCATGACCTTTGATCCTTGTACAAACTCACAAACACAACACTCTTGCATTGAGAACATGTCTAGTGGTGCCCTCCACAAACGACAAAGAACAAATGAGCTCAGATAAATGAGGAAATGACTTATAAGTTACACAAATCTTAAATGAACGCATCATAAAAAGGCCTAATGTAATCCACCCACTCTTCCTCTTTGCAACTCTAGTCTTATGACGGACTATCTCTGCAGCAGCTGCTGCGGTAACAGTAGGATGAGCCGCTGTGTGCTGCTGCAGCAGAAAGCACTGATTGAATCAGAATGCCTACACGGGGGCTTTGTCAAGCATCTGCACCCGCCAGCTCCCCGGGGGGACGCCTCCGACCGCATCCTCCACCTGCCCGGCACGACACGCGTCTGTGTGGGCCCTCGGTTCCTCTCCGGAGGGGGCCTGCGCCCCTCTGCTTGGAGAGAGAAGGGGGTGGAGAGAAGGCCAGCCGCCCTCGTAGGTACGCTTCTCCCACCGTAACATTATGATAATGCTGTAATCGCGGCAGACAAGCAAATCACAAAGCAGGTAATTTCCTATCTGCCGCGCAAGTCTGATGTAAATGCCGGTGTCTCGCACCACGGGGGAAAGGCACGTATGGCGCTGTCTTGTTGAGATAATAGGCGGCAACTATCTATTTTTATACCCCATGAAATCCCAAATCTCGCCAAAACAGAGTCCCTCATGCACGTTCTCGGCACGTTTGGCCCCAATCAGTTCGTATTAAAATGTTCAGAAGCGGCATTTGTCTGGCCACAAGAGAGATGGCTTTCGTGCTGTATATGCAACGCGCATCAACATTTCCTCCCACAACAGTCTGGCGCACCTAAAGATGATCAAGGGAGTCTACGCACAGTCATCCCTTCCAAAACATACACCCCGAATCCACAACCTGCCTGGCACCCATCTCTGTCAGTTCGGATGCCGGGCTGAGCTCTTGTTATTTCAGTCTTTGTGTTGTGCGGCAGTGTGTTTACAGCACACAGGCCTTGTTTCCTCCCTCAGAGCACTGCGAACTGATGAATAAGTAACAGTGTGTCTCCATGTGGCCGGCGCTCTCTTCATCCCTGCGAGTTCCACGAGCTCCCCTGGCAGTAGAAGACGCTCCACAGAGGCTGCCGGCTTTCCGGAATGCTCTCTGAGGGTCTGGGGACAAACATGCAGCAGAGAGAGAGGGAAAAACAGCTCTTTATCCCAGACTTCAGTGGGAATATGTAGAGACGGAGGAGGGGGTGGAAGTACTACACTCTAGCAGGAAAGGGAATGCATTATGGAAGTGTCAACTCTCCTGAGGAGACACTCCAGCGCCGGAGGAGGAACTTATTAACCCTTAGCCTGCTAATTAAACAGCTCCAACACTGAGTCAAATGCCATTTCATTTCCTTTAACTGCGAAGAGGGAACTGTAAATACTAACAGTGTTTTCGCATTCGCGCGGGGGGAGTAAATGTATCTTCGGCTCGAAAAATAATCACAGAAGGAGCTGTTGGTAAAAGCAGTTGCTGGCCATGCTTGTGCACCATTCAGAATTGAATGCCTTCTGAAATTCCAAATTCTAAAATTTTAATTGCGGTAACAAACATTTTGAATTCAAAGTTTGAAGTAGACAAGCAAAACTCTCAGGACAAACTTTGAATGTTGGCTTGACAAAGTCTTGTTTGAAAGATTTGAAAAGCGAATGATTCAACCCACTTCGACTTCATATCTGTTGTGGCTAATTCATTTAACATTCTAACTCAGGAACCGCGGAGAGGGAACTTTAAATACTAACAGTCTTTTTGTGTTCATGCAGGGGGAGTAAATGTATCTTCAGCTCGCAAAATCGGCAGAAGTAGGTGCTGACCATGGTTGTGCGCTATTCAGAATTCTTCTAAAATTCCAAATTCTAAAATTTGAGTTGCGGCAGCAGACAAGCGCAGAATTGCAATTTGAATCTTGAATTCAAAGAAATTCATGTAACTATGTTTGACTGAATTTTGAATGTTCGCTTGAAAAAATCTTGTTAGAAAGTTTTGAAAACTGTAAATACTAACACGTATCTTCGGCTTGAAAAATAATCACACGAGGAGCTGTCGGCAGAAGCAGTTGCTGGCCATGGTTGTGTGCCTTCCAGAATTGAACACCTGTAGCAGGAAACAAGTGCAGAATTCAAATTCAAAATCTGAATTCAAAGTTTGAAGCAGACAAGCAAAACTGTCAGGACAAACTTTGAATGCTGGCTTGACAAAGTCTTGAAAAAGTTTTGAAAAAGTATGATTTAACCCAATTCAACTTTCATCTGTTGTGGCTAATTCAATTCATTTTCTAACTTAGGAACTGTGAAGAAGGAACTGTAAATACTAACGGTGTTTATGCTTTCGCGTTGGGGGAGTAAATGTATCTTCGGCTCGCAAAATAATCACAGAAGGAGCTGTCGGCAGTTGCTGGCCATGCTTGTGTACTATTCGAAACTGAATGCCTTCTGAAAGTCCAAATTCTAAAATTTGAATTGTGGCAGCAAACAAGTGCTGAATTCCAATTCAAATTTTGAATTCAAAGTCTGAAGTAGACAAACCCTGAATGTTGGCTTGACAAAGTCTTGTTTGAAAGTTTTGAAAAAGTATTATTCAACCCAACTTAATTTCGTATCTGTTGTGGCTAATTCACATTCTAACTCAGGAATTGAAAAGAAACCAATTCTTAAATCTTGAGTTTTGAACAACCCTGCCGCAGGCATATTATCCACTGAGCGTGACGTCTTCCAAGAGGGTGTTTACTAATCGCATTGATGCGCAAAATCTTAAAAGGCACCTTAAATCTTTAAAACAAGAGCACATGGAGAGCCGTGACTCGCTAATGGCGTGTAATGCCTTTTGTTGTCGAAATGAGAGCAATTCATATCGCCGCTAAAAACAATGCATCAATTAAGCAATTAGCCGCGAACAAACTGGGCAGCTATCCAAGCCACCCAATAAGGCACTGTGCCAAGGGGCTTGTACCATTCATTACGAACATCACAGAGCAGAGGGTTGCCTTTCATTCACAGAGTGGAGGCATTTGTCTGCCAACGAGGAGATGTTTTGTTCCACCAGATGTGCTTTTAACAGGGGCCACATGGTCGGTCAAGGCTTGGAACTATGGGGGGGACACTGTGGCCTCTTCACTGAATCAGATTAATTAAGTCATCAAAGCAGCCCAGTGGCAGTCGGGCTTAATTGTGGTAATTGAGGTTAATAAGGAGCTATTATGCATTGATCACAAGCTTTGTCTCATTGAAGCTGCAAATTGTGCTTGGTTAAACACCCAGAGAGTGGAACGGCATGCCTCGTTTCTGTGTCGCTTTTTCATTTCTTCCCACCCAGGAACCCAGGCGATCTTAAGGAACGGGGACAAATTCACGTCATGGCTGTTCGTTCGCTGAGCTATTTCAATAATGCGCCCGCGGCTTAGCTGAAGGTCAATTTTATATTTGAACAAATCGCTCAATGGAAGGCGGCCGGCACTTAGTTCTGCTGTAGTTCGAGGTCTTATTAACGACAATCTAGATGGTGGCTTTTATCCGGCTGATATTTGGATCGGGCCGAATCTTAACCTTTCCGCCACGGGCCGCGTTATTAATTACCACCCACCGAGAGCGTCCCTAAACCCCTTTTCCTCTCGCTCTGCATTAGTTTATTAGGAAGTCATCGCTCTGGGTGAATTTAGACACGTCCTTTGCTAACACTTGACCGTCTTCCTTAAACAAATGTCTCCGACCTTACGACAGGAAAACGGAGTGACGTGGCCCGCCTCTGATTAACGACATGCTTTCACATCTGGCTAATTTCACCCACGCGCCTCTAAAACCCTGCACATCGTCCACTCTGGACGGGAACCCAGAGACAAAGAGGTTGGCTATGGGTTTAACGAACGAAAAGTCCAGAAACTTCATTCGGCAACTCTAATACGGGCTAATTCGAGCCCTATTACGGACTTTAAGTTCTTGCATTAGCCCCGCTTTCTCCCACACAGTGGCTGCAAAAAGCTCTTCGGGAGTTAATGCCGCAAAATGATCTGCATTAAATAAAACGATGCGGCTTGTGGTCTGTCCTTTCTCACTTTTAGTGGTTTCACGCTGACTGAAGGCAAAGGCCGGAGCGCTTCATAAATTAGACGCTTATGGCTGATAAAAGGCCTGCGATGCGAACGCTTAAAGCCTTGCACGACTAATCCGATGGAAGGGCCGCCAGGCAACTGTGTACTTTCCAGCTCTGATTAATGCAGCATGATCTGTTTTGGGCAGAGCTCCACATCCTCACGGACAAAAGAGCGCAGCCCTGTATCTCTCAGCGAGTGTGTTCTGAAAAGCACATCCTGAGGGAGAAAACGAGTGCGGTGTGAGAAAGTGAAGTGCTGGAGCTTCCTGGTCTGCTGTGCTTGTACAAGGCTGGATTTTCCCTGTCAGGTACTAGGATGAGGGGGATGGAGAGGTTGTAATTAATCAAAGTCAGATGTGGCTGAGTGCCTGGCCATGCAGTAGATCCCTGTCCTGGAAACCATCTCTTTTTTTTGTCTTTTCCGCTCTGTCACAATCTCTCTGTCTATCTGAGGTAGCTTTCGTACTACAGGTTTCTGTCTGTCTGACGCTGGAGTTTGGTTCTGTTTGCAAACTGTGAGAATGGTGTTGCGGAATATCAGGAATAAGAAAACATGAATCATGACCAGTGTAATCTGATTCATGAATAAATGAGTTGGTTCTTACAGTAAATTGCTCAAAAAAAAGAAATGACAATTCCTTCACTGAACTCCAAACCCATCAACAAATAAATAAATGATTGAGTAAATAACTAAATAAATGATACTGATATTAAAAAGGAATGATAAAATGATATGTGAGCTTTCATTGCACTTTTTATTTTAATTTTTAAATTAAACTTTTATATTTTTGGTCAAGATTTTAGTAGTTTAATGATTTTAAAATGGACTTTTACATGTTATTTTTTCTGTAATATTTCTACATTTTTTTATATGATCCTGGACCACAGCACTAGTCAAAGTTTTCTGAAACTAAGATAAATAAGCTTTCCATCGATGTACGGTTTGTTAGGATAGGACAACATTTGGCTGAGATACATCTATTTGAAAATGTGGGATATGAG